>LR990110.1:25176947-25776947 GCA_905147225.2 Euproctis similis
TAAAACTATCTGTGAATGAGAGCTATTGGTATTTCCCGGGCGAACCAGCCCATTTATGCAGCGGACTGCTTGGCTCCTCGTGTTTAAAAACTTAAAAAATGACTTGTAAGATCAAGAACTACGTAATACATAATAAGTAATATTTATTACATTCATAATATATACCTACATACTACATTGCAAAATGAAAAATTCGATCCATGCGGTTCGAATAAGAATATCGACGTAAAGTTGCTCGTGCCGCTTTTCGTTCGGTGAGGGAGGTATCCAAAGGTCCGAGCCCCTTTCCCTCCTACTCTCTTAAAGGAGCGCAACGCACCACAGTGTTCATGGGCGGTGTCAAATTACTTACCATCAGGTGACCCACTTACTCGTTTGCCCTCCTATCCCATAAAAAACTAAGAATTGAATTGTTATTATCATTTACGCGTGGAGAATCATCCAAATCTCAAATTTTTACCATGGGTTACCTACCTAATATCAAGTAATTCAGAGAAATCATTGGCTCGGAATCGATCCCACGACCAGCGAGACTATTAATATTAAAATATTATAGGTACTATTAAAAATTGGAATGATAACTAAGTTCAAATGATAACTAAGTTCCTAACTAGTAAGTGAGTGGTGCAACCTAATGGTATTATTACATCACTAGTAAAACTAATAATCACTTTGAACTTTGAAAATGTATAATGTGTTGAAATGTAAATTATAAAAGGCATGGCACTTCAAATAGAATGTGATTAACAGACATAAAATAGAATGATCAACATTATCATAATCGTGTCTGTATAGATATTTAATCCAAATATCTATTTGGAATATATATCATACGGACACGTCACAGACATGTCTGTTAATCACCATCTATTTGAAGTGCCATGCCTTTTATAATTTACATTTCAACACATTATGCATTTTCAAAGTTCAAAGGAATTATATTAAAGATAATATATATATATATATATATCAAATATAAAAATATTTGATATTTTTTTATTTCATAATATAGAGATTATTTGACCGAGGACCATAAACAGACTTTATTTATACCCATAATCTGAACATATTTTATTCCAAATAACTCTGGTTCAGCGCTTATTTCTAAGATCTTGTAACTTGTAATTGCCAAACTAGTTGTGAATTAACTATACATATTTATTTATTACACTTGAACAACCAAGGCTCATGTATATGTAAAAATTGGATGGGTAGATAGCAGTATCTTTGTATTTCATAATATAGAAATTATTTTACCGAGGACCAGAAACAGACTATTATTTAAACCCATAATCTGAACTTATAAATGTTTCTTTTTATAAGATTAGTTAACCATGAGTATAAACCATGAGTGATAATTGAAGTCAGTTTATCATTAAATTATCCTTGAAATATATTATACTTGAAAATTAATTCTCTTAAAAATTATAAATGAAAATTATACATCAAGTTACTTGATAAATAACATAGTTTTATGTAATATATAAAGAAAACTGTAAATTGCTAATGTTGTTTAGGTATGCTTTGCAATATTTTAAATGTGATGAATTAAAAAAAGAAAATACAGTTTATAAGTTTATAATTACCAAAATATTCGTAAGTACATCCAGTAACAAGTAATATATTTGTTCAAATCACGACTAATTTTGGTTTAAGCAAAAGCTCTTTGTCGTATTGTCTTTCACAGAGTAAAATTAATTCATCGTCACTCGTTATGCACTATTATTTTACGTTCATAAGCTTTACTACAGAACAAAGTACTCCTAAACCAATTTACACTTTACAGTTGGAGTATTTAGTTGAATATATTTAATAAAAACAAACAAATAGAGCAGAGTACCGCACTGTCACGATTATTTACTTAATAATATGTTTTTACGTTTTCGGTCATAGAGGTCGCGCTTCGCATACGTCAACTTATTAAATCGCGCTATGGTTTCACTACCGTAGGGTTTATTGATTGACATTCCAAATCAATTAGTACCTCCACTTGCCACTAGATGTCTGTGTACTATTATAATTCAAGCTTAACAGATTGAAAAGTTAGCTTCATTATACTTTGATGTTTTAAAGTAGTACTGAATATTAATATATATTGCCCCGCGAGGGCCGCAAGGGGGCGTTAAAAGCGTTAAACGCTCTTGCACGAGACATTAGAAGTTTTACTTCAAAAACAATACGCGATACCTATAAACACTAATCAGTTATAATTTGATGCAAAATTTTTTCATTGCCAAGAATTAGCTTGAACTCGTAATGGGGAGCTGTTTGTCATTGCTTTTGGGATGACTTGACGATTGTTTATTAGTTTTTTAAATACAGTATATTAAGATTAGACTAGAATACGCTTTATTGTACGCAATTTTTATACATTACATTGAAGTAATTAGTACATAGTAAATGTCGATCAAGTACAGAAGGCGGTCTTATCGCATGTTGCGATCTCTTCCAGACAACCTTAAGTTTGCGATGACGATATAATTTAAGTTATTGTGCCCAAAAAAAATATTTTCATAAAAATATCGAAAGTCGATATGTACATTTCAATATCGAACTATCGATATATCGTGAAAAAAAATATCGGCGATAAATATCGATATTTTTAAGGAAAAATATCGATATTTCGATATATCGATATTTTATCAACAGTCCTACTCCAAACCTGGCTGTGCTTTTTAATAAATGTGTAGATGCAGGTGTATTTCCCGATTTAATGAAGCACAGCAAATTGATACCATTATTTAAAAATGGTTGTAAAAATGATCCAACCAACTATCGTCCTATTTCCATTTTACCTGCACTCAGCAAAATTTTTGAAAAAATTATGTCAAACCAAATACTTAACCATTTCAATTTAAATGATCTTTTTCACAAAGAGCAGTACGGTTTTACAAAAGGTCGTTCTACTACTGATGCTGGCGCTACTCTTATTAAACATGTTTTCGATGCTTGGGAAAACTCACAGGATGCAATCGGCGTATTCTGTGATCTCTCTAAAGCTTTTGACTGCGTGGAACACAACACACTTTTACGTAAACTAAGTCATTACGGTATTAAGAACACTGCACTTAGTCTTGTTGCATCATACTTGAGTAACAGGTTTCAGTTTGTAGATGTAAACGGAGTGAGATCATCTAGATCGCCAGTGTCTATGGGCCTTCCCCAGGGTTCCATTCTCGGCCCACTATTGTTTATTATCCATATTAATGATTTGCCCTTTTTCGTACAGAAATTTTGCGACATTGTACTGTTTGCCGATGACACTTCACTCCTCTTTAAGGTAGACCGTAGAAAAAGCAGTTTTGATGATGTAAATTACTCTCTTTCACAAGTCCATGATTGGTTTACAGCTAATAATTTAGTCCTAAATTCGAATAAAACCAAAATAATAAAGTTTGCTATGCCCAATGTTAAAGGTCAGGTTATAAATATATCTTTAAATAACAGAATTCTAGACCCAGTTACTACAACTGTATTTTTAGGTATTACTCTAGATAATACGCTCCAGTGGGGTCCTCAAGTAAAATGTTTAGCCGGAAAACTTAGCTCTGCTGCCTACGCGGTTCGAAAAGTTCGACAGTTTACTGATGTAGCAACCGCCAGACTAGTTTATTTCAGTTATTTTCATAGTGTCATGTCTTATGGCATTTTGCTGTGGGGTAGAGCAGCTGCAATTCAGTCTATTTTTGTGCTTCAAAAACGAGCTATTCGGGCAATTTATAATCTGGGGACCAAAGTCTCCCTTAGTTCTCTAAGGGAGACTTTGGTCCCCAGATTAAGGAAATTGGAATATGAACAGTTGCTTCTTAATTTATATATGACAATATAATGTTTGTTAGGAAAAACTTAAGTAGATATACTAAACATAGTGATGTACATAATTTTAATACCAGAGGCAAGCATAAACTTGTGTTAAAGTGTCATCGCCTGCACAAAGTGCATAAGGCGTTTTTGGGAATGGGTGTACAGTTCTATAATAGGATCCCTGCGCATATTCTGGCTCTCTCTTTCGATTGGTTTAGGCGCGCTGTGAAGGATCGTCTCGTTGCCGGTGCTTATTACACCATCAATGACTTCATGACGGACAAGTCGTCTTGGGACCGTCAAATTGCTTGCTCAACGCGGATTGTGTAGTTTGCGTATTGGAATTTGTTCACTTATTTTGGAGTGGAGACGTGCTGCAAACATTTCTATTTCTAATAGTAATCAACATTTCTTATTATGAGTTTGCATTGATGTTGTTTTTATAAAAGATTTATATATAATTTTTATTATTGTACTTGCTTGTTGCACAACGTTTCCATTCTAAATAGAAGATGTCGCATCAATTGTGCTCGACTAATATCATATATGTAATTTCTCTCATTACTTGTACTACGATGATTTTAAGTTGGTTGGATCATAAATGTGATTGTCGATTAGTCTGGCTGCTACACCTTTTATGCGATATTTTTCAGTAGCGTTGATAATACTATTGTGTAAATTTTCAATGGTTTTGTAAAGAGTATTGGCACATGAGTTTCTTGTCCGATTCTTCTCATGAAAGCCCCTACACTCGGAATCGGGCCGCTCGTGGCGATTGCTTCCGTGTTTTTTTTGTTCCACGGAGGCACTTGCGTCAAGCGCTCGTGTTTAAATTTTTAAATATTATTTTAATTTGAAACATTTTTGTAAATTGACTATTTTTAAGTGTCTGTGAAGACCTATGAAAATAAAACCACTTTGACTTTCTTAGTTAACTTGTAGGACGTTGATTTTAATTTGGTTGGATCTTAATTGTGATTGTCGAGTATTCTGTTTGCTACACCTTTTATTCACCAACCTACTGATTTGTTTTCAGTAGTGATAATAATGTTAAATGGTAAAATGTATGTTAAATGGTTTGAAAAGAGTATTTGGCACATGAGTTTCTTGCCTGATTCTTCTCATGATAGCCCCTACACTTTGCCATTTAGCTTTTTTAGGACTTTTAGTTTTGCCGGATAACGTGAAAATACAGATTTTTACCCTTAAAAACTCACCCCACCCCCTTCCCGACCTCAGACCGCCCGTAAATTATTTTTCATTTTATTTTTATAATATTCCCCTCCTTTTTGAATGGGTTTCATCCTAATATCATTTTTTTGGTTTTAAAAATTGTCAACCCTGGTCTAAAATGGAATAGGTGGCGAACCCATTACCATACACCGGGCACAAAGTTTTCAGTCATCGATAGTTATCACACAACTTCCGAAAACAATTTCCGCCCGGGTCGCGGCCCGGGATGGATGACCCGGTGCGGCCGGGAAGGGTCGTCGGGGGCGCCGCCTGCCGCGCGTTTCTTTACAGCGCGTGGTCGGAGCCGCCCCGGCCGGGGGAGCCTCACCGAGGCTCTCCGAGGATGTCGTGACAGAGGGGGTGCGACGGCGGGGTGGACCAGAGGGCTGACGCACTGTCCTGGGCCACCCCAACGCCGGAGGAAGGCCGCCGCGAGGTTTTAGTGGGGAACCCTAGGATCGCATTGAAGTGTACTGTTTTGGGAGTCCCACACTACCCCCTGCCGATCTCAGGCGGAGGGCGTGCATAAACATTTCCTCGCTTAAAAAAAAACAAAAAAGGGTTCTGTAATGCTTACGAATACTACTAAATTTATTTTAAATACTAAATTTATTTTGCTAAAAATAGACAGATTCTGATTGACACTTTTACCACACTTCAAAATGTTAAAAAGACTTCTGAACATTTTAAAGGGCGGCGACGCAACTGTAACACTATCTGTATTGCAGAGTGGCGTTGGTTGCTTACCATCAGATGAAACGCCTGCTCCCTTGTCTACTCCTTTGCCTCATAAAAAATCTACACTTTTGTTATGAAAAAAGACGACGCTTGGAGTTGCAAGCACAACAACTAGTTATAAGTTTTAAGATCTGTGAAATTATCCGCTTAATCTAACTGTCCAAACAGCACGGAATTGGTTAAGTAGTTTCGGAGTATTGCGATTGTCCCGCAGGACTAAACTATCTCTTACTAATTACTCTTAGTAAATACCGTGCAGTAGTTGTGACGTGATTTGAATACAAACATATCCAAGGTACAGACATAGTCTATATTACAATTTTATTATAATTAATATAGAAATATAAAATATATAGACTTAAAAAAAGCGCTAATCCTGACACTGGCTCACACCAATGACTTTCCGAAATTGTTTTCGGAAGTTGTGTAAGAATCCTGCTTTATGGCGGTCTATTCTCTCTGCTTACCTTAGCAGTGTACTTGGCGTAAAGTTATATTATTATCTAGTCTATTATATAAAATTCTCGTCTCACAATGTTCGTTCCCGTACTCCTCCGACACGGTTCCACCGATTCTCATGAAATTTTGTGTACATATCAGGTAGGTCTAAGAATAGGACAAAATTTATTATTCATCCCCCTAAATATTAAGGGTAGCCCACCACCAATTATTTTTTATAATTTTTCGATATATTTCTGTATTTTTTAATTTCCGTCTTTATTTTTTTTTAAAACGGGGTTCAAAAATACATACAACCCTAAATTTTCAAGCCCCTACAATATCAACACCTATTGTTTAAATTTAATTATCTGGCAAAACAACGTTTGCCGGGTCAGCTAGCAGTCTATTGAAAAGTTACATTTGGGGTTGCGTTTTTTTTTTTAGAGGACGCAATTTTTTTTTGTTGTGTAGGGGGGTTCAGTGTCTCACCTGCGTGCGGTGGCAGGGTGAGTCAATAGTCGACCTATCATGGGCCCTCTGCGGCCGCCGCAGTGACGGGATGGCGGGTTGCGGAGGAGGTGGTCAACTTGTCTGACCACCGACACATCTTTTTGGATGTGTCACTCCGCCGCCCCAGCCGCCCGCGCCAGAATAGCGGCTCTCCGCGGCGCTAGTCTCCCAAGCGGTTCTACCGTGATATGGTCGTGGCCGCCGCTAGCGCCGCGGACTGGACGGAGGGAGCGGTATCGGTCGATCTGCGACGCATCGATGCCCCGAGTCGGGCCGCCTCGGCGGGGCTCTGTGTACTGGTGGAGCGAGGAGATAGAGCGGCTTAGGAAGGCTGCCTTCGTCGTGCGCCGCCAGTGCCAAAGGGCCCGCAGAAGAAGGCGAACCACGGTCGAGGAGGCTCTCAGAGCTAGACGGGAATTCGGGACCGAAGCACACACCGTATGCGTAGCTATCGCTGAGGCTCGCGAGCGGTTCTGGAACGAGCTCGTCGAGGGACTGTCCTCGCGCGTTTCCCCCCTTCATCATCCTGGCCGAGATCCTACGGATGATGAAGGGGGAGATGATGATGATGGGGGGGTGCGGAGACGGGAGGCCTTCCAGCGGGTCCTGGGGGACTGGCCCGACGCGCTGGTCCTCCAAGGCTGCGCGTAAGCGCGCCGTCGGGGCCGTCCTGCCCCACCTCGAGGCCTGGGTGCTCCGTAAATGGGGCACTGTCACCTACAGGTTGACTCAGATACTCACGGGGCACGGGTGCTTCAGTGAGTATCTGAGTCGAATAAAACGTGAAGTGACGGCGAGATGCCACCATTGCGCATCCGACCTGGACTCGGCCCAGCACACGCTGGAGGTCTGCCTGGCCTAGGCGGCCGAGCGCCGAGTCCTGGTCGACGGGATCGGGCGAGACTTGTCCCCGCCGGCGTTGGTTGTCGCAATGCTGGCGGGCGAGGAGGAGTGGAGGGCTGTGGTCTCCTTCTGCGAAGCTGTGACGCTCCAGAAGGAGGCCGCCAAGCGGAGTCGGGAGAGACCCGATCCCGCTCGAAGGCGGCGGCGGCGAGCTCAGTGATCGCCGCCACCGACGGGCTGTGAGGGCGCACACCCCACGGCTGCGCCCGGGTCGCGGCCCGGGAAGGATGACCTCTAGGTACGGCCGGGAAGGGTCGTCGGGGGCGCCGCCGGCCGCGAGCCACTTTACAGCGCGCGGGGCGGGGGTGTGCATAAAGCATTTCCTCGCGTAAAAAAAGGGGGGGTTCAGAGTAAAGCTAAAACCAAGTTTGTGGGGTCGCCACCCTTGTCCCACGGCCGCCACCTTGAAAATAGGGGTTGAAATGGTTTTTACGGTATTTCTAATAAACTATTTATCTGATAAAAAAAATTTGTTCACAATTTTTGTTGCAAATTAAATTCTCTACAACTTTAGTCCAGTAACTTTTTGTCGCAAAACTATAAATAAAAGAGTTATAAGCGATGTATCTTCAGAAATTCGAGAAAAAAAAAAATTTTTCGATGTAACTTTCTTTTTATCATTTTTGCGAAAAAATTATATCTGACCATTTTTGTAGATCGTTTTTTGAGGAACAACTTTTATTCGCATCATTTTTTCATTAAGTCAATAGCTAAGGTTCCGAAGCCAGCGCTCCGAAGTGAGTACTATTTTTCAGTACTCGTAGCTATACCTATGTACTAATATTAAGTAATCAGTTATTTTTTTATTTTTATTATTTTGTTATTATACCTTTTTTAATTATAAATTTTGCAATATTATTAAAAATTAATTATTGTATCTTTTTCACTCCATATCGGAATTTAAAAATTATTGATTTTTAAAATAATTTTAAACCTGGTATTTAATCTGATAACCATTTCAACCACTATTTTCAAGATGGCGGCCGTGGGACAAGGGTTGCGACCCCGCAAACTTGTTTTTAGCTTTAAACTGACCCCCCCTATACATCAAAAAAATAAATTGCCTCCTCTAAAAAACGCAAGGTAAAGCCTAAAAAATGTAACATTTCAATGGACTATAGTGTAATATAAATTCGTTGAGTAGTGACGTACAGACAGTTGTCACTCCTCGACTAATATTATATTGGGCAGTTTAATTTTTTATATTATTTAATGTTTAGTGATTTATATTATGATCCGTCGGCGCCACCAGTTTCCAAGATATCAACATGTCAAATAAATCTTCTTGTTACGACAGTGGAGAGGAAGTTCGACCACCATCAGCGCGTGAGCATCCACATTAGAAGTAATCAGAACGGATTTAATGACGTAAATACCAGTATGTGACCGCGGTTACACTCGCCTACATGTACTGGAATCGAAATGATTAAAAAACACAAAATAGTTCGCCTAATAGAAAAAAGAAATTCTGAATGCATGTTAATACCAGGATTGTACCGTTAACGTTAACGTTTTAACGTTTAAATTATTTAGCAATAGTTTTGTTAAACTAATATTATAGGTGAAATATTATCCCAAGCCTTGAGATAATATTTCAATTGCTATTATAGGGCAAGGCAATATTTATATAAATTTTATATCTGAATGCCAAGATCAATTTAGTATAACTGCTGACCCGTGATTGGGTAAAAATAAAATAATCTTCATAAATTTGTAGCTTAGTATTAACAGGGAATAATAATTTGTTATTAGTTATTACTTAAAAAAAAGTGAATAGGTAAATCACAAATATTTTTTTAACAAATATAATATGCACGATACGGTTGTTGTTTTATTGACGATTCGACTACGGTACTGTGTACATAAATTATTTTTATGAACCAATTTACATTTTTATTATCTTGTTGGAAAAAAAATGGTTCAATTATATTTCATTGCCAATATTGTATCTAATTCGCCGATAAAGCAGGCAAAAAAATAATAAAAGCATTGCGTCGTGGGACACCAGATAGAAATGAAATTTTCCTATTACAAAAATATTTTTATTCACGTTTCATAAAAAATATCCATAATAATAACCAAAGGAAAAAATGATAATAAAGGACAGGAATATAAGACAATTTAAGCTACTATAAATATTGCAAAGTTAATTAAACTATATCTGAAAATCTTACTACACGCATTTGCAAAGTGCGGACGATACGGACTCCTTATTGTCCTTTAAAGAACATTATTTTCAAAATATTAATGATTCGGAGCAACATATACCCATGTATATGTTGCTCCGAATCATTAATATTTTGAAAATAATGTTCTTAAAATTCTGCACTTTTTCATAAGTATAGGTATGGACCTATACTTATAAAAAAGTGCAGAATTTTATTACAAACTAGCTGTGCCCGCGACTTCGTACGCGTGGAATTTGTGATCAGATAGCTATATTTTTACATAGACAGTTGAGAAGTAATTACCTCTAAAATGAAATTGTAACTGGTAGGATAAGTACAGATTGCGGTAGCAATGGTTGTTGCCCGCATTGTTTATTTTCATTTTAACAGGAATTTTTGTAGTATAGCTGTAGCCCGCGACGTCATCTGCCTGAACGCTATACAGCACCAAAAATACCTACGATTATACCTTTTAAAATAACATTTATTTACCCGTTACTTCTTTACATTTCATAAATACAGAAAGTACAGTAACAGAGGGAGACTGTCTTTTGTAAAATTGTTGAACTTCAAAAGTGCTGATTTTCAGTCTGCTTTGAATAAATGACTTTATGGTGATTCTGCTGAATTAAGTAATAAGTTGCGACTGAAGCAAATGTAGAAAATAATGAATAAGAAAATATAAATATAGAAAAGGATAAAAATATATACTTATAAAACTTCTCTATAAACAACATTGCTGGTTTGGCTCTCCGCAGCCAAAATGTAAAGAGAGTCAGGACTGGTGACGCGGGAGCAAGCGACGTACAGCTGCCCGTGTGAGAAGCAGCTCGTCCTGAGGTCGACACCCGCTGCTCTCAGTGTCTGCCCCTGCGACTTATTGATGGTCATCGCGAAGCAAACACTCACGGGGAACTGTACGCGCTTGAACTGGAACGGGAAGTTATGAGGTATGAGGGGAATGCGTGGTACAAATACTGCCTCGCCTACGTCACAACCCGTAAGAATTTCCGCCTCAATGCTGTGTCTGTGGAGCGAGATGACTTTAAGGCGGGTCCCGTTACACAACTTCGGAGGAGATAGGTTCCGAAGAAGCATAATCGGGACACCGACTTTCAGCTTGATAGTATGCGCTGGAAGTCCACTTGCTGACAGCGAGTTCAGAAATTCCACGGGATAATGTGTGGCATCATCTTGCTCGATGACAGTGTTTATAGAGGTGTAAACCACTTCATTCCCCTCAATTTTCGAGAGAATGCATTCGTTGATTGCTTCAGCCTGACCATTTTTGGGCGTCAAAATTGCCCGCTCACATACCCAAGAATTCTGCTGGTGCGGTATATGACTGATGTCCCCGTACACACAGCGAATGAGTTCTTCTAAGCTGGATACGACTCTACCGAGAGACTCTGGAAGCACCACCTGCCCACCTCTCTCCTCTGGTAGAGTGCCTTCGCCAAGACTTAGAAGAACATCGGAGAATTCTTGAGCACGTGCATTGCCGCCGAGCCGAGCTCTCATATTAATGGTCAAGCGCAGCGTACGAACTCGTGACCACAGCGAAGATCGTTTTAACGAAGCATTCACCTCGTCAGCCCTCGATCCCCGCGTCACCACGGGAAGCGTTTGTCGGAAATCGCCACTGAATAGAACTGTGACACCACCCATCAAGTGTTCGTTCCTGCGGATGTCCTGCAGGGTTCTGTCCACGGCCTCAACTGCTTTTCTATTGGCCATCGTACACTCATCCCATACGATCAGAGAGCAATCCTTCAGCACGTGTCCCTTATCACTATTGCGTGACACACCACAAACAGGCGTTTCGGTGCTCTCTAAATCGATGGGAATTTTAAACATGGCATGTGCTGTCTTGCCACCCGGAAGCAGTGTGGCAGCGATTCCCGACGACGCTACAGCAATGGCAATTTTGCCTTGCCTCCTGACCTCTGCAAGTATGCCAGTGGTAACAAATGTTTTTCCTGTTCCACCAGGAGCATCCAAGAAAAACATTTTACCCTGGTTTTGCCCAACGCTTTTAAGAACAGTGTCATAAATTTGTTTTTGCTCTGAAGAGAACAAAGCGACATGGTGATTTCGTATGGTGGTCATTTCGCTCGGATCGTAAATTGTCTCAGCGTTATACTCTCGATTTCCACGGTCTTGATGCGGTGATGATTGGGGAGCTGGTAACCCATATTCGACCAATGGATTGCCGCCGATGGAAATGACCACGTCTTGAAGTGAACTAAGACAGGTGTTCAGCACGCGTTCATCAGTTACTTCGACTTCGTCTCCAGTAGCACGCCTCAAAGCTCGTAGAAAATCTTCAGATAGATGATGTCGATATTTTTCCCACAAAGCTACCGGGTTCGTGACTCCACAAAACACCAAGATGACGGCAAACAGATGACGCATACGGCTGGGGCTGTTACTGACGCTCGCCTCCGCGAGGGTGTCATCCCAGTTTTGGTCACCGTCGAGAAGGTGACGTGCTACACAGGCTGCGCGGTAAGTGGGATACTCCACGCCATCAAATGTTCTCAGAAAGGCAAAAGACGTTGGGCCTCGGATCGTGTGAAGTAATAACCGCAGAAAATAGCATTCGCCATTATTCGGGTGCACGGTATAAACTCTACCCAATACGGTGTCCTTGAAAATTCCCGGAAAACCTTCGACAGCACCTCCTCTTCGACGTCGGTTAAATATTCCCCTTTGCTTGTCGTACGTGTAATATGAAGGCACCTCGTCATACGTAAGGAACCTCGCAAACTGGTCGATTTCGCAGAGCCTGAAAAATGCCAAGAGAGTTGTTTGGCGCGGATTTTCTAAGCGCTCAGCAACGTTGTTGGGATCAAAATATATGCGCTGACCGTTTTCTAGGTGGACGTCTAAATGCATGACGGCAGGATGCCTGTCATGTATAGAGAACGCCAGTATCCGCCAAACTGCTTCAGACGTGCTGATGTAGCGACCGGACTGATACTTGGTCACCTCGTCTCTGTCAGTGTTCTGTAAAGCAAACGTCGCCTGATCGCTACCTTTGTTCACGTATTTGCAGATATATTTGATCGACCCGACGCTGGTGCACGACTCGACGTTGATGTGCGTCTGGAAGGTCCTGGACAGTACTGGTGAGTAAGGAACAATCCATCGGTTATCGACCGGTCGCGCCTGGCCACGCACGCTCAGCTCAGTGGAATGCCCGCCCTCTGCTGGTGATCGGCGCCGGTATGAGGGATATCCATCCTCACCAGTAATGGTTTCGTTGGTAAATTTTTTTGGGAATCTTTTTGTACAACGTCCGTCTTTCATACAAGGGGAACTTGGATTTAACGTGCCACAGGGGCCATGCACCATGTGACTTTTAACAATTTGATGCAGAACAGGATCAACGTCAGGGTCCGGAAGCTCTGCACTTATGACTTGATCAATCTGGATAGGCCTGATCTTTTCTTCCAACCACAAAAGCAGATGCGCGTGTGGCAAGCCGCGTTTTTGCCATTCCACGGAGTACATATGACATCGGACTGTACCAAACACTTTTGCCTTTGTTAGAAGATCCATAAGGCATTTCAACTTCAGGTGGAATACGCGAGAGATCAAGTCGTGCCTGTCGTACGAAACCTGTCCTGCAAGGAGTTGAGCTGTTATTTCAGGCCACTTTGGGTTGGTAGTGATAGTAATAAAGAGGTCCGGGTGACCAAACTTTCGCACATAGCAAAATGCATCTTGGGTCCTCTCGTGCATGTACCGCGGACCTCCTGTGAAGGTGGAGGGGAGAATGACCATCCTTCCTACATCTTGAGCATTGGCATCATTCTGCATGGCATCTCTGAGATGGACGTAGTTCTCAGCTCTCAGCTTTCTTTGATTGGACCTTATAAATACCAAACGCTCTGTCTCAATTTTGGCATACATGTCCACCAGAAACTGACTAAAGAGTGTACGATGATGGTGGAGATAAGAGCCATTGTTCACCCTCAGCTGGATCAAGAAGCTGTAGAACTGCATGGCGGACGTTTTTTTGTTATAATTTGGGGAGCCTGTCTGGGGGTCTACATTATAGTGGGCGAAATGGTAGCCATCCTCTCCGCGACAAAACATGAGCGGATATTGAAGAGAATCGTACGCGCGGTGAGTTTCGCTGATCCTTTGAAGCCGGTCATCGTGCGTGCGTAAGACGATATCTCTTTTATCACACTCCTGATCGACTAAGAGAACGGCGACCTCATTCGTCGTTGGCGCATTATATCGTCCCGGATGGGCTGCAATCGGCTTTCTATCTGCACTGATGACAAACTTAAAGCGGTTGCGCTCGTTCTCAGGCACCGACGCCAGAGCGGCTTTGAAGTTGCCAATGTGCGGATTAACGTTATGCAACATACTTTGCAATCCTCTGACCAGAACAGGGTCCAAATTGGGGATGTGTCTACTTCGTAGGTTTGCTTGTTCTTCAAAATCACTTACAAAATAAATTTGCAAAAATTTTGGAATGTCTGTAGGTAGCAGCGAACCGATTTGATGGTAAACTTGCCCCTGGACCTTGAATGTCGGCATGAAACCTGCTTCAACGATTTGATTTGCACCAAACGAAGTCATCTGGAAGGCGCTGTTATAAGCTCGGATGTTTTTCAAAAAATGGCTGGACTTCGGATGTTCGCCATTTAGTAAGATTCTTAACAGATCTGGTGGGTCTTGCATAGACTCCAAGCGTACCTTACCAGATGCACAACACATCCCATTGGGCTCTCCTTTCCATTTGCGGGCTTGACAGTGGGCACACACTTCTTCTAAGACACCAATATCTCCGTGTGCGGCGTAGTTAATCGCAACATTGTACATAAATCCACTTCCCTCTTTATTTAGCCACGATTGCTCTTCGATATCGTAAACCATGGATTCATCGTCAGATGTTGAAAGTTGATTCATGCTACGCCGCAGACGATCTAGTTCTAGTTGTGCCGCACGCTGTTCACCCGACCAAGATCCTCGAAACTCTTGAATTCTATCCCGTTCTAGCGATAGATGAGCAGACGTATCGCCACACACGTCGTGGTACCGCTGCCGAGCAGCTGCACGACGTTCTTCACGCTGCTCATCGTTCTCTAACGACCGTGAAAGGGCATGCTGAGAACGATCTCTTCTTAACCGGGTCATCCGCTCTTCATGATCTTCGATCGACCGAGAAAGAGAAGTGCGACTCCGCTGCGAATTCAACCTCGTCTCTCGCTGCGTGTATGTCTCTGACGCGCGAGACTCGGCGTGGCGCTCCCGGTCGCTTTCCAGTCGCGCTTCTCGCGCTTCGACACTCTCATAAAATCGAGCGGCATCTGAGCGAGAGCGCTGGGAACTCAACCTCGTCTCTTGCTGCGTGTACGTCTCTGACGCGCGAGACTCAGCGTGGCGCTCCCGGTCGCTTTCCAGTCGAGCTTCTCGCGCTTCGACACTCTCACAAAATCGAGCTGCATCTGTGCGAGAGCGCTGGGAACTCAACCTCGTCTCTTGCTGCGTGTACGTCTCTGACGCGCGAGACTCAGCGTGGCGCTCCCGGTCGCTTTCCAGTCGAGCTTTTCGCGCTTCGACACTCTCACAAAATCGAGCTGCATCTGTGCGAGAGCGCTGGGAACTCAACCTCGTCTCTAGCTGCGTGTACGTCTCTGACGCGCGAGACTCAGCGTGGCGCTCCCGGTCGCTTTCCAGTCGAGCTTCTCGCGCTTCGACACTCTCACAAAATCGAGCTGCATCTGTGCGAGAGCGCTGGGAACTCAACCTCGTCTCTAGCTGCGTGTACGTCTCTGACGCGCGAGACTCAGCGTGACGCTCCCGGTCGCTTTCCAATCGAGCTTCTCGAATTTCAGCACTCTCGCACGATCGAGCGGCATAAGTGCGGCTGCGCTGCAAACTCAGTCTTGTCTCTTGTTGCGTGTATGTCTCTGACGCGCGAGACTCAGCATGGCGCTTCCGATCATTTAATAGCCGCATTTCGTATGCTTCTATACTTTCCAGAGACCGCAACGATGCATTTTGAGTGCGCATAGTATCTAATCGGGACTGGCGCGACGTACTACTTTCTCCATCTCGAATTTCCGCATTGTGTTCTCGAAGAGTAGCTATCCTTGCCTCACGCTCAATGGTGGTTTCAAGAGATCGAGCTAACCTTTTCCTTCGACTATCGTTTGAGGATTGGGATAGATTAGACCGTTTTCTAGGCATTTTGATTATTTTAAGTTTGAAAAATAACAGAAAATAATTTACACGCTGAGAATTTACACACAGATAATGATAGCTAAGCAGTAAGCAGTAGTCCGATTCCGAATGAAGTTTATTTAAGTAAATATTTTTTTTTTTAATTATATTTCAGGAAAGTATTTTCAGTTTTCACGTTAAATTCGACTAAGCACACGATAACTTATAGCAACGCAGGTAACCCCAGTTTCTATGAGTTGTCGCGGCGACATCCGTACTCATAACATCACTTTTGGTGAACGAAATTATAGCGCGATCTAATTCGACGCCAACGCCATCTAGTTAGCGAATAGGAAACATTTTTTTTTAATGGTGTAAAATTATAAAATTACGAAGCAATCATTACACCAATAAATACCGAACAAAAATATTAACAGTTTTTAGCATATACAAATACATTTTTTTAATTGTCTTGCTCATCTCTGAAAAGAATTAACGATACAATTTTAAAGAAGAAAATGCACAACTCCATCTATGACTCTTAAAAACATCTATTGACCGCAAGCGCATGATGAAATTTCAATTATTTATATTCAAAAAGTGTTTAAACATGTAATTCGACTTGATGTTTTTAAAATCTCAAAGATTTATTTATATCTAAAACCAAAAAGTGCTTACACGTGTAATTCAACTTAATGTTTTCTGTTTTGTAAATCTCATAGATGGCACTGTTTTAAAATTGTCTGTTATGTTTAACGGCATAAGTTAATTAAAATGTGAAGCTAACTTATATTATATTATTATTATTATTATATGTATAGATTAAAGCATGGTTATTAACATAATAACACCATAACAACATACAAATATGCGTCGTTAGATTACACGTTGCTACAGAATACATTGAAGAAATAAAGGTTCACTGCTCGTTCCTCGTAGGTGATAGCGTGATAATATGTAGCCTATATGTTGACCCGACTTCTTAATAATTTTCGTGCCAAATTTGAAGTAAATCCATGCAGTACTTTTTGAGTTTATCCCGGACATACATACAGACAAACAGACAAACAGACAAACAGACAAACAGACAAACAGACAAAAATTCTAAAAAGTATATTTTTGGCTTCGGTATCGATTGCAGATCACACACCAAGTATTCTTTTTAAAAAATATTCAATGTACAGTTTTGACTTTTCTACAATTTTATTATATGTATAGATAACTAAAATACCTAAAATTTGTAATTCCTTCCTAACGAATGTCAATTTAATATTAGTTTTTAGATATTATTCAGCTGGAATCCGAGGATTGCAAAGTGCAGACTGGACCGGCGCCTTAATGGATTATATGTATAATTTTAGATGTGTATTTTGAAGTAAGCAACGTAGTGATGTTTGGAAACAGCAATTTTAACTTTCTTACATGTAATATTCGTAACGCCCCACAGTAGCTATTACGCTAAAAGTTTTTAAAGTGAAATCCATTAATAATTTCAACAATAGCACTATCTTGATACAATTTTAAACTGGCGAATGTAAATAATGATAAATGTAACATTTTGTACCGACTTCAAAAAATTAGCATGTTTATTCTTGACTTCCTCAAGGAAAAGTTCCCCTACTAGGTAAAAGCTAAATTACATTGAAAATAAAAATATATAATACGAAACCATAAATATATATTAAGCGAAATAAGTTGGAAAATGGGTTAAGGAATGTATTTACATCATGAGCATTTGACAGTGGTATTTTTTAAATCTACCCTCATAATATTTAGGAGTTTGATTATAATAGAAGTAGCTTTAGAAACCGACGAGCAACGACGACAACAGGTATGGAAGTCTAAGAAGCGAGTGAGGTGTGTAAGAATTGTGTCTAATGGCGCTCTGTTTTCCGTGGTTTTCTCTGCCTACCCCGGAAGGGACTTGGCTTAAGTTACGTATGTTTGTACTATTGTTTCAAATAGTATCAAATCAAGATTCACTTTATTATGGGATAGAAGGGCAAACGAGCTTGCGTGTCACCTGATGGTAAGTAACCAGCGCCGCCTATGGACACCTGCAACACATGCCTTGTGCGTTGTGCGTTGCCGACCTTTGAGGGAGTATGATGGGATAGGATGGGGAAGGGAAATGGGCATCCGGGTACCTCTATCACCGAACGAAATACGGCAGGGGCCACTTTACGTCGACCTTCTGAGATATGGTATTTTCACACGTCGAGCCGGCCCATTTAAGCAGCGAACTGTTTGGCTCTTCCATTGCTGCACTTTTGTTTTGGTTTCAGTAATATAGTGATTAGTTTAGTTGTGTACATAATAACGATCAGATCGACAATGCGAGTACAGCGGCGGCACTAGCCACTACGCGCGGGCATATTTCAGTGCGCCGCCACGTACGTATACGTCATCGTTACTATGGATAAAATCGTGTGGGGCCATCAAACGTGCGGGTTTGGGTATATATTTGTTACTAGCTGTTACTATATCTATATCATTTCTTAAATAAATTGTAGATTATATTTCCTGCTCAATAAATAGGTTCTTCAAACATCGATCCTCGTTACCTTAAAACGTAATTTTATATAGTCTGATATATACCTAGATGATGATAAATATATCTATTCCAGACTATATGTATATACGCAAAACTATATGAAAAAATAATCTCGGAAACTACTAACAATTGTAACATACTTTTCCAGATTAAGGTGCACATAATTTCAAACGTTTTTCATTACCTAATCGGTTTTGAAAAAAATGTAAAATTTTTGTATTTGGAATTCTATTGCAGAATATGTTTCAAAGTTTCAGATAGTAAATTATGTTTGGTGTTACGGGTTCTCGGGTAACTTATTCAGTCAATGATTAGCAACCATTCATAGGATTCAAACCACCTTTTGTATGGTGGTTTAACCTTATACCACTACGTTGTTGAGAATGCATTAACATAATTACTTACTTTTCACAAGTAACTCTTTTGAAAATGCAAAGAACGCAAGAAGCTTTCAATATTAAAGGTATAATGTAGTTTTTAGAAGCTCACAATTTAAATAGCTTCATTGTAAAAGCAATTTTCATTGCGAGTGTTCTAAGTGCTCCTGTAATTAAACATAATCGATATTTCAATAGGACTGTTCTCTTTAGAAAGTAAGTCACTCAATTTTGTTTATGATGAACGAAATAAATGTACGAAAATTTTGAATAGAATATAATGGGCCTTGCTAAGTTTATTATTTTAATAAAATGCCTTATTTTATATTTTGTTTTCTAATTAAATTGTGTTGGAATAACTTTCTTTAAAAATAATATAAAAAGTTTCCGATATCTTTATGTTTCACAAGTAGTGTAATTATGTAACGTCAAATTATAGTTAATCATATTTAAAAAACCATCGAGAGTCAGTGATTGACATGTATTTTACCTATAGGTATATATCTATGGAACTTTATCACATCACGGTCAAATTAAGATCAAAGTCAAGATTTTAGGAAGTCTCAACTATACTCCGTCCATTACGTTATGTTATTTTAGACGGCTCTAAATATAATTTGAATAACCTAAAACTCCAAACAAAAATTAGGCGCACATTCAGTCATATTTCATTGACAGTTTCATTGTTAGTCATTCGAATGCTATCGGCTTTTGATAGTATGTTAGAAATAAATATGTAAACTCCCAGTATCCTTGTCAGCAAAGATTCGTCATCGGATGAAGAGAGTTCAACAGACAAGTGATGATTAGTGAATAATTATTGTATATTTTTTTAATAATTATTGCAAATGTTATTGTAAATTGTAATAATAAATATTTATATTTTATGTGTTTATACATAATCATATTATATAATCTTGACTTAAAAAGTAATACGCCACAAATTGCGGATCACCCGCCTCTCTCGCTTACGTCCCGATCCTATGAGTATATCGGGATGAATACATGGAATGAAGAAATATATTTCATACTTCTTCATTCCAAATTTCAGCCAAACCATTGTAAAATTTTGTAGAATCACGTGCGCACGTGGGCACGCATTTTTTATGACACATTTATAAAATGACACGAAGTATCTACAGTTTTATTATTATGTACTTGTAGATAGATAATTTGATGAACAATCATGATACCTATATTTCAATTTATCAACTTATGACTTTTTAAATCAAGGTTTTTAATAAATTCGGTTCTTTGAATTCTCTTGCAATAACTATTACCATGTGTCTAACATACAATAATATAATGGACGGAGTATAATTATAATTTTGGATAAGCATTCTGGAAATTTATCTCTAAGACTTTGGCGAATCACGTTCATGACATTAAAACAACACTTTGAAAATCACACTTTGATCTGAATATTTATGAATATTTATAAAACAAGTCCGAAAATGCTACTGCATGAAAGAAGAATTGCCTTAGTACACAGGTCCTATTGTGTCACTAGGCTATCGAAACTATCAAATAAATGCCCCAAAAATATGGTGACATCTAATAAACTCTACCAACAACTAGGGATTTTATAGATTAAGATATTAAAAAGAAATCAAACGCTCGCTAGCTTACTGGCCATACGTACGGAGCGTATAATAATGTTTACAGTGGTGCGTGGGCGCTCAGTGCGCACAGAGCACACAGTGACGTTTACATCAAAGCCCAATGATTTAATTTGACTCCACGTACGTAATAGCTCTGTACAGTGTACACAGAGTAGTGTGGCCGCCGCGCCGCTCCGTCATTATCGACGGACAGGACGCCGCGAACTACTCTGTGGTATGATGGTGTGGCGATTTACAACCTCTCATCATGATCTATCATCAACACACTATTGTGTGCCAAATATACTGCTAATTCGAAAACTAACACTTGATACCAATTTAACTGTTGGTATGCCTGGCTATGCCATTTTTAAAGAGCGATATAGGCAAGCAGGTCACTGTACGAATTGACCAGTTCGACCAAGAAAAGTGGCGACCGACCAGTGAAGGAGGTAAAGGAGGTATTCCGAATGGAATAATCACTTAATGCAGTTTAGCAATATTTAAGTCCAATTTCTCTAGGGATTAATTGTCTATGGAATACTAGTTGCTTTAACAAATTTCGCAATTGTATTTACCCACGCTTATTAAATATGTAGAATGAAATGTATGTAGAATGAAATGAATGAAATTGTCAATATTTGTTCTCGACACCGTTGTCCCTGCCAGTTCATCCATGGTCATCGCTGAAGTAATTAATCACCAAAATAATGACTGATGGTGGATGTAAAAATTGTGTGAAAATTTCTAATTATTTCTGAGAAAGGTGGGCACCGGGTAGTGAAACATTTTTTTTTGTTAGTAAAATGGCGTTAATTTCGACAGTGTACTCCGTTGATTAATTATTCCGGGGAACAAAGGAGTTGCCACAATGTCACTTGACTGATGGAATGACATTGATTAACGAAAAGGGTCGCACTGAAAAGCAAAGATTGATTACTTATTCAATTTACAAAAATTATATTAACGGGAAAATCTTAGCCATTAAATTTGGTTCGCATGGCAACTGCCTACTTCTTAGATCTTAGCTCTTCGTAGATTCTCGTGCGTGGTATTCTATGCCCCGTGACTCAAATCTATAGTTCGTCGTACCATAGAGGCCTATGTCCAACAGTGGAATGGGCTGGGTCGACCGGTGAAATACCACGACCTCTCAAAATATCCACTTCCAATCCTATCCATATCCCATCAACGAAAACAAGTTTCCCAGTTACGTGGGCGTCAGGAAGGCGGTCGGTCATAAAACCATAGCCAAATCTTTTGACTATACGGATAGTTTGAAAGGATGTCTTGTTGTGCCGACCCCACTTAAGAGGTAAGACCAGTAAAATAATAATAATAGCTTGGACACAAATCACACAGCGCCCTCCAGTTCCAAACTAAGCAACTAAATGCTTGTGCTATGGATACTAGATAACGGATACTAATACATATATACTTTTCTTTTGTAAATACATACTTATAATACATAGAAAAACACCCAAATGATTCAATATACTGTTGAGTTTTGAACCAACGGCCTACAGGGAAGGTCGTTGGTAATCACTAACTAAAGTAAAACTATATGTTACTATATGTTCTGTAAACTTGCCACAAAATAAATATTATAGTTTCATAGTACACATTGTTACGTTAATTATTGTTGCCAGACTAACTAATTGTTTGTTTGTATTTCAAACACTTTCTCAAGGTTATATGTCAATTAATTGTTACTAACATATATTGTGTTGCACATATGAAAGCAAAGCAAAGCAAATGGAAAAACGGCATGAAAATATGTTTAGCATTTTCAGAGACCCTCCATTTGAATAGCCGCTCACGTATATCAGATTGTAGAAATATTTATCAATTTATTGAAAGCCTGTCTATCCTCTCACGTTGTTAAATATGCTGACAGTTGGAATGGATAAATAAATGCATTCAACTCCCAAAATTTAATTTTGAGTAATATGAATAATATTTTTACATTTTTCCCGTTCTTTTGCGGGTTAGGCAGAAAGAACATGGAGCCATTAAACAATAATATAGCTGTTATAATTCACGTTTTTATTTATCCTCGTATCAAAGCTGTGGGAGATGTGGCCAACTGACACAACTGACACAACTGCTGACTAATAATAATCTTGTGTAAATCTTGGCACCTCGACAATTACAGGTGTGTTCTGACCACAGAAACTACCACTTAACGACGATTAAACAAATATACAGTGACGACCAACTGGGACGTGATTCATTGCCGCATCGGAATTGATTGCCTCTTTTTATATTTTGCGATACATGGGTAATGTGTTGCGAAATACATGTAAGATTCTAGATATAAGTGATGTTATGGTGTGGGTGCGTCATAGTGTTTAAAGATTATATGGGCGTGCAGTGACCTCGTGCCCAAACGGGAATTAACAAATTTGTATCTTTCAAAGATGTTTGGAAATATTTGAATTAGAAAATAAATAAATATTGACAAGTGCGCAATTCTTAATCACGACAGCTCTCCAATTAAAAACCAAAATGACGACTAAAACTCACTAAAGATATTCGGTACAGGTAAAATTCGGGCTAAAAGTAAAATCTTAGACGGTTAAATGAGCCCGAGTGCGAAGAACCAAGTCGATCAAAACTTATATAAAGGTCTTTGTATACAAGAGAATTTACAATAAAAATAACAAAATAATATAACCAAAGTTTGACATCCCTGTCAGCTAAATGACACGGCCTGTCGTCACACGGGCATGTTTGTATTATTCACCTTAACTGACAGTTTACCTCTTCGTGTGTTAGGGTTGTCACTCACCGAGTGTTTATTTATGAGACATCAGAATTATGATGTATCCACGGGAGCATGAATTTATTAAATGTTTAAAAACATTAAAACTGACACGCACGACGAAAGCTATTAAAGTCAAAGATTTGATTGTAATGACCTGTTTTTAGCCCTCAATTTTTTCTGACAACCTTGCAATGAACATGGCGTAAATATATGTGTAAGAAAATAAACATATTTTTTTTAGTTGATTTAAGGGTAGTAACTAAAGTTTGCAAAGTGGCTGAGTATGTCTTTTGCACGATATTAGTACATTACATATATTATAGACAATTCTGCTTACCGACACTTTAAAATTAAAATAATTTAAAGAATAGAATAAAAAGAGTGGAGATAGAAAAAAAAATGTATTGGGAACTACTATTTATGGGGCCAGCAGGCACATAGTTCCAAATTTGAAAACGTGTACAAATATATTTTTTTACAGGTAATCGCATTCGATACAGTCTTAAAACTTTGAAAGTGTATTTTAAGCGGTAATTTAAAAATAAATCTTATTTTAAGAATACGATCCAATAAATCTTAGCTAAACTAACAAACATTTAATAAAATATATAATTAAATACTACAGGCCATTAATAAAGCCAGTCACTAGTCACTTTTAAAACACAAATTCAGTTTCTGTACAGCATCCAATAGTTTTATAAGTACTCTCACCTGAAATGTAGGTACACGTTGGCACTGCACGATTGATAAATAGCCATTAACAAGATTTAAGGTTGAATAAACCAATTTGTTTTTACAAAAAAAGAACTGTTAGACGCTATCCAGAAGACATATTGTATTAAACAAATACTAGGAATTGAAAGTTCAAAGATTGATGTGTTCACGCTATTTTTGGGTGTAAACTAGTTAATTTAATGAAACCGTATTTTTCTATTACAAAATAATAATTACGAAGAGCGAAATTTGTAATCAATAAACGAATTATAGATAAACTGATATGTAATTTCGAATTTCCTTACAAATTTAATAAACCAACAATTAATTAAATTTAATATTTAAATAAAGTCCGAAAGATTGCTTACGTGACTCACTCCTACTCTTTACTCCTCTCCTCCTGTGTTGCAGGTCTCCATGGGCAGCGTTATTTGCCACGAAGACTCGGTTGCTCCCTTATGATAAAAAATGAAATTATTCCCAGACAATAACAGGTAGAATCTCGAAACTTCCTAAACAGAAATCTATGTGCTAAATTTATAAGCTATCTATAAGATAAATTTAAATTACCTAGCCTAAAAGGTACCCATTTAGGCTGTATACTCTTGTAAAGGGGTTTGGGAGCAACGGCTAGTGATATTACAAATCTCACAGCAATAAAAAATGGTCCAAAATGAACAAAGAATTTTCCATTTTAACATGAAACAATGAACAAGCCCGCCGCGTTGACAATATTTAACGAAATTAGCATATTTTTGCGAGGTGATGACAGCTCGCCTGGTTTTTGTACAGTAATTATGAAAGAGAAATTATTATTTGTCGGTTTGTTTGCGCTGATAATATCGGCTTTTACAAAAATGGCTTCACTCGTTTATACAGAAAATCCAAATTCATAAACGTAATATAGCTATGTATTTTGTTTTCGCCGTTTAGCTGATTTAGAATAATCCTACGGCATTTTTAATAATCCTTTTACCACAGAATGGGGGAGATAACTTGATGGAGGGATACCAGGTATCGTAACCGACTATTTTAATTTTCCCTGATCTGATAGTTTTTCAATCAGCAAAGAAATCGTCTTCCAATTAAATCAATTTTTCAAAGTGATTGCCATGCAATAGAGCATTAAGTAAACATCTTTTAAATTCCAAATCATGTTAAATTAAAATTTACCGTGGTTGAAATCCATATTATTCTTTAAGCTAGACTAAAGGACTTTTGGGAATCCACTGTCGTAAACTAATTTAAGAATATTAAATACAAAGATTTTCATATTTATTTCTAAGGCTTTCGCGAATCTCACTCATAGATTAAAACAACTTTTAGGATTATATCGCGTTTATTTATTACTTATTTTTATTTATTTCCCGACGTTTCGAACTCTTTACTCGTGAAAATGATCTCTGTAAAGAGTTCGAAACGTCGGGAAATAAATAGAAATAAGTAATAAATAAACGCGATATAATCTTAGGATTATATCGCGTTTATTTATTACTTGGTTGTTTTAATCTACAGAGATTTTATTAGACATGAGTAATACTAGTAATAATATTACCGTGATTTTATGGTTTAAGAGTTATTCCTAGTTGAAAAAGAGATTGTATGGGGGCCAAACGAACCAGGGTGTCACCCGATGGCTAGCAACCAACACCACCCATGAACACTCGCAACACAGATATTGTAACATTGTGTTGCCGGCCTTTAGGGATAGGGAAGGGGTCAGGAGTGAGATGTGGAAAAGGGGATGGAGTTGGGCCTCCGGATACCTCTTTAGCGGAACGAACCGCGTCATGAGCCATTTTACGTCGATATCCTGAGAGGTCGTGGTATGTTACCGATTGAGCCGATCCATTTATACAGCAAACTGCATGGCTCTACCACTGTTTTTGGCCGATATATGAAGCAATCTGAATGTTATAGAACAAATTAGTGTAAGTTTGTTTTTTAATGGGAAATAAATGTCAGCGCACTCTTGAATAATATACGAGCTTTAAGAATTTGATAATATTTATACATCTCATCGTAATAACGGCGAAATTTGTAAACGTCTAAACATGCGTCCCGTGAACTAATTTATTTTTTATATTTACGCATTATAAAGTACCGGGAGGTGTTGACATCATTTATCGTGTTACACAGAATATTTCTCATAAGATAGGCGTTTAGGCAATCGGTCACATCTAGACAACTCAAACTAACACTACGTCGGTTATAAAAGCTAGTTTTTGATGCGCCTTTAGCAGGGATGGTCGGAAATGGAAACCAGCACAAATAGAGCATTGGACAGATTCCGCAGCGCAAAACATCTTAGCAGATAGCTATTCACAAGGCGGTACTGCTCCCAACGCTAACTTACGGAAGCGGGAGCTGGGTATGGCAGAATGTGCATGAAAGTAGGATAAACGCGGTCGATATGAGGGCACTGCACACAATTTTGGAAGTGAGTCTCGCTGACCGCGTTGTAAGGAAGGATTGAAAGAGAGTGTGAGTGAATGTAAAAGTAAGAAACAGTATGACCCGATGGTTTGGACATGTGGAAAGAATGGATTATGCAAGATTGACGAAGCGGATGTACAATGCAAAAACGGATGGACGTAGGAGGCGGACGGCCACGACACACTTTCCATGAACGAAAAGAACGAGTCTTAGAAAAGTGATGTCAGGAGTCTTAAAAATCGTCGAGCGTGTATGACAAGAGTAATGTAAGTCAAAGAAGCTAATGAGGCGTTTAAAAATCGTACCTTACGCTCTGTTCTCTCGGCCGAGGGACTTTGCGTGAAGTAATGTGTGTGTGTTTGTGTGTCCCTGAGGCATTTATAAAACAGTTCATATATATTACTTCATATCTTTATGGTGGATAGAACCCAGGAACCTTTAAATGGAATATAAAAGTCAAACTCGACAAAATTAACTATTGACGGCAGATGACAGAAAAAAAATTACTTCGCCAGTCGATGTTGCGGACTAATTTCTCTCATTTTCTTACTCAATCGTCTTTATCAATTCCTATATAATAGTGAATGTTAATTTCAGATGTCGGTAACCGATGTGGTAGCCGGGAGACGTGCGCGCGGCCGGCTCCAAGATGGCGGCGCGGTGAAGGATGCCGCGGCGCAAGCGCAGGCTCGGCTCCCGCGTCCGCGAGTACGTGCGCCAGCTGCTCGCCTTCCTCTTCAGTAACATTGGAGTCATCGTGCTGGTGCTCGCCTACACCATAGCCGGTAAGATATACTTCTCCAGGTGTATATTCTCTTCCAACAGTGGTAGAGTCACGCAGCTCGCAGCATAAATGACGGCTCGACCGGTGAAATACCATAACCTCTCAAAATATCCATGTAAACTGTTTCTTTCCGTGAGGGAGTTATTCCCTTCTTCCCTCTCCCTTTCTATTCAGTAACAGGTGTCCATGGGCGGTGTTACTTGTTGCCAGGTGAATTGGTTGCACGGTTGGCCCTTTATTATTATTATTATCATTACATAGTATAAAATAGTCTTTTTCCGCTGTCTGTCCCCTTATATGCTTATGTCCTTTAAACAAGGCAACGGAATTTAATGCGGTTTTTTAATAGATAGAGGATGTCATCGGGGTGGTGTGTATGTATAATTCATGAATGATGTAGTAAAAATAAGTGATAATAATCTAAATTTAGCACTATCATTGAATTCGCTATAAAAATTACTTTTGTTGCGGAACAAAGTTCGCCGGGTAAAGTATGTCATAAAAACGAAACTTATTCGGGTTTCCATCTAAAAGACGTGGATTCACTGAGGAGACACGAAGTCAGTCTAAATGTGATGTCCTGTTATAATATCCAAAACGGGGCACATATGTCAAAAAACTTTTAGAAGCAAATAATTCATATCACGTAACTTACTTTATAAATTTTTTTCAAAAGCTATCTATACGAAAAAATTGACGATACATTGTGAAACTTTCTAATGATAATAAAATATTAATATTTTAATTAATTCCCACAAAGATCAGATAATATTAGAATCAAATATAATATTGGCTCCTAACTTGCAGCTAACAAACGTTCGGACAAAAGTTTAGATCTGATACAGAAGCAATTAATGCGAATCTGTAACTCCATCTGCCTCTATAAATCAACGATATGGTAACGAGAGATTGCGTTGTAGGGCAATTTGATTGCAACCAGCGGACGGGAGCCTTATTTATAAGGAGATATTGAGATATCTCTGGGTTAATTACGGATGAAAAATGTCGCTACAGATAATAGATTTTTTTATTGGAATATTTATTTGACGGGCTAGTTTTATTCCTTTTGAATATGGATATTCTTCTTCTACTGTAGATCAACAAGGTAATATTATATTGAATGGGGCTGTGTGCAAAATAGCGTTCGTGCTGTTTGATCTATGATTTTTTTGTAACTACACGCTTTTTGCTACTTAAAGGAGTAGCAAGAGACAGTTACGTAACGACTTGACAATTTAGGCGGATTTATTTAAAGGTAATAGTTTTCGTAGTCATCCATTATATTAAAAATTAAAAATATCTAAAACTCATTCTCAATGATTATTTGATCACATGATTTTAGCATATCTCTCTGCTTCTACCAAATGTCATTAATCCAGTGTTGCCTAACCACTTCGACATAAAATGTGTTTGTAAGTAAATTTAAAATAGTAGATACTTCAAAGTACCTACAACAAAGAACGCGGCTTTTTGGAAATAAGAAAACGGTTTCCTCATCAAAGAAAATTTATAAATTTTAAATGTAATATATCGTTATTATGATCTAAATAATTTATGTGCACGGCTGAATGAGAAAAAAAGAAGCTCTTGTCAGTCATTCACATGATATATTAATAATGTTAAGGCGCTTGGCAGAAGATGAAAGCAGTGTCTTGTAATCCTGAGAGTTATTAAGACTTTTATTTGTAATTTTATGGGGCCATCAATAGATTTAAGAAGAGATTATTACAGATTTTAATTAGTATTTCTAATAGTTTTGTAGTGCAGTATATACAACATGTGTAGTTTGTATGGTCGGGCAGTAATCGATTAGCCGCCCGCCGGCCGGCCGGGGGCTATTATTAATTCATTCGAATGAGTCATTTGAAATCACTCGTTCTATCCATGATTTTTCGTTCTTATCGAATTTATAGTCATTAAAGTTTGATTGTAAAATGTTGTATTGTGTTCTCGCAAATTGACTATAGAAACAACAAAATCCATAACATTAAAACAAGTTTTTATGGATTATATCGCGTTTATTTAGAACTTATATTTATTTTTTCCGACGTTTCGAACTCTTTACAGAGATCATTTTCACGAGATGTAATATGATGATGATGATATAAACGCGATATAATCCATAAAAAGTTGTTTTAATGTTATGAATGTGATTCGCGAAAATCTAAGAAATAAATAACAAAATCCATTTTTCCGGTACATTCTTCTAACAATGGTTGATGGTCGATGAAATGTAGTTGAGTTTATTTGTTATTCAATAATGGCTATGCATAATCTTGCCACGAGATGGTTTTGTATCTGGAATAGCAATAGATTCTTACAGTGGTAGAGCCACGCAGTGCATGAATGGGCCGGCTCAAATTCAAATTCACATTCAAAATATCTTTATTCCATAGACTTTACAAAGTACTTAGAATCGTCACATAAAACTACTAGCTAAAATTCACGGAGCTTAGATTCCCTTTCATCACACCGTCTTGAATATGAAAGCGAATCTAAGTGCCAGTTCCGGCGTGAAGGCTTCTTGAGAAGAACTGGCAAGAAACTCAAGGCCGACTCTTTTCAATTTCCAGTTTAACAAATGGTAATAATTACAATCAATACAAAACAAAAGGATCAGTTCAATTCCAAACTTTTTTATCGTTTATATAATCTGCGATACAATAGTAAGCCCTTTGATATAATCTAGTTTTAGTTTATTTCTTACATTAACCCATGGATAATTCAATCGCGTCATTTCGAAGTTTATTGTAGAGAAATACCACGACCTCTCAGAATATCGACGTAAAGGCTCTTGCCGTGTTTCACTCGGTGAGAGGGGTGTCTGGAGGCCCAACTCCTTTACCCGTCTCCTTCCTATCCCATTTCCGCCCTCTTGCATATCCCATTGTGAGAGCCGGCAAATCAACTGTAACACTATTTGTGTTCAGGTGTCCATGAGCGGCGATTGTTGCTCACCATCAGGTGACTCGGCTGATCATTTGCCTCCCAATACCATAAAAAATGTTTTCCAAAAATGGGAAAGAAGTTTGGTCCTAAGTTCTGCCAAATTACGCTAAGGGTTTTTACAATATTTAATCATTGATTAAAACAACTTTTAGGATTATATCGCGTTTATTTATTATTTATTTGTATTTATTTCCCGACGTTTCGAACTCTTTACAGAGATCATTTTCACGAGTGACGAAAAAAAAGATATTAAATCACTTAGACACTGTGACCAGTGTCTAAGTGATTTAATATCTTTATTGGTTGACACCAATAACCCACTAAGCCACTTCATAGGTTTTTTCACCGACAGGTGCATTTATATTCCAAGCGATAGAGGGCGCCAGTGAAAAAGAGAGAGTACAGAACATGACAAAGACAAGAGATCTCACCGTCCTGCACCTCTGGGAGAACGTCACTCTTGAGCTCAATTTGTTCAACGAAACAGAGCTGAAAGAAAGGTATGGGATATTTGTTGAATCGTTAAAGTAAACCAAATACTGTAGTGTGAGGTTTTTGCAGTTGTGTCTTTTTTAAGCGGATTTTGGATTGTGCTCTTAACTTCATCTTGGATCCGACGATCCTTGCTGATAAAATAATAACCTTTACCAAATTTTAAGTTCAACATAACTTCACGTCTTTTCTACCCGAAGGTGTAGGCAGCGGCGTGGGGAATCTACCGCTATACACCAGCCACAAAGTTTTCAGTCACCAATATTTTTCACACATCTTTTCCGAAAATAATTTCGAAATGTCATTGGCGTGAGCCCGGATTCGAACCCACGACTTCTTGATTCAGAAGCGGGGTGCTCTACCACTAGACCACCAAGACTGCTCACTCGACCACCCCGCTTCTTAGTACACTTCTTATATACTTCAAAGTATTTGAAATTTGATGACTGGAGTCTTAAATTATCCTATAATAATAAAATTAACTAATTATCGAGATAAACTAATGTTTGTTTGTGGTATTCCTGTTGTCAGGATAGGTGAGGAAATAAACAAATATCAGCATATTGTTGTGAGGGCGGTCCGCGCCGGCTGGGACGGTGGCAGGTCCTCGCAGTGGAGCTTCACATCTGCCTTCTTGTATTCACTCACCGTTATTACTACAATAGGTATTAATACCAAGTTCCTCATCAACATGATGATGATGGGTTAGATACTGAGTTATTGTCCTATACTATTTCAGGTTATGGGCACCTTTCTCCACGCACTAACTGGGGGAAAGTGGTCACCATACTGTACGCACTCCTGGGTATGCCGCTCTTTCTACTCTACCTCACTAATGTTGGTAAGTAAAGTATTATATTATATTTTAAATCAGAGTCAAATTTGTACCACACATTTCAGTTGCTGGCAAAAACGACACGTTCGACCATCAAAAACTGCATGCCATATGCAGTTGTGGATGGGGCGAGTTTTTTGGCTAAAGAGGTGGATTAATTTAATAAAATTTCATCCAAAATGACCGGCGTGAAGCTAGTGTGTTATAGATAGTTGGGGTGGCACTTTGATGAAGATGATTTCTCAGGGTTCATAACAGACATCGACATTATAAGAGTTATAAACTAGATTTCAGTTTCATGGAGTATAATCCTAGACCCGTACCCACACATCGGGTACTATTTGTTTTCTCATCCATAACTCCATAACTGATGCTGATATTTCTAAATGCTGTTTCTAAACTCGTTTTTGTTATCTTATTTCATTGGTGTTAATTTATTAAAGAATTTAAAATAAACATATGAATAATTATGCAAGTTTCGCAATTAAAATTCAAGTGGAATAAAACAGTTTAGGGTTGCACATTTGTTATTCGCTACGCTCGTACTAATTCGGGGCCTCGCTTGGGCCTTTATTCATAAGCTCCCTGTACCTCTCACGTCGGCATTAACCACGACGTCTGCATAACAAATAAGGGTCTAAATCATTTTTACATAAATACATAATAATAGTACTTAGATAAGTTATATTAAAGAAATTATTTAAGAAGCTATCATAGTTTAAATTTAATTACAATACAATATATAAACGTTCCATTTCTGGGTAACTTTGCCAAGTGTGCGATGGCTAATTAGTTAGTCACAAATGCAGTAAGGGAAAACATCTATTACCGTGCATCAGGTATAATTCACAGTATTTTGACCGCTACAGTCCAGCGGTTTAGCGCTCCCAATATCTGTTTTACAGCGCCCTAGTTCGACTGCCGATGACTGAACTGAACAATTGTATTCGGGGTATTGCTTTAAGCTTGATGCAGTGAGTGAAATAGTGATGAGGTACCGAAAAAGGCGTTAAAACTAGTTTTATTCTCTTCTGTAATGTGAAATATAAAATTGCAGGTGAATTGTTAGCGCGTTGGTTCAAATGTATCTACGCGTTAGTCTGTCTGTGCCGAGGTTGTCCAGGTTTTAACAGGAGAAGAATTACAAGAATGCGGGTGCAGGTAATACAAAATCACAGAAGAAACTTATCCCCATAGAAAAGATTAGATTTTAAAGAAATCATTACATAGTTTAAAATAAAGACGCTTTCCGCTGTGTGTCCCCTTATATGCTTATATCTTTACAACTACGCAACGGATTTTAATGCGGTTTTCTTTAATAGATAGAGGGTGTCAACGGGGTGGTTTAATTAATACAATTCAAGTATGATGTAGTAATGAAAAAGTGATAAATCCAAAATTTACTTTTTTATTGCTTTTGATGCGGATAAATGTTCGCCGGGTCAACTAGTTGTATAAATAAATAGTAGTAGTAGGTATCTCAATTACCGTAGCGTTGTGTTTGAATTATTCTAAAACTGTATAAAGTTAAGTCAGATATTTATGGAGTTAAGTATATATGAATAAATGCTATGATGTATATTTCAGGAGGTGAGTGAGACTGAAAGCATTGAGCGTCCCCTACCGCGGCGGTCCCGGTTTGCTGAGTATGAACATGGCTTTGAACTTGAAGATAGATATCCACAACGGTTTCCTAGGTATGGCATTTTTGTATGTCTTGTGACTATATAAATCTAGTTATTGCACCACAAAGACCGTCACGTTAATCCGTAGTTGGCCTGTATTTCGTGTCATTTTAAAGAGTTCAGAAAGTTGAAGAAGTGTAATGAAATATGCCTTATGGCGTTCTGTGGTCCTTGCCTGCTCCTCAAATAAATTTGCGTGAAGTTATGTATATTTGTATGTATCATTTTTAAATCGAAAATCACTGACTGAATGTCAAGTATATACAGATACCGAACTTGAGCCTGAGAGTTGATATTCCAGGAGAGCTGAGTATGGTCCCGGTGTACCGCTGCCGCGTGTAGGGGACGTACAGCGCGGCAGCAATGGAAGTGCAGCCACCTCGGAGTTCAGCTACGTGACGTTCGACGCTCAGACCATCACCGTGCCCATCAGCGTCTGTGTCTCCATCATGGTCGGGTAGGCATACATCATTTTTTCTTCAGTCGGAATAAAGGTTTCATCCATTTATTCATTCGTTCGTACATATGTTAACTATCTTATTAATAAACATCATTCTTATTCTTTACAAATATTGTAACTACAACATGGTTTACTGCTTTAGTCCTATTTAGTCCTAATAGATTAGTGAGCTATTCCTTTTCTATAAATTTAAAGGTATCGTGTTCAAGACCTGGTAGCGTTTATTTTCATAAAACCAAATATATCATATTGGTATATATAATATACCGTATCGTTGTAGGTAACGCTACCTTCATCATGAGGCATTAAGATGGGACTGGAAATTGAATAAGTTATCTAAAATGTACATTAATTTTGTAGAGCTAAGATAAGAACGTTTGTGAGTGTCTACTTTGTGTCTCCATATTTTTATAAGCTCCCCTCGTCTGGAGGCTTTTTATTTTTCCATTAAAACGTAATAATAATTTGATCCAGTTGGCTTTACGGGCCGCGCCGAAACGTTTTTTGTTGTTCTCGAGATTACACTTGAAACAGGATTACTTAAATGGAAATTCTTTTTCGAAACATTTTTAAACTCGTAAGATTTTAACTTAGCGCGCGCAATAATATCTCTTAAATCTTTCGGGTGAGGTGAAATCGTTGAGGAATTAAAAACGTAATTTTTAAGTTTTTTTTTATTAATTATATTGTTTTCTTTGTGAAATAACGTCCAAATAAAAGATCACCTTTTGTAATAATGGTGTTGATGATTTTCCTATATAAATGTATTGTTTTCCAGGTATATTATGTTCGGATCGATGATATTTGGCATGTGGGAGAACTGGGACCAGCTGGATGGCGCTTACTTCTGCTTCATATCTCTTAGCAGGTACCTATTAAAAGCAATATTCATGTAAAGGCTTTTCAAAGATATTGTTTTTTTTTCTCATAAATATTTGACTAACTTCTAGTTTCTTGCAGAGTAGGGAGAAATAATAGAGTGCCAAAATATATTACTGTATGAAATGAAATTTTTGGCACATATGTAGTCTCGTTGTTTGGTACTCCTCCTAAATGAGAGGTCGGGATTCGAATCAGGCTACTATAAGTGGGATCAAATATCGAGGACTGACAATTTTTTTACCATCCAGTGGTAGACCCAAGCAGTTCGCTGCATGAATAGGTCGGCTCGACCGGTCAAATAACACGACGTGGCTCATGCCGCGTTTCGTTCGGTGAGAGAGGTACCCGGAGGCCCACCCCCCTTCCCCATCCTTTCCTATCCCCTATCCCTTAAAGGTCGGCAACGCAACAGTAACACTATATGTGTTGCTGGTGTCTATGGGCGGCGTTGGTTGCTTACCATCGGGTGACACGCCTGCTGGTTTGCCCTCCTATCCCATTAAAAAAAAACCAGTAAACTCAAACGACAAGCAAAACTGGATTGCATGGCACGTCGAGCCATTATGACACGGCCTATAACTTTAAATATTGAGGGTGTGAATGTAAATTTAAATATATGTATCAGTATCGGGTTCGGTGACTTCGTTCCTGGTGAGAGAGTGTACAGTAAGCGCATAGAGACCTCGTTCATCGTGTGTTCCATGTACCTGATGCTGGGGATGGCGCTGGTCGCCATGTGCTTCAATCTTATGCAGGTAATTTGCAATTAGTTATTTAAATAAGTTAAATAAGGCTTCCACGGGTCTTGGCATTGCAAAACAACCAACTGTGGAATTGAGATCGGCGGTTTCGATCCCCATCCGAGTACAAATATTTATGACAAACATTAATGTTTGTATGGCGTCTGGGTGTTTTTTCATGTATTATAGGTATGTATTTACAAAAGAAAAGAATATGTGAATACATGTGTTTATTATCCGGTAGCAAATTTCCATAACACAAGCATTTAGTTGCTTAGCTTGGAACTAGAGGGCGCTGAGTGTATTGTGTTCAGGATATTATTATTATTATAAGCCAAACGTTTCGCGAAAACTCTCGCAAGATTTTACACTGTCTCAAGTTGTGAGAGCTGAAAGATTTTTGTATTGCCTGCAATTGAGTACGCCATCTCGGTATCTATTCAAGTAGGTAACTAAAGTAATTACTATGGAACCAGACATACATTCTTTTAACATACATACATACATACGTAACTTCACGCCAAATCCCTTGCGGGGTAGGCAGAGAGAACAGAGCGCCATAGGGCACGATTCTTACACACCTCACTCGCTTCGTTGACTTTCATAACTCTTTTCATGCACGCGCGTCGGTTTTTGAGGCATTCTTTTAATATATAAATAAATACTACACGCTATACCAATATTCACCGCACAAACGTTTGTGCTCGGGTGGGGATCGAACCCGCTCATTTCTATTTACCAATACTTACCAATACTACCAATACTTCACAATACTTTCCAGGAGCAAGTGCTACATTATATGGCGGGTCTGAAGCGCGTCTTCAAACGGCTGAGTCGTTGCAAGAGATGACGTTACATATTGTAACAGTATGTACATAGTATATGTTTTAATTTTGAGTATATTTATGTCATTACGTAATTTATAAGTCTCGGGTTCCAATCCTGGCTCACATTAATGACTTTTCAGAATGTTATTAGGAAACTGATAATTCGACCAAACGATGAATAACTGTAGCTGCCTAAACCTTCAGGTAGAAAAAAAAACAAATGTATATAATGTAACTGGTTTTAAGTATACTATATTATATGTTAAAATTAATAAAGACTTATTTCATATATTTGTAAATACGTTGTTTTATTTTCATTTAATAATTAAATATGATTCTTGTTTACACTTGATAACGTAACACGGCTATCTATGTCTACATAGTAGAAAAGTCTTGTAATTCTATTAAAACAAAAGAAAAAAATATCGTGTTCTGGAGGAAGGTGAAGTTAAGAGCCTCAAAAAACTACGCGCGTGCATGAAAAGAGTTAGGAAAGTCAACGAAGCCAGTGACGTGTGTAAGAATCGTGCCTTATGGCGCTCTGTTCTCTCTGCCTATCTCGCAAGAGATTTGGCGTGAAGTTATGTATGTATATATGTATTGCTCATCAAAGTCTGATGTCAAGCAACTAGCGCCGCCTAGACACCTGCAAAACAGATAGAATTACAGATGTGTTACCGGTCTTTAAGGGAGTGGGATGGGAAGGGAGGGTAGGCGGTGGACCTCAGAATACCTTTCTCACGAACAAAATGTGTGATGAACCCACTTTAGGTCCTTGTATTTCACCGGTCGAACCAGCCCATTCAACTGCCATGGGTATTTGGGAGTGAATATTGTAACTTCTTTTCATTGTCAAGTCATCACAAATAATTAAAATTTTCAATTCAAGTTTATCAATCTCAGTTTCTTCTAAACAAAGGTAATAAAGGAGAAAATCCTATTACGTGGCAACATTCGTCCTTAAAACCGCTGTAATCCCTTTTCTAATCTTCTGCCAACCAACTAATATATCTGTATAGTAACTGTATATAAAAGCGAGATTTACTAAGAGGGAATTTCAGGCAGCGTTCCACAAAGGTGCGCCACGGAGGCACTACACAGAGGAAGCTGTTCGTCTATTCTTCACGGCCGAGCACTTACCGACATTGCCTGTGCTGTTTGAGAATGCACTGTTTATTTCTTTGCCACATTCACGGCGAAGGTTTTCGGTGCGGTGATGTGGAAAAACTCACAATTGAACCATTCTCAAATAAGTAGTTCCAATTTAAGAGGGTTCATTTTTACTGATTCTAGTAGTAGTTAATCACTTTCTTTCAAAGCATTTAAAATCAAAATTATGTCTTGGTAGTCGAGCCGTCGAGCACACGGTTTCTGAATCAAGAAGGCGCAGGTTTGAATCCTGGCACATACCAATGACTTTTTCAAATTAAATAATTTCGAAAATTATGTGTGATAAATGTCGATGACTAAAATCTTTGTGCCCAGTATGGGAACAGGTTCGCCACCTATGCCATTCGATGTCCAGACTACTGATGACGATGATGAATGATGATGACAAATGATAATGTTTTTGTGTTGCATATTTTTAATTTTTAATCATACTTGACATGAATAAAATACCTTTTCATGGTAGGACACATACATGTAGCCTCATTATCAGAGCTCACACACTGAGAGTACACGGTCCGGTACATTTGTGTTTGAAGTATACATATATTCTTTATTCTGTGAGTTAATATTAACTGACACTCATTAACAAACGCAGGAAAAATACACAGTTGTATTTTTATACGGAACCATAGCTCTGTCGATGCGCTCTAAATTATAATACTAATACGAATTTACTTTTTAAGGAATAGGAGAGCAAATGTGCTGCCCGCTTACTTATGACAGGGAAATATCCTATTACCCAGCTATTACAGTTGCGGTGCCGGCATTTCAATGAGTAAGATAGGGTAGATGATCTGGACAATGCGGATACCTTTTTAACCGAAGGAAATACAGCACAATCCACTTTACGTCGATAATCTGAGCAGTCGTAGTATTTCACTGGTCGAGCCGGTCCATTAATGCAGCGAACTGCGCGGCTGTTAAATACTTATAGTAACATAGTAACAATGACCCGACTATTCCAAGGGACAAAAAGAATTCGTGTGTGATGGGCCTGTCGTTATATCCTGATTCCCTTTCCGTGATTGTGAACAATCTTATCTGTAGTTTTCTCCCAATCTTATTCTATTAGACCCGCGAGAATAAATGGCGCTTTCATTTAGGCAAGCAGTTTGATACTCCACTACTAGAATAGCCTTGATTCGGGGCCACGAAATTAGCTAGAGCGCAATTGATTATTTTAAGTACTATTTGGCATAGCTGTTTGTTAATATCTATACTTCTATACTTATATTATAAAGCGGAAGAGTTTGTTTGTTTGTTTGTTTGTTTGTTTGAACGCGCTAATCTCAGAAACCACCAGTCCGATTTTAAAAATTCTTTCAGTGGTATATAGTCCATTTATCAAGGAAGGCTTTAGGCTATATTATATTTTCAAATTAATTAGGGATCCTTACTATAAGTCCAATAATGTAACCCAAGGTGTAAGAAAATGACTCGAAAATAATTCTAACATCGTGAACGCTGCGAAAACTATTGATTCTAGAATAAAACAATGTACTACAGTTTTACAGAACATAAATTTGTCTATAAAAAAGTCCGCGATGGCATATGTCTAACTATTGTAGTTATCTCACAATAAGTGTTTTTTGAGTTTTTTAAAATAATTAAATTGATGTCGTTATAAAAATGCTTTATTTTGTACCTTGAAATTAACTTTCCTGAAAATAAATTCCTTCAATATAAAGACAGATTCAATACCTTTCTAGAACTGTTTGAATAATTCAATTCGGACATTTAATTCCAAAGATATCGCAAAATACAAAATGTAAGTATTCATTTCATAGGGAAATATTTAGTTACACTGATGATGTATCCGACTCGGACAGCTCGGACCGCGACAGCTAGCAGGTAGATTTTTTTACGTTTGTTTCTTGCTAAAAGGTACCGGTGGTCCAGTTGTCGAGAACCCCACTTCTGTATAAAGTAGTCGCGGGTTCGAGTTCTGGCTCACAGCAATGACTTTTTGAAATTGTTTTCTGAAGTTATGTGTATTTAGATATCGATGACTATAAACTTTGTGCCTGGTATGGCAGTAAGTTTGCCACCTATTCCATTTGGGATCAAAACATAGTGGTGAAACGAGGTTTAACAGCCGCTGCCTACACCTTCGAGTAGAAAAGGCGTGAAGTTATGTTTTGTTGTTGTTTCTCTCTTTGTCATCATATCGCTCAATACTTTAATCAGAATTTAAAATTTAAAAAAGTCTCGGTGGCGCAGTGGGCGAGCGCACGGCCTCTGATCCAGAGGTCCGGGGTTCGATTCCAGACACTGGCTCACACCAATGACTTTTCGAAATTGTTTTCGGAAGTTATGTGTGATAAATATCGATGAGTGACAAAATTTGTGCCCGATATGGCAATAGGTTCGCCACCTAAAAATAAAATATGTAAATTACTTTAAAGAATATGTGTACAAAGTTTCATGGTGATCGATTGAGTAGTTATCGCGTGAATGCACGCAAACAAACTTACATTCACATTTATATTTTACTAGCTGACCCGGCAAACGTTGTCTTACCAAAAAATTAAATTTAAAAAATAGGGGTTGATCGTAGGGGGTTGAAAATTCTCAGACTTACCCGATATGCATACAAAATTTTATGAGAATCGGTCAAGCCGTTTTGAAGGAGTATGGGAAAATTGTGACACGAGAATTTTATATATTAGAAGTAGGATAGGATAGGAATTAGGTTACATTTTTATTGTATAAGGGGCAAACGAGCAGGCTTATGATAGTTACAAACGCCGCCCATGGCCACCCCACCACATGCAGTGTTACAGTTGCGTTGCCGGCGCTTACAATGGAATATAGGTGGGGTCGGGAGTGGGTTTCGGTAGGGGAGGGGAAAAGGGATTGTGCCTCCGAACACCTCTCTCAGCGAGTGAAACGCGGCTAAGGCCACTTTTCAGCGACAATCTGAGAGGTCGTGGTATTCCACGGGTCGAGCCGGCCCATTCATGCAGCGAACACTGCGTGACTTTACCACTGACAAGGTATGACTGATGTGACTGATTTATAATACATTCTAGATATATGTAATAAACTTTACATTTTTAAGATCGTGATATCTTTTAAAATGTAGTAAATTTATTTCGATAAGCTTAATCGCTAGACCGACATCATTTGACTTATAAAAAAAACACTCACTGTGAGTTAGCTACCCCGGTTTGAACATATGGTGGCCCGTTTTTTTCAATGAAGTCAACAATAGTGACCATATAAAAAAAGTTGTTTATGTTGTATTAAAAAAAACTAAAGGTGGAGCAAAAACTTGGGACAAGTTCATTGCTATATTCATTGTTCATAAGTGGCATTGCTAATAAAGCTTTCTTTGAAGTTGTAAATAATATCAATGTCTTGGTTGTCAGTACGCTAATACATAGTAGCTAAGCGAGTAACACGTGTAATAATCGTGCCTTATGGCACTTTGTTCTCTCTCTCTTTGTTCTGCCTACCCCCCAAGGGATCTGGCCTGAAGTTATGTATGTATGAATAAAGAACTTGAATTGAAATAAATATTAGTGTTACATAGTCCATTTATGATGAAAGCTTTGGGGTATTAATATGATTGCGGCAATAATCTTTTGAGTGGAAAATGTATAAAATATGGCGGTACGAAGTTCGCGCGGTCTGCTAGTCTATGATACATTTATTTATACGATGACTCGGTGGTACAGTGGTCGACCACACGGTTTCCGAATCCACAGGTCGCGGGTTCGAATCCTAGCACACACCAATGATTTTTCGAAATAAATTAATTTCGGAAGTTACGTGTGATTAATATCGATAAGCAAAAACTTTGTGCTATGGTAATAAGTTCGCCACCTAATCCATTTGGGACGTAAATACGGTGAGTCGAGGCTTAAGAACCACTGCCTACACCTTCGGGTAGAAAAAATATTATATTTATTTATTTATACAGAGGACATGAAAATTGCCTAGGTAGTCTTAAACAGCTTACCAATCGTTAAATAGATCCCAGCAAGTTCAATCCCCACCACCTAACTAAGAAATAGGAAAAGCGGATGACCTAAGATGATATGGAAGGATTATGTGAAACCTGAAGAGTGTTGGTGTTGACGAACACACTAAATTCTATTGTGCCAAGTCTAAATAGTCGGAACATGGCAGCACATTGAGATGATGAGCGGTGACAGAATATCTAGCCTAACTTCACGTCAAATCCTTTGCGGGGTAGGCAGTGAGAACGGAGCGCCATAAGGCACCATTCTTACTCACCTCACTCTCTTCGTTGACTTTCATTTCTTTCACTTTTCTTTTTTCATGCACGCGCGGCGATTTTTGAGGCTCCTAACAAGGCTTGGCCGTGCTCAACTCCCACATCCAGCCGATTTGCATTATATATCTGCTTCGTCAAAGTTGCATCATCCATTCTTTCTACATGTCCGAACCATCGGAGCATGTCCTTTCTTATTTTTACACCGACACTCTTTCAATCCGACTTCCTTCCTTACAATCTTGTTTTCGACGCGGTCAGCGAGGGTCACTCCGCAGATTTTGCGCCGTGCCCTTATTTCGACCGCATTTATCATATTTTCGTGCACACTCTGCGATACCTAGTTTTCGCTTCCATAAGATAGCGTTGGAATCAGTATTGAACTGTGGATTGCTAGCTGGGCATTTCTGCCAATATTTTTTTGCGCAGAATTCTGCCTAACGCTCCATTTACGCTATGTGCTAACGCCACTCTTCTTTCTACATATCACTATATTTTAATATGTTTCAGTTTCATTTAACCGTAGCGGCGTCTTTAATGGCCATACCTTAAGGTGAGTGGAATATAAATTGTAGTATTCACTAGAAATTCTCTAACAAATTAACGACGTTAATTGCGTGCTCGCTATTACTGCGAGGGTTTTCTTAAAAAAGAAATGAGAATATTTTTTTTCTGGAAATAAATAGTAATATAAACAGTTAATAATAATTAATATAATTTTTAACAGTGGTAGAGCCAAGCAGTTCGCTGCCTGAACGGGCCGGCTCGATCGGTGAAATACCACGACCTCTCAGAAGACCGACGTAAAGTGGCTCATGCCACGTTTCGTTCGGTGAGAGAGGTACCCGGAGGCCCACCCCCCTTTCCCATCCTTTCCTATCCCCTATCCCTGAAAGGTCGGCAACGCAACAGCAACACTATATGTGTTGCTGGTGTCCATGGGCGGCGTTGGTTGCTTACCATCAGGTGACACGCCTGGTCGTTTGCCCTCCTATCCCATAAAAAAGGTAATATATTATAACACTTTTCTTCTTCATATATAACTGACGGAAAGATTTTTATCTTTTCGTCAGTTTTCGACGCTTCAAGTTTTGATTATAACAGGCGAATTTCTTTAATACAATGTTTTCCATACTTTTAACTTATGAAAGAAAGAACTGTGTGAAACTATTTCAAAGTGTTTTAGATTTCATCCCTTTTATAGCAAAGTGCAAGCAGCAGCTATTTTTACTGATCACACATAATTTTCGGAAAATACGAATTCGGGACCTTTAAGCTCGAGTATGTCTCAATGAATTTTCAAAATCTTTATTAAAGGTATTTTTGAAGAATATTTTTTACACAGGAACAAAAATTATTAATAATGATTATTACTCTTGCCTACACTTTGGCGTATAAATGGCATAAAGTCACAAAAAAACATAGACATTTTCGTTACATAATATATTCGAAATATTTCAAAAAGAAATAGCTCCGAGCAAAGAGATGCGATGAGCTTTGTAAGTATTGATATACTGTTTACAGAGATACTCTGTGACTGGCTCCGGCCCCGGGCCTCCGGGCCACTGTCAAATTATATTTGTACTGAGAAATATGGAAATACTATTATATAATTGAGAATTGGATATGATACCAGAGTTTCTTTTAAACACCGGTAGGAATTAGTAAGATAATTACTTATTGGCTAGTTTGATTCTTACAAAAGAAATTACAGAAATATATTTTCCCTAACATTAGAATACAATTCCCCCAAAATGTGTTGTTATATGTATTTCTTTGTGTGAGTCTAAATGCTTAGATCTAATTTGACTTTCTTCCATTTAATAAGAGATGGCGTTGATAGCTACTTTGAAGATGAGCAAATATCGTTTAGAATGTAATGTTTATTGACTGTTTGTGACTCAATATAGATATAGCTTCCGGAAATGATTAATTGAACTGCGAGATCGCGTGAAAAACTGTGAAGTTAGTTTCTTATATGTGCGAACAACGTGGGAGTAAACGATATTTTTACGATAAAAAACATACTATATATTAGATCTCTAGCTATACATAGGTGAAAATCATAGTAGGTAATATTAACATCGTGGCTTTGTGTTATTTTTTTCCACTTTCTCACTTATTAAACAAAGTTTAGTTAACTTATTAATAATCTAACACATTTTTTCTCTATTTATCTTGATGTTAGGGATGTTTTGTTGCCTCATTATCCACAGGAAAAGCTGCTTGTTATACTCGTAATTAGAATATTTCTTGCAAAAATATCAAAATTAAGCGCTGGAAATTTGCAATCTTATCTATTAGATTTTTATGACAAATAACTTCCGGAAATATTCTTGATGTGAGCTTTAATTCAGTACGTATAGGTACACTAGCTGGAAGTCGAAGTGCTGAAATAACAAACAATTTTTTTTTTTTTTTTTTTTTTTTTTTTTTATACATGTAAATCTTGCAATCTGTTTCAGTGAACATTCAGCATCTGTTTGGATTTCTTAAATTAGTCTTGAAGGGCCATCAGTCCGGTGACTGCTCCCTTTATGTACAGCAACTTCTACAGATCTCTAGGGGACTTCCTTTTCAGTCTTTTAAAAGTTGAGTCTTCACTCATCAAGTGCGCAGTCAAGATGTTTGGGTGATTATCTAGTCTACTCCTGTATGATTTCATTGTATGTTCTATCTCCTCCCGAACTGTTCTGATTTGAAGATCGTGGTGTAATCGCTGGTTTGTTATAAACCATGGTGCGTCTGTGATTATTCTCAGTACTTTGGACTGAAACCTTTGGAGTATTTCAAGGTTTGAATTGGAGGATGTGCCCCAGAGTTGGACTCCATAGGCCCAGACTGGTTTCAAGATAAACTTGTATAAGAGTAGTTTGTTCTCCAATGACATTTGTGATTTTATTCCGAGCATCCAGTAAATCTTCCTCAATTGTATACCCAGTGCTTTTCGTTTTGTGAAAATGTGTTTTTTCCAGGTTAGGCGTCTATCCAAGTAAATCCCAAGGTATCTGGCTTCATTTGCTTGGGGTATCTGTACTTTGTTAAGTGTCACAGGGGGACATGTATCTCGTCGGGTCGTAAAAGTCACCTGCACTGACTTAGTTTCATTTGCTTTTATCCTCCAGGTATCCAACCATTCTGTGATATTGTCAAGAGAGCGTTGTAACATGTTACTTGCTTGGGCTGGTTCATCGTGCGCTGTTAAAGCTGCTGTGTCATCAGCAAAAGTACCTATTACAACGCCATCTGTCGTTGGTAAGTCTGCGGTGAACACGAGATAAAGAACAGGGCCAAGTACGCTTCCTTGTGGCACTCCTGCGTAAGCTCTATATAGTCCAGTTATTTCTTCTCCATGCTTAACGTAAAACAATCTATCGTCAAGATATGACTTTAAAAAGATGTAATAGTTTATTGGGAGTAGCTTTTTCGCTTTGTACAATAAACCTTTGTGCCAAACTTTGTCAAAGGCCTGCGATATGTCCAAAAATGCAGCACAGCAATATTTTTTGTTTTCGTAAGCCTTGTGGATTTCGTTTACAAGTCTATGCACCTGTTCTATCGTGCTGTGTTTCTTTCTAAAACCGAATTGGTGGTCAGGTATGATCCTACGTTCTGCTAGTACAATGTTTAATCGATTTAGGAAAAGTATTTCCATAACCTTCGACAGTATAGGTAGTAGACTAATCGGTCTGTAGGAAGATGTGTTTTCGGATGGTTTACCGGGTTTAAGAATCATTTTAACTTGAGCCACTTTCCATTGAGGTGGGAAAATGCCTCTGGTCAGTATACAGTTAAACAGGTAGGTTAAAAAGCGCAATGCCACATTAGGTATTTCGCGCAGTACTTTTGTCGTAATCAAATCATATCCCGGGGCTTTATGTTGTTTTAGATTTCCTATTACCTCATTAACCTCGTGTATCTTAATCTTTTTAATTGGTAGGTCAAGTTGGTAAGGTTCACTAAGAAATCTTGTGAGTTTCTCGCTGTTGATTTTCGACGCATTCTGGGTAACGTTTGGTACGAAGACGTCAGCTAAGTGAGAGGCAAAGGCTATACCCTTCTCAAGGTCGCTTTTTGCCCAGGATCCGTCTTTTTTGCGTATCGGTGGATTAGCGGCAATGGGTTTTTTTATTTTTTGGGTTGCCCTCCAAAGGGAATAGTCACTAGCAACCGTAGCATCCAGATTACGCAGATGGTTTTGGACGTTATCGTTTCTTTCTGCACGTATTAGTCTCTTAAGTTTAGCTGCTAAGTAGTTCAGTCGTGTTTTGTCCCTGTAGTACCTAGTGGTCTGCCATAATTTACGGGCTTGTCTCTTTTCGGCTACTAGTTGACGAATGGTCTACGAGCAGCCTGATTCCACGACTGTTTTAGTAGCTGGAGTGCTTTTCCAGGCAGCATTTTGGACGCACTCGTTGAAATGTTCGACGGCTATCATAATGTCCTCTTCTGTTTTAAGTGGCAGGTTGGTTTTAATCTTAGTCTCGACTATGGTACGGAATTTATCCCAATTGGTCCTACGGTTATGTAGCCTTGCTATGGGTTTTACTGTTGCGAATTCTTGGAAAACCTCCAGTAGCACTGCACTGTGATCTGATGAGAGGTCTTGGAGTGAACTACACGTGAAGCATTCCTTAGAAATTCCTTTAGTGACACTGAAATCTACCAAATCAGGGACTTTTTTTGGGTCAGTTGGCCAGTAAGTTGGCTCCCCGTTGGATATTGTTTCTAGGTGTAAATCATTTATAGCAGCCTGCAGTTGACGTCCTTTAGGAGTTGTCAAGCGAGAGCCCCATTGCGTATTTTTGGAATTATAATCACCACCTGCTATGAATCGTGGTCCGAGCGTTTTGAAGAAATTGATATAGCCCTCCTTTTTGATAACGTGTTTTGGTGGCGAATATAGTGCAGTGACCGTCAGATACCCCCGCCAATCCTCAACAACAACGCTAGTAGCTTGTATTTCAGGAGTTTTAAATGGCTCGATCACGTGATGTTTAATATTATTCTTGATGAGAATTGCTGATCCTCCGTGAGCCGTGCCATCTGGGTGCATTGTTTGATAGAATTTGTAATTGTCGATTCTGAGATAACTTTTATTTGTGAAATGTGTTTCAGATACTAGGAAGATATCAATTTTATTCACGTTCAAAAATGTCTCCACTTCGAGAACATGACGTGACAGCCCATTGGCATTCCAGAGGGCTATTTTTAATGAATGGAATTTGTCAGTTTGGTCATGATTTCCATTAGGAGATTTGTCATTGTATTTAATTGTTGCATTAGTTGCGTCATATTATTCACCATTACTTTCCAATCATTGTTACTTATTTGAGTTTCTGCTGTTTCTTTTGGATTCTGCCTACTAGCAGGTTGGTGTATTGGAGGTCTATTGGATATTAATACTTCCTTGTATGATGGTTTATGTTGTTGCCTAGTAGTAGTGGTAGCAGCCTCTACGTGACCCGGTTGGTGTTCGAAGCGTGTTTTATGGTGGTATTTAGCTGTTTGAGTAGGATATTTGATTTTTAGGAGTTCCTTGTACACTGCGCATCCTTTATAATTTGCAGGGTGGTTGCCACCGCAAAGTACACATTTCACTGAGTCTGATCTCTCTTTACGTTCGCAGTTTGATGATGCGTGGTCTCCGGCACATTTTATACATTTGGGCTTCCTGTGACAGTATTTCCTTGTATGCCCATATTGTTGGCAATTGCTACATTGTGGGATGTCCCGTTTAGGTCTTGGTGGCTCTATGATTACTTTGCAGTGTAGAAGACTTTTGATATCATAGATTTGTTTATTGTTACTATTAGTTTCTACTTCTATAAAATGTATCGGTAATGGTTTTTTAGTAATTCTTTGTTTGACATTCCAGATATTGCTGACTTTATGTCCTCGCATTTCTAGTTCAGCTTTTATTTTATCCGTATCTGTAGTAGGGTGAAGATTTTTGAGTACTACTTTGAAGCAACGGTCTTGTTTGGGTTTGTAGGTATAAAATTCTGTATTCTTTTCCTGTAGGTTTTTGACTATGTTTGTATATATTTCTGTAGACTTAGGTTGGATTCTAACTTGGTCGTTACGGAGGACTTTTACTTCATAGTTGTTTTCTGCTATGTCGTCGAGTAATTGTAGTAATGGCTGTATGTTACTGACTCGATCCACATATAATGGTGGAGCCTTAAAGGGTTTTTCGACGATTTCGTTGGTTGGCACTTCTTGTGGGTCATTGTCTAGCTCGGAAAAGCTATTCGAAGTTGGTGTAGGTTGGCTCAGCCAGTATGCGTCGAGTTTCTGTTGTTTTTGAACTTTGTTTATTTCAGGACTTTCTCGTTGCCTTTTTCTTTCAGGCACCTTTCTCCATATATCAGTATTAGTTGTTTTTGATATTTCCATGTTTGTATCAGTAGATGTAATATTGTCCAGGTTACTCAGTGACTGAGATCTTGTTTTATTAAAAGAAGACTTACAGAAAATTTGTTGAATTAATACACTATTTTGAGCTTTATTTGCTTTAGGAGAGCGAGGTTTTTCTTTATTTTCATATTTTTCCATTTTGTTCCCACGAGTAGGGTCGATTATATGTCGCACAAAGGTAACGCCCATTCCAATGTGAAGGCACTATACAACAATGTGAGCCAGGTCCATTGAGGTTGGCGCTATCGGCTGATATCCCATCAGTCATTCATCCTCGTGGCGCGTATCCCACCTTAGGATTGGGGTGAGTTTTTATGGAGGCTTTCTACCTCTTGACCCGGGCGGTTAAGCCAAGGTCCCCGATTTGCTTGAAAGCGAAGTTGCGGGTTGCAGTGGTCATTTCCTACCTCTGCTAGCACGATCGGGTTAGTTGACCGTCGCCCGAAGCTCGACGTTGACCATTTACGGTTGGTTTGGTCTTAGTGCAGCAACCAACCCTCCTCCTTTTTCATACGGGCTTGGGACCGTCAATGGCGGAGTTCTAAATAACAAACAATTGATTAAGCTTCGAAAGATGTTCTGAACTATCGGTGATCTTTATCACCGATAGTTTTATATATGCATACTAACATTATAATGCCGAAGAGTTTGTTTGAAGCACTGCGGGGTCCAATAGAATAGTTATTTTGTGTTGGTTAGTCCATTTATCGAGGAAAGCCTTAGGCTACATATCACCACGCTATGATCACTAATATCTTTAGTGTTCAAAGACATATATTTATTATATATAGCAATAGTTTACCGGTTTCCTGTTACTTTCATATCGAATCCGAAACCTAATTAACGCGTAAGTACACTACATCATCAGATAGTTCAGTTCAGGTTACGTGTTATACAAGGTAGAGGTTATAAATCATCATGTTATAACTTTGTCATGTAATAATTGTTCTGGAGGAAGGTGATGTTAAGAGCCTCAAAACCCGACGCGCGTGCATGAAAAGAGTTATGAAAGTCAACGAAGCGAGTGAGGTGTGTAAGAATCGTGCCTTATGGCGCTCTGTTCTCTCTGCCTACCCCGCAAGGGATTTGGCGTGAAGTTATGTATGTATGTATGTCATAACTTTTGAAATGACAAAATACAATGCTTTGTATTTGCTGAATTTACGCGATACACGAAACTCTCTGTCAGCATATTTATATACAAAATATCCGAACAGTTGTGAAGCTGTAAACCAATACATCAGAAAATCAATGCGCCGATGTGCGTCACTTCCTATTCGCCTGAAATTTATGGTTTCCGCCCGAACTTTGTTCTGTAAGGCTTTACGTAAACAATAATGGTTTTGGTAAACAATGGGTTTTCAAGAAATATTATCACGTGGAATCTTATTAATGCTTATGAATATAATATTTGAAAAGCGAGATTTCTCTTATTAGTGAAGTGATTTACAACTCTCCATTTTGCCTTGCTTTTGATAAATATTAATTACTGACATTTTGCACTATGTATGGCAAATACCACTACTTATTTCATGGGTGAATTGATATACAACAAAAACAAATCATTTGAATATGTCAACTTAAATAACTGGCGAACGAAAAATGAAAACGGATATGTGCTTTCTGTAGACGCCCCTTTGGGTTCTTCGGACCACTGTCTGATAAGGATTACGGTGCCACTCACGTGCCCACTTCGACCGAATATTGGGAGCCGCCGTCGTGTGTGGCAGGCATAGGTCAGCAGACCTGGGATGGGATGCGAAATTTCTTCGCATCTTACCCATGGGGGCAAGTTTGCTTCTCGCCGGATGATCCTGACGTCGTTGCCGACTCTGTTGCTGATGTGGTGCTACAGGGAATGGAGCTCTTCGTTTCCTCCTCAGTGGTGCCAATCGGCGGCAGATCCCAGCCCTGGTTTGGTCGCTCATGCAAAACGGCATTACGTTTTAAGCATGAGTCCTATCCAGCCTGGGCAAAAGCAGTGGCGTCCCAGGACTCTGATTCCGGCTCTCTTAAGAAGAGTTACAACCTTGCCTCCAGGCCCTTCAAAAGAGTTATAGCCGCAGCAAATTCTCAGTACATAGGCAAAATTGGTGAGAAACTAGCTCACCTTCCCTCGAGAACCTACGGGTAAGAAAGCCGACCTTCTTGGCACTCTTTTTGCGGCCAACTCGACTTTGGACGATAAGGGTAGCATCGCACCGACCATTCCACAATGCGGTCACGCCATGCCAGAGATTCGTTTCCGGCAAAGTACTGTGCGACGCATACTTTTATCCCTGGATGTCCACAAGTCGAGTGGGAATGACGGAATCCTAGCAATAGTGCTGAAGACGTGTGCTCCGGAGTTGGCACCGGTTCTAACGCGTCTTTTCCGCTACTCCTACTCTCTCGGCGCTGTACCAACATCATGGAAGGTTGCTTTAGTCCACCCGATCCCTAAAAAAGATGACCGCTCAGATCCGTCCAACTACAGACCTATCGCCATCACCTCCCTATTCTCCAGAAATTATGGAAACACTCATCAACTGCCAGCTCCTTAAGTATCTAGAAAAGCACCAGTTGATAAGTGACCGACAGTACGGATTCCATCAAGATCGCTCCGTTAGTGATCTTTTAGCGTACTTAACGGTGGGAAGAGGCGGTTTAGAGTAAAGGAGAGGCGCTGGCCGTTAGCTTGGACGTAGCGTAGGCTTTTGATCGGGTTAGGGACAAAGCACTTCTTTCGAAGTTTCCATGTTATGGGCTGCACGAGAAATTATGCGATTGGGTTTCCAGCTTTCTGACGGCTCGGAGCATTAAAGTTGTTGTCGACGGGTCATGCTCCGATTTAAAACCTGTGAATGCTGGAGTCCCCCAGGGCTGTGTGCTATCCCCTACGCTGTTTCTTCTGCATATCAATGACATGCTGCTTAGCAGCAATCTTCATTGTTATGCAGATGACAGTACCGGGGATGCCTTATATACCCGTGAATTTCTCGGGAAAACGTCGACGAACACCGGAATAAACCTGGGTCTGAAATAGAAACTTTGCTTAGTCAAGTTTTGGACTGGGGCCGACTAAACTAGGTGCACAACCCTAGGAAGACACAGGTCTGCGAGTTTACCGCTAAAAAGACAACCTTTGTCATAGCTCACTGTTTTGAGAGCACTCCCTTATCTGCCTCAGCCACTATCGGAATTTTTGGTGTCGACTTGTCCAGTTCCGCGGTCATCTGGAGGGCAAAGCCAAATTGGCCTCCAAAAAGCTTGGTGTGCTCAATAGAGCGGGACAGTATTTCACGTCAGGTCATAGCGTGCAACTTTACAAGGCGCAGGTCCGTCCTCACGTGGAATACTGTTCACATCTTTGGGCGGGAGCACCCCAGTACCCAACAGTGGCCCATGGATACCAGCAGCACATACAGTGTTACTGTTGCGTTGCCGACCGTTAAGGTATAGGGAAGAATGGGGAAGGAGGGTGGGCCTCCGGGTACCTCTCTCACCGAACGAAATGCGGCATGAGCCACTTTACGTCGATCTTCTGCGAGGTCGTGGTATTTTACCGATCGAGCCGGCCCATTCATGCGAACTGCTTGGCTTTACCACTGTTGCACTGATTTTTTTAATTATAAAAGTTTTTTGTAATTGACATATTGCTTAGTTTATTGACATATATTATATATATATTTATCAAAGTGACTATTGGTCCGGATACTGTACGAATAATTTGTTATTATTTATCCGGATACTGTACGAATAATTTGTCATTTACAGCACAGGTTTTATGTTAAAATAAAAGAAATTATGTATGCATACATATAAAATTTATAAATAGCCGGATAAACACACTGCACGTAAATATTCACAGCTTTACTTGGCAAATTTCGGAGATACGTCCATAGAAATATACTGTCACTAAATTGTAAATACCCAGGATTATGTGAGTAATGAATGATTGATTGATTGAAGATAGCAATATAATTAGAACATTCACACACATTTATAATATTTATACTTGACCTCAAATAATGGTTATCGGTGTTCGAACTTTTAAGCCCCAAATATCTTTCACTCACTATATGCTTAGTTTTCGAGATAGACGTGAACAAACACTATGAGTCGTGACATCTAAAGAGAAACTGACAAAAGTCACTAATATTAATACATTTGGTATTTCATGTAAGAGGAACATAAATATCACAAAAATATTATTATTGATCTTCTTGATCTTGATCGTGAAAAATATCTTTGCTGAATTATTTTTATTATTTAACCTTTTGGGTTAAATATTCCGGGAGCTTAAAAATCTTTCGTTATGGACATTTCTAACATAATCGATAATGGATCGATTATCACGCAATAAAAAAGAAATATTTGAGTCGGAGCCCTCAAGCGATATCTTATTCAGTTGATATATGTATTAATATAACTTGATATGGAGTTTTAAAAAGTAAATATAAACAACTAAATATAAACTCCAAGCTTTTTAGCTAGATAGTGTCATATTTGCGTTGCCGGTCTTTAAAGGACTGCTAATACAGGGAGTTCCCTTCTGGAGAGATAGGGGGAAGGCGAATGGGCCTCCCGTTATCCCTCTCACCGAGAGCAACGCGGCAGGAGCCGCTGTACATCGATATACTAAAGAGTTGTGTATTTCATCATAATAAAAAAGCTGCACGTACTATACTTACTAGAAAAAACACGCTGACTGCAAAATTCTTTTCGTAAGTAACGATAATTACGGAAGATTATAGATTGTGTCTCATATATAAGTCACTTATTCCTCGAGAATAAAAACTTAATTCAGCGAATACGGAAGAACAAAGTCTACACCTTCTAGTATAAAAGGCGTCAAAGTTTAAATAACTTAAATAACTTACTCAAGTAAATTGATGTATTTAAATATGAAGCCGAGTGTGTATCCTTGCGGCACACCAACCAGTATACTCGTACTGACTTCTGCTACAATGTTATCCATATGATTAAATAACATACGTACTAATGTTTGTTTATTTGTGTTTAACTAAATTAACATTGCATATTCTGACATGAGTTGCGGTTGCCTGAACTATGTTAACCACCTGAAATATCGGTCTGAATAACTGAATAATTTTGAATAATTCTGAAATAAGCTTATAAGTTCTTGTTGTGCTATTTGAATAGATTTTCGTTATCATTGAAAACAGCGATTATTTAATATTATTTGATAAAGTTTTCACGGCTAGCAAATGAATTAATAAAAGTTTCACAGCCAGTATTAACATGACACCTGTGGTGTCTTTGCCGCTGCTTTTAGAATGTATATATTTGGCAAACGAGCAAGTATAACCAATGTTGTATCTTCGGGTGCAATCAGTTCAGTGACTGCCAATAGAGACCATTATATCCTGGCTGCCATTTGTATTGTGAGTTCAAGGGAGAAAATTATTGTTTTTTTTTACCCTTGACAATAACTGAACTCAATATAACTTTGCAAAGATTAGTTGTGTCCTTGTTATTAATTAATTAAATATTTGTTGTAAAAATGTTATTCTTTAAGTTTTACTTCCGGGAAAATCTGAGTAAATACGTACAAGTTAAGGGCAATCATGAGAACATCCTAGAGGCTCATGTGCTATACATATATTATTTTTCATACGTTTATATAAATCGAGCATAATTATAGCACACGCACATCATCTGGAACTTTTCAAAAGGAAGTCCGTCCGCTAAACCGCTACAGCTATCTGAACAAATAAATACAATATATGCCACCATCATTTTACAACCAACTTACCGACCAAATGAAATTGCTTTTCCTATCTCGTTGTAGGTATCTTGATTTTAAAACAAAGACTAGTTATGTAGCTCTAAGTCGTTGGCAGAATTGTATTTCGCTTGTCCGTGAGACGAGTCTGCTCCACGTCACCGCACAGGGGCACATTGAATTTTATAACAATGAACTGAAGCAGATTTATCATTCTTGATAACCTTCGATGTTACGGAATAAATAAAGCTAGAGAACTATTTCTAACTTCGTTTATTAGTATTCTATACCAATAACACAATTATTTTACCATTTTGCGCCAAAAATATGGTTGTATCAACTTATTATATACAGCATATTGGATTTATGATGTTAAATAAAGTAGGTAATATAGGCTGTTTTAAAAATTATAATATTGAACTTTATTTTTATGAATTTTCACATAACTGAAACACTTCGAATCACTGAGCTAATGATGGAAGCAGGGCAAACAGTACAGATGATGAATTGAGCTGTGAAAAAATCGCTAGGGTTTAATTTGCTTATAGAAACACTAACATTCTGATAACGTGATTTCACGCCTTTTTCAGCTGCCACACATCACGGCATTATGGGCGGTGAGAATTCACTTACCATCTGGTGAGTGGGTCACCTGATGGTAAGATAACTTCCTCGTTTACCCTCCTATCCCATAAAACATATAAAACAAAACATAAACATAACTTCACGCCTTTGGATACCCGAAGGTGTAGGCAGCGGCTTTTAAACCTCGTCTCGCCGTTATGTTTACGTCCCAAATGGAATAGGTGGCGAACCTATCACATAAAACATTCTAATTCTTATATTCTCTAATAAAGTGCTCATGCGTTTCGTTCGGTGAGAGAGGTACCCGGAGGACCATCCCCCTTCCCCATCCTTTCCTATCCTACTCTCTTGAAAAGTCGGCAACGCAACGGAAACACTATATGTGTTGCTAGTGTCCATGGGCGGCGCAGGTTGCTTACCTTCAGCTAACACGCTTGCTCATTTGTCCTCTTATCCCATAAAAAATATATTGCAATGATTTTTCCGCATATTTTAAATATTATGTCTGACGGAAATGACTACAACGAACATTAATTATGTTAATGTTAATTGCACTTTGGGCTATAACGGGCGTGAAATTACCTACATAAAAAAATAGTTCGTGGAGTCCCTCCGCGCTCAAGAAGTGGAACTTGTAACAAACATGCACTAAAAAGAGCACATCTCACTTACATTACGACGGGACTCCTAGTGCATTGGTAAAAGTACCGACTCTGGAATCGAGATTGCCGGGTTCGATCCCCACTCATCACAGATAATTGATTACTTGTTGGCTAGCTTGATTCGTACAAAAGTATTCTAAAATAATTAATTCGGAAATATATTTGATATTTAATTACTAAATATTTACCTATACACAAATATTAAATTATTCAATTGAAATAAGTCTTATAAATATTGATCGAACTTAGCTTGTTTCCTTAAAACATACTGCTTTTGAACAGTTATTATCAATAAAGCGGCAACGAGACAGTCATAAAGAAACAGTAAGTTATTTAATGCTTTATCTATTCCATTATGATATCATAGTTTTGTTTACTAGAAAAGAGATGGCGCTATCAGTAGTATTTTTTACATTTATCCTGATGTAGAATAAATAGTCACGGTGGTCCAGTGGTCGAGCACCCCGTTTCTGAATCAACAGGTCGTGGATTCGAATCCTGGCTCACACCAATGACTTTTCGATATTAATTTGGAAAGTTATGTGTGATAAATATTGATGACTGAAGACTTTGTGCCCGGTATGGCAATAGGTTCGCCACCTATTGCCATAAACATAACGGCGAGTCGAGGTTTAACAGTCACTGCTTACATCTTCGGGTAGAAAAGGCGTGAAGTTGTGTTTGTGTTTGTAGAATAAGTACTGAGTGTTTTAAGTATTTTAATATTTTTTTATTTATCTAAGTATTTTACTAAAATTAAAATTTTCGGTTAAATAGCACACACTCAGTACATATACGTTCACAGCGCTTAATGTTTTATGGTTAGTATAAAATGCAGTTATTGGCAAGGAAATTGATTTTGTGCTTTTAATTTTAAATCGGGAAATCCGAAAAATAAAAAAAAACTTTAACTTCAACAAATAAAAATCTTTTCAAAAAATTTTTTCGGTGCCTCACTAAAGAAACCCTTAACTTTTTGCTCTTTCAGTAAATTGTCACTTAAACGTACGTAATACTTTGCATAAAAAACTTTTTGCTTAAGTCAAATCAAATGTTATTTTAAATTTCAAATTTAACTAAAAGTAACTCAGTACATGAGCCGCTTGTAACGAAACATGTAGGGTGAACATCTTGTCGAAAACTTATAGACTAGTTTTTAATTTTACTTTACTTGCAACCTCTCGTCTTGTAGGCCTAGTGGCTCAGAAGTGATAACTGGAGTTGTTATGATACTTGCTTTCAATCCTGAAAAAGCTTGGCAATTTAAACATCCATCACGTTATTCACATATCATTTACACTAGGGTATAGGTAGCGTTGTCTGGCTTCAGTGAATTAAATATTGGGCCATATGAAATGATGGCGAGCCCACCATATTATCAGGTACAATTTGGCTAGTAATAGTATAGCTAAAATGTCTTATTAACTCTCGAAAAGATTCTTTAAAAACCATAGTAAGCCTACTAAATTAATAAACTTAGCCAATTTTCATTTACTTTGCCCAGCCTAGTAATAGTACGTACTTTAGTTGAGTCTGCGCGAAGCCGCGCCGATAATTTAATCATTTTCATCAATCTAGTTACGTTGTACAAGCTATTTAAAATTGTTGGAATTTCTGTTTTACTTAAGTATGTAAGAACAATGTAACAGATATTGAAATATGTCTACAAATTTCTGTTGATAGAATACTAGCTTTGACTAGCGAACTCGTCCGAGTGTAAAACCGAAACTAATTGCTTTCGGAAGAATTGAAGAAATTAATTGAATCTGAACACATTAGTAGAGGAAGGCCGAAAAAGAAATGGATGGACTGTGTAAAAGTTGATATGAATATGAAGGGAGTAAGTGTGAATACGACGAGCGGTAGAAGAGAATGGGAAAGGACTACATGTTGTGCCGACCCCACTTAGAGTGGGATAAGGGCAGGAATGAATTGAATCTCGACACCGCATGAGAAATGGTAAAGTTATTTTCTCATATCTCCAATTTCTCCGAGGGTTTACGATATTCTGTCAACTAAATAGAGCATACAATTTATAATTATAATGCTTAAATCAGAAAAAAATAACCAATACATATTTAAAAACCGACTTTTTGTTCTTTTTTGCTTTTTCTAATCAATATCCGGAATTCTATTTAATCTGAGGGACAAGGGCATTAATACTAAATGGTAATAATACTCTAATACGAGTTTTTCTTATTTATCTTAAAGTTAAGAATGTTTTGCAGCCTCCATATCCACGGATTGTTAAACTCATAATTAGAATATTTCTTGGGAAAATATTAAAATAAGCGATGGAAATTTACAGTCTTTATAACTTAGCTTCCCGAGGATATTCAAATTTACAAAATAAAATAATTTCTCCATAGTAACATAACATAACATAACATAACTTCACGCCTTTTGTTACCCGAAGGTGTAGGCAGCGGCTGTTAAGCCTCGTCTCGCCGTTATGTTTAACGTCCCAAATGGAATAGGTGGCGAACCTATTGCCATACCGGGCACAAAGTTTTCAGTCATCGGTATTAATCACACATAACTTCCGAAAACATTTTCGAAAAGTCATTGGTGTGAGCCAGTGTCTGGAATCGAACCCCGGACCTCTGGATCAGAGGCCGTGCGCTCGCCCACTGCGCCACCGAGACTGTCTCTCTGTTCTCCATAGTAAATGTGATATTAATGAAATAAAAAACAATTAACTTTGAAATTGTTTTAGACAGTGCTTTAATTTGGAATGATAATGAGCCTGCATATTACTTTTTCATGTAACATCTGCTCACAGAGAGAGGCCGAGAACTTTTTGCGACACAGCGGTGTGTAAGCCCACGGCCCACGGTACACTTATTGCGGGGATGAGGTCTTGTTATTTAAATAAAACGAAAACTTTTGCTTGCGAAAGTAACATTTAAAATTGTAATTTATGTCTGTGTTAAACAAAAACAACCTGCTTATTAACTCGTCCCTAGAAGTAAATACATGATAAGTTATTTTTACTTTATAATAAACATTAAATTACTTTACCTTCACGACCATACCAAAATATAGTTATAAGCAGCATTAGTTTTGCTTCAGCACGCGGGATTAGAGGCAGATAAGCGGTGAGGCCAACCAATATATCATCCTATTTAAGTTTGTTAATCGATTTTTATGATACCCTGTTTTATTTTCTTTCTGGAAGTTATAGTATGAGTTATGATTCAAGAGAGATGTTTTATATCAAGTCATGTCTCTCTGGATACATTTCTGACTAAATGAAATGTGACTTAAGCTACTTTTCTGCTAGGTCGTGGTTTCTCGATCGAGCTGGCTCATTCATACAGTGAACCGATAAAACTTTCACTAAAAATAATGCTTTGTATCTGCTGATTTCGCGCGATAAACAAATATCTCGGACAGCATATTTACAAACAAAATATCTGAACAGTTGTGAAGCTGTACACAGATATATCAGAAAATCAATGCGCCGATGTGCGTCACTTCCTATTCGCCTGAAATTTATGGTTTCCGCCCGAACTTTGTTCTGTAAGGCTTTACGTAAACAATAATGGTTTTGGTAAACAATGGATTTCCAAGAAATATTATCACGTGGAACCTTATTAATGCTTATGAATATAATAAATGCAAAGCCAGATTGCTCCTATCAGTAAAGTAATTTCCAACTCTGTATTCAGCCTTGCTTTTGATAAATATTAATTACTGACATTTTACATTATGTATGACAATTACCATTACTTCTACCATGGGTGAATCGATATACAACCTCCGACGTGTGAACCATAATAAAACTGCTGCCTATACATTTAAATAAAATGGGTGTCTAAAAACAAAATGTATGGTAAGTGCCATTACCTTGATATATCAATATACAAAGTTTTTGCGTGCCACGGCATGTAATTATTTCTCCATATACAGTCAACTACGATTCGTATCAAATTACAAAAAAAAAAGAAATTAAATTTATCTAAACCACTCAAACAAATCAACAGCAAAAATGGCAAACGGAAAATGAAAACTCGTTGTACATTTTTAGACCACAAAAACTGATCACAAGATGTATCAAGAGATGTCAAATAGCAGTCTGTTAGGAGTGAAACAAATTTAAAAATCTATTGTGATTTATCCTAGAAAATTATGAAGGAAGCAATATACTTATTACAATCATCATCATCATCAGCCTTTTGATGTCCACTGTTGGACGTAGGCCTCCCCCATAGAACGCCATAGCTCACGGTCCTGTGCCTTCCGCATCCAGTGGCTGCCAGCAATCTTGACCAAATCATCGGTACACCTAGTGGGGGACGCCCTACTCTACCTCGCCTAGTTCGTGGTCGCCACTCGAGAACCTTTTTCCCCCAACTGTTATCGGTTCGTCGAGCGATGTGTCCTGTCCATCTCCACTTCCGCGTTACGGATTTTGTCCCGCAAAGAGATTCCCAACATAGCCCACTCCATAGCACGCTGAGCAACTTTGAGCTTTGTTATGAGGCCAACATTCAACGACCACGGCTCAGTTCCGTATGTCATCACTGGTAACACACATTGGTCATAGACCTTGGACTTAAGGCACTTGCAATCATATTTATAATAATTCTGCTTGATTTAAAATAATAGTTATCGGCATAGACTATAATAGTTGGCACATGTCAGCAAAAATGTACTAATATTTATCACTGACAGCGCAACCGCGTATATTAGATTTCCAGGATATTTACATTTCAACACATGAACATTAACTATATAAAAGTTGATACTTTGAAGTGCTTTTTACGCACTACGTCACTCACACATCAACAACCCATTTTTGGTCTCGTTATTTGGGTGACTATTTCCGATCTATTATTCTTATATCTATGGTTATCGGTGTTCCAACTCTTTATAACCTTAAAAATGTTTTGTTCACAGATCTGTTTTCGATATCGCCCGTGACAAACAGCATGAGTTGTAATAAAATAGATATTACTATTGTGAATCATTTGAACACACTTTTGTGAATTACAGTGCTATGTTTCTAAAGAGAAATTGATCTTGGTCATGAAAAATATCTTTGTTGGAATGTTTAATAGACCAGGGTTGATAATTTATAAAACCAAAAAAATTATAGTAGGATGAAACCCATTAGAAAAGGAGGGGAATATTTTAAAAATAAAATGAAAATAGGGCGAATAAAATAAATATTTTTAAACAAATAAGTTACAGCGGATTTGGAACATAAAACGTAACTTTTCACAAAATTTAAAAAATAATTTAGGTAAAAGATAACAATAAAAAACCAAAAAGATGCTTTTTAAAATTTTTCACATAAATTTTGAGGTTATGTGAATAAAGTGTAAATTCAAAAGTTTTAGATACTTTGCCACTTGACCTTTTTTCATAGGACTTTTAGTTTTGACGGAAATCGAGAATAAACCCTTTTTTACCCTTAAAAACTCACCCCCATCCCCTTCCCGACCTCAGGTCGCCTGTAAATTATTTTTCCTTTCATTTTTTTAATATTCTCCTCCTTTTCACACGGATTTCATCCTACTATTATTTTTTCACTTTTTATTTTTTTTTAAGGCATTTACCCTGGTCTATAAAACAAAACGGAACTTAAAAATCTTTCGTTATTATAATTTCAAAGACTATAGCAACGTTAATGGTTTATCACGTAATAAAAAGAATATTCTTGAGTCGAAGCCCTCAAGCGATATTTTGTTCTGCAGATATATTAATTCGCGTGCTGGTTTCCCTAAAATTAGAATATAATTCCTCCATAATGAGTATTATTAATATTTCTTTGTTTGAGTCTAAATATTTGATCCTTTCTTCAATTGCAATAAGAGATGGCGTTACTAGTTATATATGAGAAAAGCAAACATTATGTTGAATGTTATGGATATTGACTGTTTGTATTTTATTTATACTAGTTGAGCCAGCCAACTTTGTTGCGCGTCAGAAGCAATAAGAAGAAATAAAAATAGTCATTGTGGGTTATCCCGAAGCGATAGCTAGACCATCGTGGACTTTTTGTAGGCCTTTTGAAGGTTTATAATACTTTATAATAATGTTGTACACTGTTTTGTTTTATCATTTAAGGTTTTTTTATGCGGTAGGAGGCCAAACGAGCAGGTGTGTCACCTGATGGTAAGCAACCAACGCCGCCCATGGACACCAGCAACTCACATAGTGTTACTGTTGCGTTGCCAACCTTTAAGGGATAGGGGATAGGAAGGGATGGGGAAGGGTGGGTGGGCCTCCGGGTATCTCTCTCACCGAACGAAACGCGCCGTGAGCCACGTGAGTCGATCTTCTGAGAGGTCGTGGTATTTTACCGGTCGAGCCGGTCCATTTGTGCAGCGAACTGCTCGGCTCTACCACTGTTCAGCGTTTGGATTTGCCATATTTCGAAAATGATCACTATTTTACTACATTATGCAATTATGCATACAAACCGACCCGTTGACACCCTCTATCTATCTTAATAACACATCAAAATGGGTTGCGTAACGGCGAGCACTGTAACAGAATAGAAAAGTTTCAAAATGCAGAATATGCGTAAATAAATATATTTTATGATCAAAATATTTTACAGAGCTTATGTTAAAAAATTACAGAGCTTCTGTTGTTTAATATAACAATATAACTTCACGCATTTTTCTACCCGAAGGTGGCTGTTGCTACTGCCATACCGGGTACAAAGTTTTTCAGTCATCGATATCTATCAGACATAACTTTCGAAAAGAAATGATGAAAAGAAAAGTCATTGGTGTGAGCCAGGATTTGAACCCGCGACCTCTGTATTCAGATGCGCGGTTATAGACCACTGGACCACCGAGACTTTGCTTTATCCGAGCCGAGCTTTATCGTCTACTAACAAAAAGACACATGAATTATTCGTGTGCTATTAGTGGGTTTACGCAAGTGTAAAAATAATCTATGTTACTCCAACTATTTATAAAAAAAATTTGATTCGCTGGACGTATAATATTTCTTCTCTGCTTCACTAAAGAAATGTAACTTTTTGCTCTTTCAGTAAATTGTCACTTAAAAATACGTAATGCTTTGTATGAAACACTCTTTGCATAAAGCAACGCAAATTTTACTTTAAATTTCAAATTTAACTAAAAGAGGTCTCAGTACATGAGCCGCTTGTAACGAAACATGTAGGGTGAATATGAACTTCAAAACTAAGAGTGCAGTTATTACTTTACTTTGTGATAACATAGCGGCTTAGCAGTAATTATGATTATCGGTTTAATCGTGAAAAAGCTTTAGTATCCATGACCCCTATTATACACTAGGGTATAAGCAGCGTTATCTCGTCTCGGTCGATATAATGGAAATATTTAACTACATGAAATTATAGTGAACTAATTGCCATAGTGCGGTTTTAAGTCATAATTAATTGCATAGACTGCCTGTAACAGGATAAATTATACTTCAAGCAATAGTGTGTGAATTTTTTTGTTAGTTTTTATGAAAATAGAACTTTAAAGCAATGGGAACCCTACTTCATTAATAAACTTAGCCAATTTTCATTTACTTTGCCCAGCCTAGTAATAGTACGCACTTTAGTTGAGTCTGCCCGAAGGCGCGCCGATAATTTAATCATTTTCATCAATCTTATTACTTTGTACAAGCTGTATTAAATTGTTGGAATTTCTATTTTAAAAGTAAATTATGAATCCCAAGAAATGTGAAAATGACTAGCTTTCACTGCTGACCTCGACCGAGCGAATGATTGTAACTAATTGCCGCCACTAAGTTAATTTATAGCCTTTGGAAGAATTGAAGAAATTAATTGAACCACAGATTCGCAAGAAAAACGGTAAAGTTATTTTCAAGTATCTCCGATTTCTCTAAGGGTTTTCGATATTCCTTCAATAAAATGATGCATATAATTTATGATAGGTCTGTGGATACCTATAAACCGACTTCTAGAAACGTAAACCACAAAATCTTTAAGTAAAAAGTAAAAGTAAAAAGTAAAAATCTTTAAAAAAAAAAAAAGTATATGAAAACACTACCTCTATAACTTTTTTTTATGGGCTAGTAGGGCAAACGAGCAGGCGTGTCACCTGATGGTAAGCAACCAACGCGGCCCATGGACACCAGCAACTCATATAGTGTTACTGTTGCGTTGCCGATCTTTGAGGGATAGGGGATAGGAAAGGATGGGGGAGTGGGGTGGGCCTCCGGGTACCTCTTACCGAACGAAACGCGACATGAGCCACTTTACGTCGGTCTTCTGAGAGGTCGTGGTATTTCACCGGTCGAGCCGACCCATTCATGCAGCGACCTGCTTGGCTCTACCACTGTTACTATATACTTGGCAGGTATAACTAAAAAGCGATAAATAACGTAATTTACTTATTTGTATACTTAATACAATATACAAAACGTAATACTTTAATAAAGTCATCTTTAACTGTTAAAATATTTACAATTGTCACTCATTATTGAAGTCGGTATCGCTTTTTAGTTATAGAGGTAGTGTTTTCATATATTTGAAGATTTTGTGTATTACGTTTCTAGAAGTCGGTTTAACATTTTTTTTTAAAGTAATTTTTTTCACGAGTTTTAGTGATATTAATGAGTTGTAAATTTCAATAGAAGTTAGTTCATTTACATGGCTTTCAGTTTATTAAATATATTATCACTCGTTACAAGTCCGTTTGTTAAATGGTTGATATTTTTAGGGAGCTATAATTGACATAAATAGGCTAAGTATTTATATTTTTGTTATTATCATGGGTAGACCCAATAATACGAAAGAAGGCCAATCGTAGCCTGGAAACTATTGCAGAAAATAAAAAAAAACATTTTTACAGAATAGTGTCCTAACTCCTAACCGTACAAGAGTTCTATAGCTTCATCATCAGCACAGCAGTATACGTTGATTCAAGCATGCCTCCCAAGCAACACGTTAGTCCTATATACTACTAAACAGTTTCCATCGACTAACTGCAGTACTGTCTCCCAACTCCGAACCGTTAAGGAGTTCTAAGGCTTCTTCATCAGCATAGCAGCATCAGGTGTATATTCCAGCATACTTCACAAGCAACACGCTAGCCCTACATACTACCAAGTAGTTTCTATCGACCAATTGCAGTGCTGTCTTCAAACTCCTAGCCGTTGAGGAGTTTTGTGGCTTCTTCATAAGCACAGCAGCATCAAATGTTGGCACCATAAAGAATATCCCTAAGATATCACTATTACGTAATAAAAACACCATACTCGCATACAACTTTTGGTGAATGCCATCGATTTCTCCTGGTTCCCATCATCAGATCATGACCTGGTGAAAATGGGAACGAAAATGAAACGGTCCATAATTGACGAAAATATCGGTGAACATATATATATATATATATGTATATCACTACATAGTATAAAACAAAGTTGCTTTCTCTTTCCCTATGTCCCTTTGTATGCTTAAATCTTTGAAACTACGCAACGGATTTTGATGCGGTTTTTTTTAATAGTTAGAGGGTGTCAACGGGGTGGTTTTGATCTATAATTCATGAATAGTGTAGTGAAAAAAAATGATAACTTTCAAGATTTAAAACTTTAATCGAAAACGCTGCCTGAACCCTAAGTGATAAATCAAAACAATGTACTACATTATTATACACCTTTAAAAGGTCTATAAAACAGTCCGCGAGGGCATATGTCTATGTCTTAGGGATATCCCACAATGACCATTATTATTTTTTAACTTTTTACGAGAAATAATGGCTTATTTACGAAGCAATTTTAAACATTACAGCATTAATTTTCATCCAATTAAGTGTCTTAAATAGATTGTGCTTTTAATATAGATCAATATAGCCATTTACAGCAAGTAATTTAAACTAATATTTACGAAGATATTACAGTATTAACATAGTGGTACATAGCAGTTGCGTTTGCGCGCCAAAACGCGTGCCGATAAATAGCACAAATTGAACTTTTTAAGATCCAAATATTACTAATTTATTTCTTTTGATGCGGAACGAAGTTCGCCGGGTCAACTAGTATATATATATTTATAAAAATTATTCATACAGACGAATTGAGAACCTCCTCCTTTTTTCGAAGTGGGTTAAAAAGGTTTAAGTAGTATTAAAAAAAACTAAAGATTGACAAAAAACTTCGGACACAGTCCCTGGTATTGCTATTAATATTACTTAAAAAGCGTTCTCTGAAATTGGTAATATTTTTTTTAAGGGATAGGAGGGCAAAGGAGCAAGCGTGTTACCTGATGGTAAACAACCTGCTCCGCCCATGGACACCGGGAATACTTATAGTGTTGTTACCGTTGCGTTGCCGACCTTTCAGGGATAGGGAATAGGAAAGGATGGGGAAAGGGGGTGGGCCTCCGGGTACCTCTTTCACCGAACGAAACGCGGCATGAGCCACTTTACGTCTACGTAAAAAAATCAATCCTGCGGTAAGAATTATTACTGCTGGTTTTGTCGTATCTCTCGAGTACCCCTTAGAGAAATGAAAAAAAATGTGGGTAATTTGATTACATTACAGAGCAGGCGGGCAACACTGAAAGTGGTGTGTAATATATTAGGAAACTGAACGTTGACGAGGGTATGGACACTGCTCTGTGTTAAACGAGATAGTTGTTTTCACTGAGGAACCTGTTTTTTACAACATATACTGCTGTAAAGTCTGGAAGTATTCTTATGGAGTAGTTTCAGGACTTTAATATCCGCATGTATGCCAATACCAAAAGATTTCGTAAGAAAAGTACTAACAAAACTGACTAATTATCTAGCTATTTTAATGAGGGTAGAATTACAAAATGTGGCAGTAAAAACAAGCTGCGTGCAATGATGGTCTTTTAAAAATAAGTAAGTTTTAAAAATTTACTTAATTAAATAAATTAATGTGAAAGTGAAATGATTCATTGACTAAACCATAAAAGGCTTATTAGAATCAATGAGTTGGTTAATTCTTCATAAATACGGTAAGCTACAATAGAATTTTTGTAAGTTTGCTTGGTTTAATATGAAGGTAGCTGTAACATGCATATAACTCTAATGCAAGCTTTAATAATTTATGAATCTTTCTATTTTTTGTGAAATAGGTGGGCACAAAAGCAAGCGGATCATCTGATGGCAAGCAACTGCCACTGCTGTGGCACTGATGGGGAAAGGAGGTGGGCCCCTGAATATGTCTCTCACCGATCGAAACGCGGCATAACCCACTTTATGTCGGTATTCTCAGTGGTCATAGTATTTCTCCGGTCGAGCCGGCTCATTGCAGCGACCTGCGTGGCTCTACCACTATTTAAACATACATATAAGACATTGTTCCTATTTCGTTTATATGTTATACTAGCTGACCCGGCGAACTTGGTTCCGCATCAAAAGTATTAACTGCTGTCCCGCTATGTTAATACTGCAATATCAAATTCAAATATTTTATTTTGCGGATAAGGGTACACAATAGGTCTTAGTTATAGTCAATACAATATCCCACCTTATCCCACCACCAGGCATGCAAAAATTTAGTGTTGATGAAGGATAACGATCTTAATAATAATAATTATAATAATAATAATTGCAGATGAATTTCAAATATTTTAGAATTAAATAATAATGTAAAATTTAGATATATAATATTTAGATAGTAACATTCAATATATGATTTTATTAATAATAATTATATTAATAACATTTGCAGAATTAATGTCAAATAATATAAAATTAAACAATAATGTCAAATTTAGAAAGCAACATTTCAATTACTACCCAATAACATTCAACTATTGCAGTCAATTTGAATTCAATTATAAGTAATAATAGATAATAAAAGAAAAACAATAATTAAATATCACAAAATAAAATGTCATTATTTAACAATCTTTATAAATTGAATTAAAAGTCAAAATAAATATAAAAATATGTCAAAATGAAATGTCAATGAATGTTTACAATGTAGGTTAAGAGTCAAAAGAAATAAAAATATAATGTCAACAAAAAAAAAATAGATTTATACATTTCCTAATTTATCACCAATCTTGATATCCAACTTTAGTTGAACTTATCATTTAGATAGTCCTCTATTTTGTAGTAGCATTTTTCAACTAGTAATCTTTTTATAGTATTTTTAAATTCAGATGTAGAAAGATCCCTAACAGTTTTTGGTATTTTATTATATATTAGAGGACCCATACAAAATACACTTTTTTGCATGAGTGTTGTTTTTGCAGGAAGTGCCCTTACTTTAGCATTATCTCTGTGGTTTCTAATAGCATTATCTTGAAATCGACGGTATAATCCAGGATTGTATCTTACAAACAATGCTAGTTCCAATATATACAATGATGGAAGTGTCAGAATTTTATATTTTAAAAAATATGGTTTGCAGCTGTCCATAAAGTGAAGCTCAAACATCGCTCTTAAGCATCGCTTCTGGGCCCTAAAAACTTGGTCAACATCAGTGGAATTGGCCCAAAATATAACTCCATATCTCAAAACCGACCCAACCAAACCATGATAGGCCATCAAAAGGCAGTCGGTATTAATTATAAAAGCCAATTTATAAAGTGCGTATGCAGAACTACTTATTCTTTTAGCTAATTGCTGTATATGTGGCTTCCAGCTTAGTCTCTGGTCAATAATAATTCCTAAGAATTTAGTATCGTCAGTAGAGATTATTAAGTTATTGTCATGTTCAATATTAATATTAATCAAATTATTCAATGGTCTTTGGGTAAAATGTATGACATTTGTTTTGCTTAGGTTAATTTTTAAATTGTTACGTACAAGCCAGTCTACTATTGACCTAAGAGAATTATTTATGTCAGTTTTATAAGAAACTCTGTCATTGCACGCTATTGTTACTGTACTGTCATCTGCAAAAAGAGACATGGGATGTTCTGTGGCTTTAGGTAGATCATTTATATAGATAATAAATAATAATGGTCCTAGTACACTGCCTTGGGGTACACCGAATCTAGGAACACGTTCTTCTGATGAAAATAATTCTTCTCGTTTGGTTTTTATGTTTACTTTAGAGATGACAGTGATTTGTTTTCGGTTAGTTAAATATGACCTTAATAAATCTAAGACATTACCCCTTAATCCGTAGGTCTCTAGTTTACGTAGTAAGATCCTATGATCCACATAATCGAAAGCCTGTGTTAGATCGCAGAAAATTGCGCAAACTGGGTTAGATCTATCTACACTTGACATGACGTTCTTTAAAAAATCAAAAATAGCAAGATTGATGTTCTTGCTCTGTCTGAATCCTTTTTGTTCTAAGCAAAGTAAATTGTTTTTTTCAAAGTAGGAGCTTATTTCACTATAGATAAATTTTTTAAAGATTTTAGCAAAAATGGGTAACAATGCTATTGGACGATAATATTCCAATAACTCTCGATCCTCTTTTTTAAAAAGAGGTTTAATTATTGCAATTTTTAGAGCACTAGGGAAAGTACCAGATACAATGCATAAATTAAGTATGTGACTGAGGTGGCCACATATATAGTTGTTAACGTATTTTATAACCTTTGTACATATATCATCATATCCTACACTGTTACTATATTTTAAATTGTTTATAATTTTCTTTATGTCATAGGGCGAGCAAGGTTTCATAAACAACGAGACAGCACTTTTATTAATTAGTGCGGTAGTAGCATTTATATTATTTTGAGAGCAGCTGGTTACTTTGTCAGCAAAGTAGTTGTTAAACGCGTTGGCAATATGTGTAGGATTAGTCAAGGTTTTACCATGTAATTTAATTTTATCAATAGTGTTGTTAGGTATATTATCTCTTCTATTTATAATTTGCCAAGCTGATCTGCATTTATTATCTGACATATTTATATTATGATTATTTTGTGCTCTCTGAGTCAATTTTATGATTTTTCGTAAAATGTTTGAATGTTTTACATAATTCGTTTTATTTATGTGTGTTGGTTGTTTTCTATAAGTTTCGAGTAACTGTCTTTTCCTTTTACAGCTTATTTTGATCCCACGGGTAATCCATTTTGGTTTCCCAGAGACATTTATAGTTTTGAGACAATGTGGAAAACACAGATCGTATAACATCTTAAAATCTTCCATAAATGAATCAAATGCATTGCTAGCATTTTCAGTGTTATATATATTTGAAAAAGAGAGACTACATAAGTATTTCTTAAACTTATTCATGTTTGCTAAATTGAGATTTCGACGCTTGATTCGCCAAGTGTCAATTATATATTTATTTTTAACAGGGCACCTAAGTATTTGTGCGGTATGGTCTGAAAGGGCTAAATCTATCACTTCCATCTTACAATGATGCCGAAAATTGTGTGCTAAGTTATCAATGCACGTTTGAGATTTCAGTCTGGTTGGTATCTTAACAGCAAGCTTAAAATTAAAATTTAATAGTAGACATTCTAAATCCAAAGTTACATTATTATCCTTCAGCACATCTATATTAAAATCACCAGCAATAACGATATTACTTAAATTCATTTTACACAGTCAGCTTAATATTTTTTCTAATATTTTAAAAAATAATTTCAGGTTTTCAGCTTTAGGAATTCTATAAATACATACAACAACCATTTTAAGTTTTTCTAATTTTATGACGCAACTTCGAAACTCCCCGATACAGACATATGTTTTATCTCAGGCAGGTCAACCCAGAAGTGTCCCTTCTTTACCAGAATACATGTTCCACCTCTCTTACTTTTGGACCTGCAAAAACTGGATGCCATGTGATAGTTTGGAATACTCACATGTTTTTCGTGACCTGACATAATAAAATGTTCCGTTATGCAGAGAATATCAATACTTGCATGATTTTCGGCACGTTCGTCTAAGGAAACTGCTAATTCTTCTGTCTTATTTATTAGGCCCGCTATATTTTGGTGCATTATATAGATATATTTATTCGAGAAAAAAAGTATCTTCTTTTGTTTGTAAATTTTCACATACAGTTTGTGGCTCGTTTGTTATAATGTCATTTTGCGGTCTATGTCCAAATAATTCAATGTCAATTAGTATTTTATTCATTATTCTAGTATATATATTTTCAATTCCATATTTAGTTATTTTGCCCGTTGTAAATGAAAACATGTCTAGCGTAAGGTCTAGATTGCTGTCAAAGAAGTGGGCATAACGATTATTTAATATGTCCAAATACAGTAAGTTGTTAAATATTTCAACCTTTGTATTATATATTGGAGCTCCTGTTATATATGTGGGAGTGCATATAACAACATTAGTATAAGTGACTTCATCAAGGGACTCTTTTATGGTGTTTAATAATTTTATGTAGTTGTTATCCTCCTTTATGTCATTTTCTCCAATTAATATTATGCAATAGTCATTCAATGTGTAACCTTTTAGTTTTTATTGGATATCTTTCAATATGTACTTAGTTGTACCATTAGGCACTATGTAGTGACAATATTTAAAATCGTTGGCGAATATTTTTTCACAGACAGACAATGAACCCACAATTTTATGAGTACTGAAAACACATACTTTATTTTTATGTTTTGTTACCTGCCTTTCATATTTCAAATCTTCCCTATTTATTGTATTTGAAGTCTGTGTATACATATTTGTAGTTTGTGTCCCCTTATTAAGCATTTCAGGCTCAATTTTTTTGTGCTCGTTGGCGCTTGGCTTGATAATATTTGAACAGCCATGTCTGTTTTGTTCTAGCAATGACAACTTTTTGCGTTTTGGTGTCATGCTTTTTCTGCTACGCGTAGCGCAAATTTTTTTATACATGTTTAACGATTTTATAGCATCTTGCAAGTCAGATTTAAGACGGATATTCTCTATATTTAAATTTTCAATTTCTTGGTGTACACTCATTAATTTCATAGTCAATATTCTGTTTTCTTCCGAAATTTCATTCATCGTGTCAGTACTATTGTGCACTAAACTATCTGGAATGCTGAGCATAGTTGTGTCGAACGACATGGATTTATCCGTCGTCATATTTAATTTTGATAAATCAGTCAGTGAACTAGTCTTGTAATGTTTGCGATAGGTTACATTGTTCGCTTCCGAGTTCATTTTGACACGCACAATCTGTTAATAGGTTTAAATTATAACTAGGTGGAGATAACAGACTGCAGTTTTTACAGTTACACTTTTTGAATAACAATAACGGTCTTTGTTTTAATAGTTCATTGAACATTTTAATAAGTCACTGTAATCACTTTCTTTTATTTGTTTTTACTTCTAATGTCAATTGTTATAGTTTTAGAACACAAAAACACTGTTTACTTCTTCTCTAAGACAAATAATAATGCTTATTTACCTTATGCAACAAAATGATCACACTTGTGGTTTCTTCTTTAATTATGGATATTTTATGGCAGATTTCACTTACACTTGTTGCTGTGCGTTCGAAACTTTTAAGATAAGATTGATACCTAAGTTTTACAGATTTTACACTAAAAATATTTTTAAATGCGGAGCTAATAGTTGACGTGACGACTACCTACGTGAAAAAAAAAATCTTCATCTATATTTTATTCACAACCTATTTAACACACTTAATTGGATGAAAATTAATACTGTAATGTTTAATTGCTAATTATTAATCGCTTCGTAAATAGGCCATTATTTCTCGTAAAAAGTAAAAAAAATAAAAATGGTCATTGTGTGTTATCCCTAAGAGATAGACATATTAAGCCTTTAAAGGTGTAGAATAATGTAGTATGTTGTTTTGATTTGTCACTTAAGGTTGAGGCAGCGTTTGCGATTAAACTTCTAAATCTTGAAAATTATCACTTTTTTTACTACACTATACATGAATTAATTATAGATCAAAACCACTCCGTTAAAACCCTCTGACTATTAAAAGAAACCGCATCAAAATCCGTTGCATAGTTTTAAAGATATGCGCATATAAGGGGACAGACAGCGGAAAGTGACTTTGTTTTTTACTGTGTAATGATGATAATGATATCATTCATACATAGTAGTGATGTTGTGAATGTTGGATTTTGGACATTCGCGAATGCGAATACGAATATTTCTTAAAAACATTCGCGAATGCGAATGCGAATGCGAATATTTCTTTTAAGCCTTCGATAACGCATTTGAATGATTCTCAGACCTAAAATGCACGCAAAATTTCATCAAAATCGGTCAAGCCCTATTGCTGCAGTTATTTAATGAATCATATCACGCTTAGAAGAATATTTTGAAAATGTTCCATACTTATTAAAACGTGTATTTTCTTGATGTAACTGTGCTTTATAAAAAAAATGAACTGGAACTTTTAAGTTGGATCAAACTGCATACGGTATGGAAATTTGATTAAAATCGATTTGAGTTGGGTATGGCAGGGTTTGCACGAAAGGATAAACGCAGTGGAAATGAGGGTACCTACTGCGCAAAATCTGTGGAGTGACTCTCGCTGACCGCGTCGAAAACAAGGTTGTGAGGAAGGAAGAAGAGAAGTATCGAATGAGAGTGTCGATGTTAAAGTAAGAAAGGGCATACTCAGATGATTCGGAAATATAGAACGAAAGGATGATGCCAGATTGACCCAGCAGACGATACAATGCAAAACTGGATGAATGTAGGATACTCACCGCCACACCGCCTCAACATACAAATAGAACGAGTCCTGGAGGAAGGTGATGTCAGGAGCCTTAAAGGTCGACGACAAAAATGGTCCCTTATGGCGCTCTGTTCTCTCTGCCTATCCCGCAAGTTACTTGAAGTGCAGTTTTTTATATAACTAATGGCTGATCCATTATATAATACTTTTTATACTAATCTAGCAGGTTAAAATATTAAACAAAATATAAAGCTCATCTTGCTTTATATAATTTCCTTACTTTTTGTTATTAAAAACATTCGCCAAACATTCGCAATATTTCTTGCGAATGCGAATGCGAATATTCGTTACATCACTAATACATGGTAGTGATGTTACGAATGTTGGATTTTGGACATTCGCGATTGCGAATACGAATATTTCTTAAAACATTCGCGAATGCGAATGTGAATACAAATACCCAAAAACGTTCGAATATTCGCGAATGCGAATGAAAATGTAAATATTCGCTACATCACTAATACATAGTATAAAATAAAGTCACGTTCCCTGTCTGTCCCCTTATATGCTCAGATCTTTGAAACTACGTAACGGACTGTCATGCGGTTTATTTGAATTGATACAGGGTGTCAACGGGGCGGTCTGTATGTCTGTATGTTCGTTATTTTGCAATTTAATTGGTAACGCTGGCTAAAACTTGGATGATCAATCAAAGCAATGGGCGAGCCTCGTGGTGCATTGGTAAAACTACCTACTGCAGAATCTTGGTTGGCGGGTTTGATCCCCACCCGAGTACAAATATTTATGACAAGCATGAATGATTGTATGGCGTCTGGGTGTTTTTCTATCTATTTTAAGTATGTATTTGCAAAAAAAAGATATATATTATGTATTAATGTCCGTTATACAGTGTCCACACACACAAGCATTTAGTTGCATAGTTTGGAGCTCGAGGGCGCTGTGTGTGTCCAAGATATTATTATATAAAAAATGAATGTACTACTTATTATACAGGTTCGTTATTATACAGGTTCAAAAAGTATACAAAAAAGTTGTGCGTGTCCCGCCGCGCTAAAGAGAAAGTGAAACTTAGTAACATACATACAAGCACATCGTATTTACTAATGTAAGTAAGATGTTTTCGACGGGTCTGGTGATGCGTTGGTCAAACTACTGACTGTGGAATCGATATTACGTTTGATCCCCACCCAAGTATAAATATTTGTAACGATAGTGTTACTGGCGACTGTTCTTGTTGCTGAGTTGTATCGTGAGGTGGTGCTTCTTCAAGATGGTGAATGAGTAGTCGATTAATGAAAGACGTGATTACAACCTTGTCATTTTTATTTGAGTCAGCGACAACTGTCTGTCGCTGCAGACCAACCACTGCCGCATACTATGCGTACAGTGGTTTGGTTATATACTATTGCTGGCACGTACATGTACGTGCCGTGACGTGTAATATCGCTCAAACTATTTCCCCTTTAATTAAAAAAAACAATAATATTATTAATTAATATTAATTTAAGTAAAAATATCCTATAGTTATACAGTACAGAACTCAATATGTTTCCAAGTTTATGTTATTAAAGAAAAATAATTAAATAATATAATACCTAATTAACAAAAACGTGATTTTACAACGATTAGTCGTCAATATGCATTGCGGAAATTGCGTGACAATGTCACGGTCAATTTAACATACATAATGTAACATATGTTATAATTACGTGTTTTTAATAATTATACATATCCTTAGTGAAAGAGAAGCGTGAAAGACTTGTTGCGAATGAGGAAGTGAGGTTGACGGAGAACTTCGAGGCGAATAACAAACTCTTCTGGAGGGAAGTTAGAAAGTCTCGGGGTTCTTCGTCAACATCCAGAATGGACAAAATTATGTCTAAGTTTGGTGACATTCTTGCAAACCCAAGCGATGTATTGGGCAGGTGGAGTGAGTATTTTGGGGAAATGTACGAGTATGTTCCGGATGTGGGCGCCGCGAGTGAGCCTACGGCTGACACAGCTGCGCCAACATCTGATGAGGACATTACTATAGAAGAGATTGAATGGTCGATACGAAGTATGAAAAATGGTAAGGCAGCTGGAATTGATATGATGTCTGCTGAAATGATCAAACACGGTGGAACCTGTGTCCGGGACGCTTTCCTGACCTTGAGCAATCTGTGCTGGAGGTCGGGTAAGGTTCCCATGGACTGGAGGCGCGCTGTCATCGTGCCCTTGTATAAAGGTAAGGGATCACGTATGCAGTGCGCCAGTTACAGGGCCATCAGTTTGATCAGTTTAGCAGCAAAAGTGTATGGGAAAATTATTGAAAGGAGAATGAGGGTGATATCTGATGGAGTGTTGTGGGAGGCTCAGGGTGGTTTTAGAAGCGGACGAGGGTGCATGGATCAGATTTTTTGTCTCCGCAACATCGTGGAGAAACAACTGGCTGTTAACCGGAAGGTTTTCTGCGGTTTTGTGGATCTGGAAAAAGCGTTTGACAGAGTGTTACGAAAGGATCTGTGGGATATACTCCCGGGCTACGGGGTGAGCGGAGCACTGCTGCGCGCTGTGCAGTCCACTTATGAGGGCTGCACAGCGTGTGTGCGTGCTGACGGCGGCTTGTCCCCCTGGTTTGTCGTCAATATCGGCGTCAGACAGGGTTGCGTGCTGTCCGCTCGACTGTTCATCCTGTACTTGGACAGTTGTCTCCAGAGAATGAGATCGATGGATGTAGGGATGCGAATGGGTGACCTAGTTGTGAGCTGCCTGCTTTACGCAGATGACGCCGTGCTTCTAGCCGAATCGCCGTCGGACCTGCAAACATTAGTCACTACTATGAAAGATGATTGCATGATTAAATGCTTGCAGTTGAATGCGACGAAAACGAAAGTCGTGGTGTTTGAAAGGGAGGAATCCAGAACAGATGCAAGGATAATGGTTGATGATGTAGTGCTGGAACAGGTGAATGAAATTGTATATCTTGGATGCGCTTTTAGCAGAGATGGAAGGTACACCGCGGATGTAGAAAGACGAGTGGCGATAGGAAATAGCGTAAACGGAGTGTTGGGCAGATTCCTGGGCGCAAAAAATATTAGCAGAAAGGCCCAGTTAGCAATCCACAATGCAGTCCTGATCCCAACACTAACTTATGGAAGCGAGAGCTGGGTATGGCAGAGTGTGCATGAAAGTAGAATAAACGCGGTAAAAATGAGGGCTCTACGCAAAATCTGCGGAGTGACTCTCGCTGACCGCGTAGAAAACAAGGTTGTAAGGAAGGAAGTTGGTTTGAAAGAGAGTGTCGGTGTAAAAGTAAGAAAGGGCATGCTCCGATGGTTCGGACATGTAGAAAGAATGGTTGACGCAAGACTGACTAAGCAGATATACAATGCAAAAGCGGACGGATGTAGGAGTCGAGGACGGCCAAGACACACATTCCAAGACCAAATAGAACGTGTTTTGGAGGAAGGTGATGTTAAGAGCCTCAAAAACCGACTCGCGTGCATGAAAAGAGTTATGAAAGTCAACGAAGCGAGTGAGATGTGTAAGAATCGTGCCCTATGGCGCTCTGTTCTCTCTGCCTACCCCGCAAGGGATTTGGCGTGAAGTTATGTATGTATGTATGTATGTATACATATCCGGTATAGTAGCCGCGTTTAATTGTCTATAATCTCCACAATGATGTTATTCCCAATTTTTTAGGTACAACGTATAGATAACTAGATCATAGACTTCTTTACGGCCTACGTATCCCTAATTCCTGCATAGCAGCGAATTTTGTTTTAACACAATTAAATTTATCGGGCGGTAAACGTCTGGCGCGCGGAGATATCCGCCTCTGCTTCATGTATACCGCCACACCTTATTTTTTTTTACGCGAGGAAATGCTTTATGCACACTCTCCGCCTGGGTACGGCAGGGGGTAGTGTGGGACTCCCAAAACAGTAAACTGCAATCCGATCCTAGGGTTACCCATTAAAACCTCGCGGCGGCCTTCCTCCGGCGTTGGGGTGGTCCAGGATACGGTAAACCCCTCTGGTCCACCCCGCCGTCGCCCCCCCTCTGTCACGAGGCGGTGCTTATCCTCGGGGAGCCTCAGTGAGGCTCCCCCGGGCGGGGCGGCTCCAACCGCGCGCTGTAAAAAGGCGCGCGGTCGGGGGTGCCCCGACGACTCTCCCCGCCAACACCTTGTTTTCTTGCTGCCTTTTCCCGGCTCAGGGTGGACATATCTATAAGCATCTTCCTCAGTAATTCTTCTGTATTTCTGCCTATTGCCTATTTATGCTCCTGACTTCTTCTGAGGTTTCTGCCCTTATAAACCATACGCAATGCTGGTCCGGCCAAAATTCCGGAATTCACGAATCAACGGAAATGCAGCCGCGTTATAAGGTTCAGGTTTCGAGTGGATTGACCTTGGGTGGGCGACGGCATTGTGCTGGAGCATGGAGTTTGTGGATTAATTTTTGACAAAAAATAGGGCACTCACGATATAAGAATTTCTTGAGAGTCGGGGTTTCTTGAAACTTCGGGATTCACACATAGAGGCTTACACTTCCGGGTTTCCTGAAACGTCGGAATTCACACGTCGGGGTTTCTTACTGGTGACTGTTCTTGTTGCTGATGTTATATCGTGAGGTGGTGCTTCTTCACGATGGTGGATGAGTGGTCGATTAATGAAAGACGTAATTACGATCTTGTCAGCTCTATTTGTGTCAGCGACAACTGTCTATCGCTACACACCGACCACTGCCGCATACTGTTCCTACAGGGTTTATATACTAATGCTGGCACGTACATCTACGTGCCGTGACGTGTAATATCCCTTACATATTTATCTGGGTCTAGTTAGTAATAGTCTCGGTGGTCCAGTGATCGAGCACACGGCTTCTGATCCGAGGTCCGGGTCGAATCCTGATACTGGCTCACACCAATGACTTTTCAAATTTTTTTTTCGGAAGTTAAGTGTGATAAACAGCGATGATTGAAAACTTTGTGCCCAGTATGGCAATAGGTTCGCCACCTATTACATTTGGGACGTAAATATAACAGCGAGACAAGGCTTAACAGCCGCTGCCTACACCTTCGAGTAACAAAGGTGTGAAGTCATGTTATGTTGGGTCTAGTTGGAGTGTGGTGGAATAACTAAAACACTTTTTTGGATGATCTGCCATATTGGATTTAGAATGACGTCACATTATTTTTCAAGTTGCTCTAAATAAGCCCTTTCATTTGATTAAGAAATATTAAAAATGTATATTCCGCCATATGAGATTTAGAATAACGTCACATTATTTTTCGAGTTACTATCAAAAGCCCTTTCATTAGATACTCATATTGTAAAAAAGCATTAAAAATATCTCCGGATGAGAGGTAGTAGTATGTCACCGGTCGAGCCGGCCCATTCCTGCAGTGAACTGCGTGGCTCTACCACTATTAATATTATCATCCAAACATATATTGTATACAAAATTTCAGCTCAATCGGTTGAAAATATAACGTAACTTAGCGCCTTTTTCTACCGGAAGGTGTAGGCAGTGGCTGTTAGACCTCGAGTCGCTGTTAAGTTTACGTCCTAAATGAAATAGGTGGCGAATCTATTGCCTTACACCGGGCACAGAGTTTTCAGCCATCGATATTTATCACACATAACTTAGTAAATTAGGTTATTAGTGTGAGCCAGGATTCGAACCCACAACTTCTTGATTTAGAAGGGAGGTACTCGATCACTGGACTACCGAGGCCACCGAGACTATCAAGATGACTACTATCTAGTCTCTACTTCAAAATTGAGTTCTAAGATTCACCCGAACATATACGGCGCAGGACGCCATGTCGCGGTATTTGATGTCAACTATATTTAACAATCATCAATATTGATTGAAACAACTTTTAGGATTATATCGCGTTTATTTATTATTTATTTCCCGACGTTTCGAACTCTTTACACTTGAAAATGATCTCTGTAAAGAGTTCGAAACGTCGGGAAATAAATATAAATAAATAATAAATAAACGCGATATAATCCTAAAAGTTGTTTTAATCAATGAGTGAGATTCGCGAAAATCTTAGAAATAAATAAATAATCAATATATTACTAAAATCAAAATTGCGGTTATATAGTTATGTAAAATGCGCGAAATGTATAATTATGTGATTAGACCATTCAATATAAGTAATTAGTAACTATTTTGGTGATATTTCCTTTTATTGTTTAAATACGGATGCTGCATGAATGTTCAATTACATCCATAATTAATTTCTTAATAGGAAATATCGCCTGATTCTATGTAATATTTATAAAATAAGAGAACTTAGTTTTAAAATATCCTAGTAGCGCTATCCGCCGAAGGATAGTGGAAAGTTTAATTATTAAAATAATTAATGTATACATTTACAAACTATTTCGTACTAATACTGGTGTTATAATTATATAAAAATGGTTATTTAATAATTACCTGTTAATTAATAACCTGATTTTCAAGTATGTATTATTGTCTAGTAGATTAATTTGTTTGTAAAAAGATGTTTTTATTACTTAAAGTAGTCAAGATGGCGGCAATGTCGGAATAATGGTGGAATCATTATTTGGTTAGGATTAGTGCAGAATAAATGATATTGTTATATACCGAATTATGTTATTAAATTGGACTCTGCAGTATCTCTCGGTCATGTCTGCGATACATACTTACATACATTGCAAAATAGTAGTATAGTACCACCATCCGCTACTAGATGTCTGTACAGACACTTTTAAAAGTGGCTATACTTTTTTCGTTTTTAGTTTAGATAGTCCAGATTTTTATCTCACCTTTATATATTACTTTTTACGGCCGCAAGGGGGTGTTAAAAGCGTTAAACGGTTTTGCACGAGACATTAGAAGTTCCACTTCAAAAAAGTCCACTATTAGGGACACGGTATCGAATAGAAAGTATCGATACTATACTCATCTAATGAGTAGTATTGAAAGAAAAGTATCGATACTTCAAATATTGAGTACTTTTCTCAAGGTCAGTCGAGGTCTAATGAGGAATTCGGGATCGAATAGAAAGTATCGATAGTGTATTCATAAGTAGTATCGATGATAAATCATAGTACTCGTAAAAGAATAGATAATTCAAAGTATCGGGTACTTTTAGACTTACTTACTTTTAGACTTTCGGGTAGTTTACTCGGGTAGAGTTTTTCTCAGGCAGAGCCCCGTAGGGCCAACACGGCGTAAGGTCTGCTAAAATATCGATACTTCAAAGTATTAAGTACTTTTCTCAAGTTCAGTCAAGATCTAATGAGAATTTTGGTATCAAATAGAAAGTATCAATACTGTACTCGTAAGTAGTGTCGGTAAAAAAACATAGTACTCGTAAAATAATCCATAACTCAAAGTATCGAGTAGTTTTTATGTTTTTCTCAAGACGAACCGGCAGGGCCTACGCGGCGTAGGTATTTTTATCGTATCGAAAGAAAAGTATCGTACTCATAAAGGTATTGAAAGAAAAGTATCGATACTTTAAAGTATCGAGTGTGTACCTTTAAACAAATCTAATAAGGGACACGGAATTGAACAGAAAGTATCGATACTATCGATTGATACTAGTAAAAATAAAACCTCCATCTGACTTTTTTATTCTTAAATTTGGGGGTGGTTTTTGAGATTTATTCGATACGATAAGTACTTAATGAAAAGTACTCATTGAGTAAAAGTATAGAATGCAAAGTATCGTGTACAAAAGTATCGGTATCTGAAGGAAAAGTACTCGATACCGCAAAGTATCGATACTTTTTTCGTGTCCCTATCCACTGTGGATGGTTCTATTTCTTAGGGATAACCTACAATGACCAAAATTGACCAAATTTTATTTCTTCTTGTTACTTCCAAGTAGTCTTGCGCATAGTAGTTCGCGACTAAGATCGCTCAGTTTAGGTCGCCGCTCCTCAACGACTTAGTTCGCTCTTTTAGTTCGTCAGCTCATTCGCTCCTAGTCCAAAATGTAAAGGAACCGAAGGAACGCAGACAAATCGTTTGTTAGTTCGTTCGCATGCGACGACCGGCGACGATATTTTGTATGTATATTAAGTAAATAGCAATTTTTTACAAACAATGAGTATTTTATTTTTTTACTTGTACTTGTTTTAATAATTAAGCTTTAATTAATTAATTAACACATTTTTTTTTGACAAAATAACAAATTACACAAATAAGTATAATTTAGTCTTGGTGGTCCAGTAGTCGATCACACGACTTCTGAATCCAGAGGTCGCAGGTTCGAATCTTGGCACACACCAATGACTTTTCGAAATTAATTTTGAAAGTTATGAGTGATAAATATCGATAACTAAAAACTTTGTGCCCGGTATGGCAATAGGTTCGCCACCTATTCCATTTGGGACGTAAACATAACGGCGAGACGAGGCTAAACAGCCGCTGCCTACACCTTCGGGTAGAAAAGGCGTGAAGTTATGTTATGTTATATCCAAACTAATTGTTTTTTCTTTATTTTTACGTGGAAAGTAATGTAGTTATGCAACACAACATTTTCAAGGTTTTTCCTATGTATATATACTCTAAGACAATAATTGTACAGTACAGTACAGTATGTAATCAAATGACGTTATCTCGCCTAAAATTTTACACTATCATAAAAATATACGCTTACTATTTTATAAATTAGTCTTTTAAATTGTGATATTAGAAAATAATAACACTGTCCGTCTCATGGTAAGCAGCATTTTTTTCATTAGATAGGGGGGCATACGAGCAGGCGTGTGACCTAATGATAAGCAACCAGCGCCGCCCATGGACATCTGCAACACATATAGTGTTACCGTAACGTTGCCGACCCTTAAGGGCGTCGGCTAGGAAGGGATGGGGAAGGAGGATGGGCCTCCAGGTACTACTCTCATCGATCGAAACGCGGTATGATCCACTTTACGTAGATCTTCTGAGAGGTTATGGTATTTGACCAGTCGAGCCGGCCCATTCATGCAGCGAACCGCTTGGCTTTACCACGGGATGGACGGGGTAGCGTAAGTGGACAGGACACTTAACTTTTATTCTATCACGATTTCATTCAGCCAAGTTTCATTGGGTTGTACTTGCAAACCATGCTTTACGCTATATCCCATACAAAAACGCTAAGTCTTGATTATGTTAAGCCTCGACTCGTTAAACTTTTATGTCCTAAATGGAATAGATGGCAGAGCCTATTGCCATACACCGGGCACAATTTTGACAGTGTTATATATTTATCACGATCGATCCCGCTACTTCTTGATTCAGAAGTGCGAGCTAGTCCACTGGACCACCAAGCATTTTGATGAAATTTTTGTGATAAGTATCGATCGATGACACAATTTTGCTTTATGTATAGTAATAAGATTCGCCACCTATTACACTTGGGATCTAAAAATCACAAAGTCGTACCATAACTGCCTTCTTCTTCGGATGTAACAACCGTGAAGCTAACAAAATAATATACATATTTATTTTATTTTCTTCGTATTTATCATTAAACTCATCATTCATAGTAAGCAAGTAAATGTTTTGTTTAATCATTTGCGCTATTAAATCATTGATATGACGTAATTATGCTTCTGGAACTTGTCCGTATTGACAATATCATGAAATATTTTTGTCTATTCAAATAAAATAATAAGATATATAAATATGGCGAACACAAAATGTTATCGGTCAGTGAAGTGAAATTAAACTACCAGCTTCACATCCCTACATCTAGTCCTTACATTTCCATTCTATACCACCTTCGTGAAGACCACTGTGAGATCTGAAACACTTCAAATTAGTTTGATTCAGCGTTTTATTTTCAGTGGGATACGTAATTAAAGTTGATATGTTGATTTTTTTAAATATCTCATATATTTTTTTTTTACAATCGTAATCAGAATTATATTGCTCCTACAACCATATTAAAATCTCAATTCTACCCGAAGCGATAAAAGTATTTTCTTTTTTATTTCAATATTTTTTTGCTAATCTTAAAAATGCATTTTACATGCTATTTAGCAAAAAATCATCTGTTACATTAAAATGGCAATGCGGGTCATGCCGCGTGATTCAAATATCAGTGTCGGCAGTCGACTCCATACTGTAGTTATATTTAATAACTGACTATCACTAACTGGTTCCGTCGCCACTGCGACTGACGTGTGGAGTGCTGTGACATACAGGTCGGAAGATAACTTGCTAATAAGGTAATAGCATAATATTTTATATAATATTATATAATGAATTAATTAATTAATTAATTGAGCCGAATTTTATATGGCACCCAATTCCTTATACATAAATCTCAATATCAAATTGTAAACTTATAGAAATTATTTTAAAATAAATATTTTATTGAGATGTGTGCTTATCTCATGGAACGTCACAACTGACAGTCTTGTGGCACTCGCGTCCAGTGACCTCCTGTGGTTTTTACCAAGAGATTGATCAAGTACTCGTAGTCGCCATTAGAGCACCTTTTTTCTCCAACGGTTATTGGTTCTTCGAGAGCCGACGTCGTGAGTCTGCCTTATGGGTTATGTCCGTTACGTCAGATCTCTTGCGTATCTCTGTATTGCGGATATTGTCTCGCAGAGATAATCCAAGCGTAGCATGCTCCATAGCAGTATAGCACGTTGACCGAGCTGGAGTTTCGTAATGCGGCCAGCATCTAAAGACCACGTCGCAGTTCCGTATATCCTCACACATATTAGTCTTAGACCATGGACTGTATATATAAACAAATTTCAACTTGAATAATAAACTATAGAAAAATTTAAATCGACATTTAACAAAACTAACTCAGGTCTCTGAACCAAAAGTAGGAGCGCTAAACAAACAGAAAATCGTGAGGATAATCAGATTGTAGTGCCAGTAATTTGGTTACAGATGTCACATACCGTTGTACGAGGTGAGCCGTCAGCCTCCCAGCTGTATCTGGATGAGCTGCTGGACGAGGTGTTGTTAGAGTCGGGAGTCAAACCTGATGCTACAAAAAGAAACACAGTCACACTCACACAACTCTTGTTCCACTGTCTTAAAAGAGAACCAGATGTTGTGTTTATGGTAAGCTACTTCCATATAAATATGAGATCGGAACTGAAAGATATAACATAACATAACATAACTTCATGCCTTTTGCTATCCGAAGGTGTAGGTGGTGGCTGTTAAGCCTCGTCTCGCCGTTCTGTTTACGTTCCAAATGGAATAGGTGGCGAACCTATTGCCATACCGGGTACAAAGTTTTCAATCATCGATATTTAACTTCCGAAAATAAGATTTTCGCGAATCTCACTCATTGATTAAAACAACTTTTAGGATTGTATCGCGTTTATTTATTATTTATTTATATTTATTTCCCGACGTTTCGAACTCTTTACAGAGATCATTTTCACGAGTATGAACAAAAGGATGGTAGTTGTTCAAAAGCTATCTTCATTGAAGATAGCTTTTGAACAACTACCATCCTTTTAAAAGTTGTTTTAATCAAATTCCGAAAATAATTTCGAAAGTCATTGGTGTGAGCAGGGATTCGAATCCGCGACATCTGGATTCAGAAGCGGGGTGCTCGACCACTAGACCATCGAGAAAGATATAATTTTAGAGTTATGTTAATTTCTATTTCGTTATTTGTGGTATAAATAAATATTATTATTATTTATTTCGTTATCATCCGTCCTCTCTGCCTACCCCGCAAGGGATTTGCCGTGAAGTTATGTATGTATGTACTAGTTCACCCAACGAACGTTGAAAGACAATCGAGACTTTGTTTCGAGAGACAAACGAAACTTTGTTTTGCCTCAGAAGCAATAAGAAGAAATAAAAGTGGTAGTTGTGGGTTATCTCTGAGTGATAGATATACACCATCGCGGATATTTTTGTTGACCTTTGGAAGGTGTTAAATAATGCAGTAGTTTATTTTTATCACTTAGGGTTGCGTTTGCAATTAAAGTGCTGAATCTCGAAAATGATTACGTTTTTTTTAAATAAACACTAACTATAGATACAAACCAACTCGTTGACAGTCCCTATCTATTATAAAAGATACATCAACAAACCGTTGTGTAGTTTCAAGGATCTTTTTGCTTAAAAGGGGACAGACAGCGGTTAGCGACTTTGTTTTATACTATGTCATGATAGGTCAATAAACATGGAGTCGGAATAAAGGTCATTAGAGGGTTTTATTTTTGTTTTGAAGTCGACTGTTGTTTTTTGTTATTTCCGTAGACCAATGGCGCAACCGGTGAAGTGATCACAAACGGACAGCTACTGCAACGTGCCGTCTCGCTCGCACGTGCGCTAGTGGCGGCGGGTGCGAGCGGGAAACAAGTAATGCTCCTCATGAGAAATCACCAACACATGACCTTTGTGTACTTCGCTGTCCTCTTCTCGGGAGTCATACCCTTTTGTATGGACCCTAATACGACTCCTTGTAAGTAGCACAATGGCATATTATAACGTAACTGTTACACATAGGTACATTATGAAAATTCAACGATGCGTTGATAACCTATATTCCCACTGTCCCTGTCACTGTAGGGAAGGTCCCTTATGGAGCTGTTTTGATAAACAACAACAACAAGTGAAACTTTGTAATACTTATTTGTTTCTAAGATTTTCGCGAATCTCACTCATTGATCAAGACAACTTTTAGGATTATATCGCGTTTATTTATTATGGTCAAACATCTCTTCAAGAAATTTAGTGATGTTAAAAATCTTGCGCGCTTAGTTTTCAGACCTTCTAATTGTCGAATTTGATTAGCGGTGTTTATTCCGTATTGGTTTACATATTTGTTTCTAAGATTTTCGCGAATCTCACTCATTGATCAAGACAACTTTTAGGATTATATCGCGTTTATTTAAATAAACGCGATATAATCCTAGGATTAGTTAGATTCCTAAAAGTTGTTTTGATCAATTTGTAATACTTCTCCACTAAATGTTATTTGTGTTTATCAGATCAAGCTAAAAAAACAAATTAAAATAGTAAAACAGGCACCTTTCTTTTTACGCCTGGAGACGGCAGGGGGTAGTGTGGGAGTCCCTCCCAGAACAGTAAACTGCAATCCGATCCTAGGGCTACCCACTAAAACCTCGCGGCGGCCTTCCTCCGGCGTTGGGGTGATCCAGGATTCGGATAACCGCTCTGGTCCACCCCGCCATCGCCCAAGGGGTGATCATCCTGGTGTAAGGCTCCCTTGGGCGGGGCGGCTCCGACCGCGCGCTGTAAATAGGCTTGCGGCCGGCGACGCCCGGCGGCGGCCAGCGGCCTCCTTCTGCAGCATCACAGTTTCGTAAAAGGAGACCACAGCCCTCTACACCTCCTCGCCCGCATCAGTCCCCAAGGACCCGCCGGAAGGCCTCCCGCCTCCGCACTTCGTGGCCTCGCTCTCCCGGGTCCGTGACTCTTGTGAGGCGCCACCTCCAGGCCTAGCCCGCGGATCCGATTGACGACGATCGCAACCCCTAGTACCTACGCTCGAAATCGGATTCCGTGGCGACCACCAGAGTGATGAAAAATAATGAGTTCATTATTAATGTTATGTAAATTATAATAGACCACTAGAAGTTTCTGTATGATTAAAATTCAAGCTATCGGAACATATTTATCGGTTGAGTGGTTTCAAGAAAACCTGCATGGAAGCGTTACATTAACGTTTAACGCCTTGTGACGTGTGCTGTGACTGTGATAGTGGTAAAGTCATGCAGTTCGCTGCATGAACGGGCCAGCTCCGCCGATGAAATACCCGGCTATTTAGAATATCGACGTAAAGTAGCTTAGGCCCCGGTTTGGTCGGTGAGAGAGGTATCCGGATCCTAATTTATTGCAGGTTACCTTCAAACTCACTTCAAACTCGTATTAGAAATTTCATTTCAATTTATATAAAAAAATCAATTTTTATCATAAAACTTTAATTGAAATGAAAATGTCAAACATAATTACTATCAACAGATGAGTTGTTACACTTCCTGGATCTCATCGAGCCAACCTACGTGTTCTACGACAGGGAGCATCATGACATACTACAGGAGGCTTTGAAGGGCACAAGTGTGAAGCTAACGAACCTTATAGTTGACGAGCCTGAACACTTGATGTCATTTATCGGAGGCTGCAGCGATGATGTCAACAGCTTTCAGTTAGTATTAAACAGCTTCAGCTATTGTTCGAATTAAGTAAGATTTGTTCATAAACATTTATACGAAAGCAATTCAATCAAATATTTTAAGATATATATTTGCTTTTTAAGGGTGCCTAGTGCGTCACCAGATGATACAGTGATGATGCTACCCACGAGCGGCTCCACGGGACTCCCTAAGGCTGCTGAGTTGACTCACAGGGGGAATGTGGCACAGTTACCAACTATCTGGTGAGCTCCACTTGGAATCTAGATATTTAAAATTATTTGAGAAAGAACAACTATTCCATAAAATTTGATATTCCAAATGAATAATTTGTTTCAAAATGAATAATATGAGAAAAAGTCTCGGTGGTCCAGTGGTCAAGCACCGCTTCTGAATTCAAAGGTCTCGGGTTTGAATCCTCACATTGGCTCACACCAATGACTTTTCAAAATTAATTTCGTAAGTTATGTGTGACAAATATCGATGACTAAAAACTTTGTGCCCGGTATGGCAATAAGTTCGCCACCTATTCCATTTGGGACGTAAACATAATGGCGAGACAAGGCTTAACAGCCGCTGCCTACACCTTCGGGTAGAGTGACAGTAGGTAGCATAAAAAACTAGTTGCTAAGCTGGTAGTACCCAGTTTTCCAGTTACCCAAGATAACGAATAGAAGTACCCACTTTTATAAGGATTGAACCCCTGTGCGAAAGGGCAAATGGAGGTGGGCCTCCAAACACCTTTCTCACCGACGGAAATACTGCATATGCCACTTTACGTCAATTACGCCACCGGACGAGCCAGCCCATTCCTGCAACAAAACTGCGTGGCGACAATAAAGTCCCGACACACCAATTTTGGGCATACGTAATTAATGTCGATGTTTGCCATAGACTTGGCACAATTTTGTCAGTCAACTGAGTTTTGCACAAAACATAATTCGTGTTTATCCTGATTTGGTCTTGAGACCACTAAACCAGAAATGAAGTGCTGTACCACTAGTCCAAGTACTCATTCATCAAAACGAATGTTTCTAATTGCAGGTCTTCTTATACAAAGTTTCCAACACCGACAGATCTGGTGATGATCCTAACCAGTATCCAGTGGAGTACCTTCAACATGATGATCACCACGTGTGTCGTGTATCATATACCTATTTTGATATCACCAAAAATCAATACTGTGGAGAGTGTTACGACGCTTTTAGAAAAATACAGAGTGAGGTTCTATATTTTAGTTATTTTTAAATATGCCCTGGGTGGTCCAGTGGGCGAGCATCCAGCGGTCGCGGGTTCGAATCTTCGGTCACACCGATAACTTTGCGAAACTAATTTCAATAGTTATGTGTGATAAATATCGAGGGCTAAAGACCCTGTGCTCGGTATGGTGATGGAGTCGCTACATTTGGGACATGAACATAGCGGCGAGTCGAGTCAGTTACTGCCAACACCTTTTGGTAGAGGCGTGAAGTTATGTTATGTTTATTATCTTTATAATTGCATTTGAAAAACTAATCACAATCTACTAGGCCTAATATCTATATGGGGATTTGAGATATTGTCGTTATGTTTCATATTTTGCTAGCAAAATATTGATTCGTAACGACTGGAAATTACGATAACTATATCATTATGTATCGCGGTTTTTGTTAGATTATAATAGGATTACTGATATGATGATGGTACCGTGTTTGTGAACATGTTCTCAATTTTGTATGTAAAATAAATAACTAAAATTGGAGTATCCATTCGTATAATTCAGATAACGCTTTTTTTATTTCTATTTATTTTTGCTGTCTGTCTGTTTGTTGTGGTTTATCTCTGAAATGGTTGGTCCTGCTTTGACTTTATACTTACTACTTACTTACTTTAATAAAGTTGTTGTGCCTTATTTATTTTTATTCAATTCCACGCAGACTTAACTATTAGCATAAATAATTAATTAATTAATAATCCTTACAAAAGACGGAGTATATATAAATTATTAATTTCCTACTTTTATAAATATATATTTAATATATTTATTGAGCACTGTATAGAATTAGTGGTCTAACTTGATATCTAAATATTTTTACGTCTTTAGCCAACATTCGCCTTTTTCGCTCCAGCCTTTGCTAGTGCTCTGGTGGAAACTATAAGACCAGATCAGTTGACATCTCTGGACCAGGTGATATTGCTTGGCGCGCCTCCTACTCCTGAACTCTTGCAGACTCTTAAGGTAAATTTTCAACGTATTTTTTATCGCGACGTGGAAATAGTTAATATAATAAAACAAAAAGGCTATTAAAAAAAAACTAGATAGCAGGATAAAATCCAGACTGTTTTAATATTTCTAGAACAAAAAAATGCAAATGTTTTTTTGGAATAAGATAGTTTGTCATGATTTTACTCCGGAATATTAGTGAAAACAGGAGAAGCAAAATTTTGGGTTGTACGTTATGTTTATGACGACGTTATGATTACTGAGGACAGTATTACGTCTCATTATATCCTCAATGTTAATAACTATATTATAAAAATTTAGAAAAAAACCCTACTTCAACGTATTACGCGAAACAAACTACTAAATAGCAACTAACGCCGACACCTTCCAACCTCCCAACACGGCTTGTCACCGCGGGAGGTTTAGACTGTAACCCTCCAATTCGCCAATAATGTAACATATACATACAACGTAAAATCATTACTTTCACCACAACGAATGTTATTACATATTAAAGCATTCTCTAGAAAAAATCAAATACGACATTATAGGCCTCGCGGAGGACAGGCGTGAAGATAATAATATTATAGAAGATGATGAGCATATTTTCTGTCCCACCGGAGGTTCGAAAGGGTTACATAGAATCGGATTCCTGATCAAGAAAGAGCTCAAAAACAATATAGAAAATTACCTTGGGATATCTGAAAGAGTGTGTATGCTAAATCTAAACTTTGGATCGATGAAGGTTACAATAATTCCAGTTTACGCACCCAGCTCTGCAGCAGCTGAGGAAGAAGTCAATGATTGTTTACGATAGGATAGAATTGGAGGAGGCCTATACCCGAGAGGGGCCATGACGACGCTAAACTATATGTATATTTAATATATCTGTCTAATTGTACATACTGTTATTGTCATGGAAATAAGGAGGCTTATTATTATTATTATTATATTCTCATGGAAGCCCTAAAGATTTTAAATCAAATTTTAATTTGTTTCAAATTTAAATGACTACATCTTGATTCATTGGTATAGTTTATTGATATGACACCATCCTCCATCTTAAAATTAATACTCATTTATTGCAGGAGAAGTTACCAGAGAAAACGCACTTATGCGATGGTTACGGGTCTACCGAGACACATGGATTCATCGCATTACCTGACAGAGAAGCACCGGCCAAATCAAACGGCCGGGTGATCAACTGCTTACATTACAAGGTAGACTCATTTTTATATTTGTCCTCACATTAAATTTCACTAAATATATAAATTTAAGGTCTAGGAATGGTCGTCGATTTGAAGTATACATTGACTCCTTTTTAGATTGTTGACGAAGAAGGCCAAGAGCTTGGACTCAATGAGGCTGGTGAATTGTGGTTGAAGGGCACTTGCATCATTAAGGTAATATGATCTTTTAGAAGTAATGTGAAGATTGAATGTTTGATAATGAGCACTATGCATTTGTACTATAATACCTAATATTTCAAAAATATTCCGATAGTGGTAGAATGCAGTTTGCTGCTTGAATGGGCCGGTTCGACCGGTAAAAGCCGCAAAAGAGCTCATGCCGCGTTTCATTCGCATAGATATTTATTTTTATGGAATAGGAGGGCTAACGAGCAACAGGGTCACCTGGTGGTAAGCAACTTCTCACCACCCATGAACGGTGGAAGACATATTTAAGAAAGTAGGAGGGGAAAGGTTGGGAAAATATGATCGGGCTTCCGGATAGCTCTGTCACCAAACGAAACGCGGCTCGAGCCACTTCACATCGAAATTGCGAGCCATGCAGCGAACAGCAAGACTCTTCCACTGCCTGATATGCCTATTGTTCTCATGCCCTTACTCCACGCTATGTCGAGCTGGCACAACATGCCTAGCGCTTACATTTTTCTGACTCTGTGATGGAAATTGGTCACTTTAATTTTTTCTTGATTGGCGCTACTCTCTGTGTTACTCATACTAACTACATTTTTAATATAGCCAACTACGGTTACGACCTACTTTCTATTACAGAAATACCACAAATCAAAGAAGCTAGAGGAATCACTTACTGAGGACGGTTGGTTCATGACCGGCGACAAGTTCCACTTGGACAGAGATGAAAGGATCTCGTTTGTTTTGAGGATGAAGTTTAGTTTTAAATTCAGAGGAAGTCAGGTCAGTTAAGGCTGTATGAATTATACTTGCTAAATTTTCTACTAACACCGTCCAGAAATCGACAAAAAAGAAATGTTGATAGTTAAAAAAAAATCAAATTCGAAAATACGCTAGAAAAGGAAAAAATACAGTAGAAATTTGAATTGTAAAATTCGCCCCATTTGTGTTGGATGCTGAGGGGTGGGTGGACATCGATATTTTTATTTTAGATAAATTATACAGAAAATATTTTATAAAATACAATTCGTAGCATGTAGACTGCGAATATAAAGGACTTCAGGAGTTCGACATGATTGAATTGGTTCAAGGTATCTCCCGAGGAAGTAGAACGCGTGATCTCCTCAGTGACCGGAGTGCACGAGAGTGTGGTGTGTGCATCAGACAAAGGTCCTGCAGCCGCTGTGGTGCTGCTACCACACGTTCATGTCTCTAAAGAGGATATACACAGGGCTGTGGATGGTAAGTTGTTTTGATACCACTTACAATAAGGCAATGAGGAAGACATGTGAGAATGAACTTACTTTTTATATCCTCAGCAACGTTAAGTGATCACAAGCGTCTTCATGGAGGTATCGTTTTCGTCTCATCCCTCCCGCACACCAACACCGGGAAGCTGAAGAGGTCGGAGTGCTCCAAGCTGATCTTGGACGCGATTGCTGCCGGAGACTGCTGTTAGAAAATATAATTAGTATCTAAGTTAGATAATTATTAACAAGCAATATTATTCATATCTGTACATTTTTTTCAGCTTTTATTTGTCTGTCTGACTATCTTTTAAAATCTCTAAAGTATACTATCAAGTAATATCACATCATGTGGTTGATACAGAATTTTGTATCAGAATAATATAATTAATAATTTAATAAACATTTAATTTATGTAAATAGCATTGTTTTATTTTTTACACAATACAGATAAAATTCTTTACCACAGTATACATATGATTCAATCTTTTTAATTTCAGTGCAGGTTTCATTAATATTATTTTAAAATTTAGTAAAAAATATCCTTGAAAAGCAAAGATTTCATTAAACATAATAAGGCGCAACCGAGTTCGTTGATGTCAGTGGGTCAACTATAAACTAATAAATCTCAGGCAGCAATCCGATTGGGCCGGGATATAGCTGGATGTAACTTGCTCAAAGAGGTTGCTCGTCCCCTTCAGAATATCTATATTTTTCAGAAAACCGTATATTCTAACCGTAGATTTTATCACCTATTCTGTTTGGGAGGTCAAAATTAGGTAAGAGGTTTTACAGCTGCTGGCTGCACCTTCGGGTTATAACGCACTAAAATTAGTCATACTCATATACAGCTACTCTTATATCGATTGGTTCATTGCCCAGGTTGCATCATTTTGAGGTAGGTACCGACGATAGGTAACTACGTAAAGTACTCGACCATTGACCTCGCAACGTCATAATTAATTGTTTAAACTAATCAAAGTTATTTCAAAGTTAGCAAGTTCATTAATTGATATTTAGTGAGAGAGATTGATGTTGACGTAATACTGAGTGACGGACCGCTCCGGACTTGAGGCCGATGTCGAAGATGGATGGAGACATGAATACACTTTTAATTACATGTTTTATTTACAACTTTTTGTCCTTTAGTCTCGAAGGTACTTGATGCAAATAAATATTGAAAGGCAAATTATTGTGGCCAATGATTATTTGTAATACATAAGGCACATTTTTTCAGTCTTATATATTTTTTAACACTTCTTAAAAGTCAGATAGTTCTAACTGTTAATTACACAGACGTTCATGCCTGCTGAATTTAATGGATGGGAATTCTCATTAAATAACGATTCAAAATAAATACAAATTAAGTTATGGAAGAAAACAAGCAGCTATTTTCTACAACCTGAGTGTGTACTAAACGTTGTTTCAAAACATTTCATGAGTATAATAAAAGAACAGCGCTTTCGTTTAATGTATCAAACTAAAAGCTATTATGGAGGCGTACGATGAAGCGCTGAAGCGCTCTCTTAATTTGTTAACTTATAGTGTTAGTGCAGTTTGTTAATTTATTTTCAAGGGAAATGTGCTTCGTTCTCTTGCACGAGCTCATGTATACACTTTGTCATAATTACTCTTGAACTCTTGTTACAACTTGAACAATTTGAGGAGTACATTCTTGCATAATAAAGCGATCACTCAACTTTAGGAAATTACATTTAAATTTATATTTTGTTATTAGGTATAAGAAATAACGAAGACCAATATATGACTTACGAAAAAACATATTTCGTATTCTATTTAGCTTCTAACTAAAAATATCTTGATTGCTTGGGCATTTAGCATCCTGACTTGCAATTTCGAAACAGTTCTCAATGACTCTTCGCATGTGATGAATTTATCATACCCATCCCTCCATACTCGAAGTACTACCTTGACTATTGACAGTACCAAATTACACCTATAATATCAATGTGATACGTGATTCTAATAACCGTATTAGGTATTTTTTTACATAACTGAAAATGTAATATTATCCTGATATCTACTTTCCTTTTTCATTTACATATTGTAAGTGGATCTGCATAATGTATATCTCATCTCAAATAAAAACTATACCATGGTTTTCACGTTTCCTTCAAAATAATATACAATTTTGTTTCTTGTTATTCCAGTTCCTGGAAATAACCAGATAGCAAAGATACTTTAAGTAATAACATTGCTATAAAAATATGTGTAGGCGTTTATATTACGCTTTGAAATATTCATATAAATTTAATTATTACATTGTCTCATATTCATATTCATAATATATTTTATATACTTGGATTCCATAATCGTTACCTACTAAATACACATGACAAGAAATTTATAAATATAAAAAGAAATATTGGTTTAATCATCAAAATGAAATTTCATCAAACTGAAATAATATTAATTTGTTAGATATTATATTTACCAAGTAAGCTCTTATTTCTCCTTATTTAGGTAAATACCTACGAAAAAGTAAAACGTATAAGCAATGTGAGGGAGTGTAATAATATTTACGACACTTTTCACCATTATATATACTTGGGGCGCAGAATATGGCGAGAATAATATTTTGCTTGTAGAAACGATCGTATTATTTACGATTCCAATAATAAAACAATATTTAGTGCTGGAGAAAAATGTCGTAGAGAACTTTATTGGACAGATATATGATATCATTTGTGCCACAAATGTATGAAACGTTTCTCCGGATGCAGTTTGCCAGTTTCCTGAAAATATTTTCGAACACTTGCTGAAATTTATGGCCGCAACGTTGGTAACTTTGCGTTCTACAAGTTTACTTTTGTGAAACTATATTCCCGATTCGCTTTTGTGTTCAATTCGTGAATTCGTTTCACACTCTTGAAAAGTATCTAGTAGAAATAGTACAAAGTTTTAAACTTATCTAATACTAAAGAACTATGCATCATTATCTCATTTTCAAATTTAACCTTTGAAATAAATGGCAAACCATACAAATTCTATATTGATTTATTCGGCTACAATTTATTTAGAAAAAATTATGTGTTGAAGTTTTAATCCAGGACACAACAAATAGATAGATTGAAGACCAGGTGGCACACTACTGGACCATCGACTCTCTAGAATAATTGGAATGACGGATCATAAATTGATAATGTATTTATACTAAATAGAAGAACCAGCTTATTAACGGGAAGTCGGCCTCCATTGTCCTCTCACATTCAATAATGAAATATCGTTCACGACCCCTGTCTGAATGGATTCACCTTTTAATCTTCGCTTCAGTGGTTTGAAACATTTTGAAATGATCCATTAATTAAAATTGAATTATCAGGATGCCTTCATTTATGTTGTTACACATTTACGGCTGAAAAGATAAATAGGGGGCACAATTTATGCAAATTACGAAGCATGATTTCGGAAAATAATTATTTATTGTTAATAAAAATGGCAAAGATATTGCTTATTATTTATTATATAAAAAAATATATAAAAAAAATATATATATTTTTTTATACACTCCAAAACCCTCGCTCGATAGCCAGAGAAAATCTATCTAGCACCATTTGTTTCTCAAACTTGTGGACTTTTTCGTTTTCTTTCAGATAAAAACACAACTCATTCTCTCAGATATGTGAATGTGTGATAATATATCAACAAACGATAAGGTTAAGTTGGTGTATGTTATCATATAAACGCCTATATTATTGTAAACGTGCCATATCTATATTTAAAAATACACACAGGCCTTATGTATATCAATCGAGAACAACTAATACTATTAGTAAAATAATTATTGTAACAAATAACAAGTATTGTTTGAAGTAGTGAAGTTTGCATTAAAAGTTACAGTGTATTCATGACATCAGTTTTATTTTGTGAAGAACTGCAGTTTTTTAATGATACATCAAAATTATTATACAATATGAATTTACAAAATTAGACAAACGATGTTTCCAGACCAGACCATTACAGTCACAAGCAATAACTATTAGATAAGTATTTTTTTTTTATAAAAAATATTTAAATAATCCCAATATAAAGATTACATTAATTACCAATAAAATATAGGGGATATAGATAACTTGGCTTAGTTTAAAACAATATTTAAACTATTGTTACAGTTTTGTTGTGACACGTCCTACAGTTCGTCATGAGGAGACTTTTAATTTTGTTAGTGAGTGCTGTCTACTTGACCACGGCTGGCAGACATGATTTGTATTTAGGGTAAGACAGGATTACTCTTAGTAAATACTAGCATGATTTGATTTAAGCTTTTGATAGCGTAATTTTATAATCAAACCGCCATGTTATTCTGTTGTACCTACTCAAAATACTTCCTCATAGTTGCTTATTTCATCTAGAATTATTTTTCCAGGAATTCCGTGCATGGTGTTAAACTACGAAATAGATCAGACTTAGAGCTTATTGAGAACTTGGAGTCAGAACTGGATGTGGATATTTGGCAACATGGTATGCCAACGGTACGGGATACGATGGTCATGTTGACTCCAGAGAATAGACTCTCCTTCTTAGATGCCATTGATGCTAAAGGCATTGAACATTATTTGCAAGTACCTGATGTTGCCAAGTAAGTATTGGTGCTTGTTCATCTCTGAAGAGCTTAATAGTTGTAACCATATTATTATAATAGACGTGAAGTTTATTAATGTGCACCCGGCTTCGAACTCTGGACCAGATCAGATCGGATCAGAAACGGAGTGCTGAACTAGGCAAAACTGTTAGAATTCAAATTATTAGTTATAATTAGCGACAAGTGCCCGATGTCTGGTAACAGGCTTCACCACCTATCCCAAAGGCTATTTACGATGAGCTGCCAAAAGCTTGGAACAGTTGAACTAAAGATGTGAAAAAATAATAGAGCTAATGAATGAACTGAGAATTCACCCTCCTTCTTTTTGGTGACAAGTGACTGAAATAGAGAAATAAATAAACATGAAAAAATTACGTGGAGTCCCTCCGCGCTACAGAAGTGGAACTTTGTAACAGACGTACATTTATAACACGCTTAATTTATAAAGAGCACATCTTACTTACATTCTACAGTCGGTAGTTTTACCAATACACGGTAAAACTACGACTGTGAAATGGAGATTGGCGGGTTCGATCCCCACTCGAGTATAATTCTTAATATGGGTCTGGGTAGCATTTGGTAACTACTTTATTTAGGAGGATCTGCCATATTCGACGTCGCATAATTCTTTGATTTAGGTACTCCCCCAAGCTCAAGCCCATTTGATACCCATATTGTAAAATGCATTAAAACTATATCTGAATGAGTGGCGGTGGAGTTTCGGTCGAGCCGCCCCATTCATGCAGCGGGCTGCTTGGCTCTACGACTGCTAATAATATTATCTCAACTTAGCGTGTATAAAAACTTTAAAATTGAGTTCTAAGATTCAAGACCTACATAATAAATATTTATTACATACTTAATATATACATACTTACATTGCAAAATAAAAAATATCGATTTAATTATCTTTATAATATAAAATATACGTCTGCCATGTTCGGCAGCCGCTTCGTAACTACTTGTTGTGTTACAAAAAAATTACAGATATCCAAAAAAAAGAGACTAGTACAGATAGCACAAAAAGTATTAATTAGCAAGAAATTTATTAATTTACCCATTTATGTTTCTATGCCATATACGTATTTGTAATCTAATTGTACTTTTGTACATGTACACTAATGGTTGCGAAAAGGTAAATTAATTAAGACAAATCTAAATTTAGTTTATATAATGAAATTAAATACAGTAATAAATAAAGAAATAAAAAAGCCATTATTTTACCATCTACATACTGCATTTTAATAACTATAGTAGTTGTTGCCCGCTACTTCATCTGCGTGGACGCCAAAAAGCAGGAAGAATACTGTGCCTGTGCCATTATACGGGTTCATCGCTAACCCCCAGTTAGTGATAGCGTGATAATATTTAGCCTATGTGTTGACCCGACCCTCTTGGCTATATTTAAGCAAAAATCGACGTAAAATCATGCAATAATTTTAGAGTTTATCCGTAACAAACATACAGACAAACAGACAAAAATTCTAAAAACTATATTTTTGGGTTCGGTATCGATTGTTGATCATGTCTCAAGAATTATACAAATGAAATATTCAATGTATGGTTTCAACTTTCCTACAATTTTATTATAAGTAGATTATTTGGCGGCACATTAGAAAAAAAATATTTATTTTACCCATTTGTTTTTTATACCTACCATAAACGTATTTGTAACCTAATAGTACTTTTGTACATGCACATTGATGGTTGCAATAAGGAAAAATAATTAAGACAAATCAAAATGTAATGTTGTATATTCCTAGTAATATTTGAATTTTTTGGTTAGGTTTTTTTAAGTAGCATATAAATTTAAATATTAAAAACAATATTTTTGTTGCAGTTAGTACTTTTGAGACACGGTGCGATAAAAACAGTGCCGCTACTAGCTACTAGATGTCTATGTACATATTTTAATCACGCTATGGAAATTTTCTTCCTTGGTTTATATAAGCCGATTTATGTTCCAGTGATTTATATTACCTATAATTCCCGCGAGGGGGTGTTAAAAGCGTTAAACGCAAGAGACATTAGAAGTTCCACTTCAATAAAAAAATATATACATTCCAGTCAAGTCGAGTTCCAGGTACCTATATATATTATTATTCATATTACAGACTTTTTGATGAAGAGGAAGAAGAATTAACCCGATGGAGAAACCAAAGAACCAATAGAATGTTATTTCAGGACTACCCGCGTTATGCCGAGGTACGTTATAAAAATAGGATTTTAAACTATTATCAAGGTTTAAGGTTCAAATTCAGATACACAGCAATAACTTTTCGGAGGGTATATTATAATTATCAATATCTGATCAGAATTTATCTGTAATTTGTCATATTCTGAGATCCCCACTTTTTATAGTACCTAAAATGTGATTTGGTTAACCGAGATTGACCTTGGGCATAAAAGATGTCAAGGTATGAACTGCATAATTAGTAAGTATTGCCTCAATAATTAGTGGATCGGTAGTGATAACCAAGTAAGTAGATAACAGGAATCAATAAGTCTAACTTAAATATATAATTCCACAGGTGGAAGCGTACATGGAATCCATCGCTGCACAGTATCCTAACCTGGTGACGCTAGTTACAGCAGGACAGAGCTATGAAGGCCGCCCTGTTAAATATTTAAAGGTTCATAAGATTCAGTTAAATTATAACTACATACAATAGCATCTGATAAAGTTCTATTTGCCTATATTCTTCTTCTTCACTATTCTCCAGATCTCTACTACGAACTTCAATGACCCCAGCAAACCCATCTACTTCATGGACGCGATGATCCACGCCCGCGAGTGGGTCACCACTCCAGTCACTCTGTACTCTGTCTACAGGCTGGTGGAGAACTTGAGGAATGAAGATAGTGACCTGTTGAGCGATATAGACTGGATCATCATGCCTGTCGTGAACCCAGATGGATATGAGTACACGCATACTGATGTGAGTATATTAAAACCATAACATAACTTCACGAATTTTCTACCCAAAGGTAGGCAGTGGTTGTTAAGCCTCGTGTTGCCGTTATCTTTACGTCCCAAATGGAATAGGTGACAAACCTATGTCCATACCGGGCACAAAGTTTTCAGTCATCGATATTTATCACACATAACTTCCGAAAACAGGATTCGAACCCGCGACTTCTGGATTCAGAAGCGGCGTATGGGACCACTGGACCACCAAGACTACCGAGTATAGTGTACTGTTTATATTAGTGTTTATACACTATCAAAAATGAATGTCGATGTCAAAGAGAGGAGAAAGGTGCTTCGAGAGTGTATAAAGATTTTGTTTTTATGGGATATGAGAGCAAACTAGCAAGCGTGTCACCTGATGGCAAGCAACCTGCGCCGCCCATGGACACCAGCAACACATATAGTGTGACCGTTGCGTTGCCGACCTGTAAGGGAGTAGGATAGGAAAGGATGGGGAAGGGTGGTGGGCCTCCGGGTACCTCTCTCACCGAAAGAAATGCGGCATGAGCAACTTTACGTTGATCTTCGGAAAGGTCATGGTATTTCACCGGTCGAGCTGGCCCATTCATGCAGTGAACTGTTTGGCTCTACTACTAAAGAATAATCATTCTCATAAGAAAGCACATTCAACTTGCTTTTGATAAATTTGGACATTTTTTCCTTGTGTTTCTAGGAACGTTTATGGCGTAAGACAAGATCTATCAACCCTCTTGCTGTAAACTGTGTCGGTGTGGACGGCAACAGAAACTTCGACGTCTCCTTCAACACTACTGGCGTGTCCACCAACCCCTGTCAAAATACATATCCTGGACTCAGTCCGTTCTCTGAACCAGAGACTGGATATATCAGAGATATCATGTTCGAATATTTGAATAGAATTCAGCTCTACATGAACATCCACAGGTGAGTTGATTAAATTCATCCAGAACAGTGGTAGAGCCAAGCAGTTCACTGCATGAATGGGCCGGCTCCACCGGTGAAACACCACGACCTCTCAGGCCGCGTATCGTTCCGTGTGAGAGGTATCCGAGGCCCTCCCCCGTCCCTACTATCCTACTCCCTTATAGGTCGGCAACGCAACTGTAACACTACATGTGTTGCAGATGTCCTTGAGCGGCGCTGGTTACTTACCATCAGGTGACACGCCTGCTCGTTTGCCCTCCTATCCCATAAAAAAATCCAAAATCAGCTCAGTCAAAATATACAATCAAGTTATGCATGTAAAGGAAAGTTTGATAAACTGAGTATCAACTATTCATCGCATGAGAATCCACCCCACGATATCTCTACATTAATTTACGATTAAAAATAGCATAAGAGTCAGTTTTAATAAGATATCTTCTGGCACACTTCAAGATATCCAAATGTACAGCACTTTTTGACTTTTTATGATTGTTTACCATTACCCAATATAGCTACGGGAACTATGTGCTTTTTGCCTATGGAGACGGTACTCTCCCAGCAAACACAGTACACCTGCACCAGGTTGCAGCAGCTATGGGTGCTGCGATGGATGCAGCCAAGCTGCCTCAAGCTAACTACTATTTGATCGGTAACAGTGCCCTCGCATTATACGGCACGTCAGGAACAGCCCAGGATTATGGGCAGGTAAATTTTCTTATATATTAATATTAATTCTATTTATATTAATAGCAAAATTATAGTTAGAAAATTATATTGTCCTCAATATTTGTAAATATTGATTTTGTGTAATATGTAATTTCAGCTTGTCGGTATACCATTCTCATTCACTCTGGAGCTGCCAGGATACAACTATATGTTCTCAGTGCCTCCTCAGTATATAGACCAGATCAACTCGGAGACGTGGCGAGGTATCGCAGTCACCGCCAGACTGGCCAGGACTTATTACAGAGCGAGATACAGCGCTACACCATGAAACATGCAAATAAGAACACTAGAGCTTCCAATGTAGGAAGACATGTACCTAATAAAAGACGTTGCTTTAAAATTGAATATATTTTAATTTTAAAAACCTTAAACTTTGAAACGCAGAGAAGACTATAAAGAAGCGTAAGTAAAGTTCTACATGTTCAGATACTAAAGGTTGTGAAGGTATAAAAAGTAATACTAGTAGTCGGGATGAGTCGTAACATGTCAGCGGCACGTGCGTGGGAGATATCGTTGACGGTGTACGACACCTACGGTTTTATTACTCCTCTCAAGTTACACATATTAAAAGTCGTACCACATTCCGAAAGCCGTTCCACAAGTTCAGCTTTCAAAAACAAGAAAAACAACACAACTTCACGCCAGCATTTTACGGGAAAGGTAGAAAGCTCTGGGCACTAGTGAGATATGTAAGCATAGTGCCGTATATATGATTCGTGCATAGCCCTCTAGCTTCTAGGATTCTACTTCACCTAGAGAATTAAAGTTGTCATTTGTTGTGGCAATGTGTCTTATGCAGATGATCTTCCACGAATGGTATGAGTTCGAAAACAAATCTGCCTATCCCTATCATTGTTTAAACAGCAGAAGAATTTAGATAAAGTTCTCGAATCCAAAGCCATTTTTAGATCCTAACGGAGAACTTAATCTAAATGAATTAAAATAAAAACAACATAACTTTACGCGTTTTTCTACCCGAAGGTGTAGGCAACGGTAGCGGCAGTGTTAAGCCTCCTCTCGCCGTTATGTTTGCGTCCCGAAAGGAATAGGTAACGTACCAATTGCCATACTGGGCACACAATTTTCAGTCATCGATATCTTTCACTCATAATTTCCGAAAAGAACTTAGAAAAGTTATTGGTTCGTGAGAATTCGAACCCGCGACCTTTAGATTCCGAAGCGGGGTGCTCGACCACGGGACTACCGAGACCCAAATAAAATAATATTACTCAAATTTCTCTACAGGACAGGGGTGTGAAAAGGGGATTGATTTTTTAGGATAATCGTTTTTATTGTTCATTTATTAAATTGCTACATAAAACTTAAAGTAGGTCCTTCAGTTCTAGAATAAGAAAAAAAATGTTTATGGGCAATCAATACCATTTCGATTTAAATCAAATAAGACTGCTATGTAACATTGTGTACATACAAATGACGATGACCGAGGATGGCTATTGGTGATCATCATAATGGATCATTGATATTCAGATTAGCAACCTTCGCTTCCGCACACTTCACTCAGTTCCAATATCTATTACATCAAAAGGATCAATGCCTTCAAACACTTTATCCTTTACCGAGAAACTATTGTTTTTAAAGGCATCTATTCACATACTTACATACTATCTACACCTTCAGGCCTTTATTAAGCACAGGGGTAGGGTGCGTTAGTTTATATCGTCAAATGAAATAGCTTAGTTTGCTCACACGAAATAACTAGTTTTTGTACAATAAGCATAATTTATTTAAGTTTGCATGGATTCGAATATTTGGCTTCAGATATATCCGTGCTGAAATACAGTATCTTAATTGACTCTTAACAATATGTACTTTATTATTCTTGCAGGTTAGCGGGTTTGATAACCGACCGACTCTAAATATTTGTATAATGAAAACGAATATTTGAATAACATCTAAGTGTACCAGATACATGATAAATAGCCCCATTTGTCATTTGAAGTTCTGTACACCTTAGGGGCCATCCATTAATCGCTTTCAAGCATTTTTAACCATCCTCCACCTAGGTAATATGAGGTGAGATTTAAAACTACCTTTAACAATTGTAATACAATCCCCATTATTTCGTGAATGAGTCAACCCCCCCCCCCCCCCCCCCCTTTCAAGTGTCACGTGTTTGATGGACGGCCCCCTTAGGGCACATGGAAATGTACATATATTTACCACTATATGTATTTATATTACCATGTGCCCTAAGGGGCCGTCCGAAAGAAAATTATTTTTACGAAAGTAATAATGTAAATAATTTAACGGCGAGACTAGGCTTAACAGCCGCTGCCTACACCTTCGGGTAACAAAGGCGTGGAGCTATGTTATGTTTAATAATGTTCAACATGTTAAATTATGTACATGCAAATTTATTTCTCCAGTCCTTTTTTATTTATTTTTTATAGGTAAGCTTTTAACAATAAGACGTATTGTTTACAAAATAAAAAAAACAGGTTTGCATTGCGCGTGTTCACTGCTCGTCTAACGAGCGAACCTGTTGGGCGTGACGTCATGACAGGTGTCCGCCATGTTGCCGTTTTGTGCAGCTGTCACAGGAGGCACAAGGCGCGCTAAGGTTTTCCAAACAAATGTCAAAATGAATTAAAGATAATAGTATAGATAGATATAGTAATAAAATATTCTATTGTTTTATTTAGATACTCCCTGATTAGTTGTCACGGATCGCTTGTAGAGCAAGGCAGTATTGTAATTATAATGAAGCTAAGTTTATGTCTGTATTAAATCAAGTAACAACTAACAAATACTCTGTTATGGCACTGTGCTTCAATTATACTGTGTCAGTTTGGAAGAAGATTGTGTGCACAGTTTTAGGTCACTTAGCCACTTTTAGGGAGCTTTTATTGTTAAAGCAGCATTTGATTTGGAATGTATTGCCCTTTGATGTATCTATTGTGACATAGTTGTTAGTTAATAGAGACAATTTGATAAAATACCAAGTAATCTCTGTGATTATATATGTACTCTTGTTATTATTAGACAGTACAATTAGAAAGAATCAGAAATCAATTTTTTTTACCGAATTTTTATCATATTTGTAACTGAAATTTCTTCATCTTTATCTAAAGATGTTCAGGGTCATCAAAGGCCCTACCATATCACTACATAGTATAAAACAAAGTCGCTTTCTCTTTCCCTATGTCCCTTTGTATGCTTAAATCTTTGAAACTACGCAACGGATTTTGATGCGGTTTTTTTTAATAGTTGTCAACGGGTTGTCAACGGGTGTCAACGGGGTGGTTTTGATCTATAATTCATGAATAGTGTAGTGAAAAAAAATGATAATTTTCAAGATTTAAAACTTTAATCGAAAACGCTGCCTGAACCCTAAGTGATAAATCAAAACAATGTACTACATTATTATACACTTTTAAAAGGTCTATAAAAAAGTCCGCGAGGGCATATGTCTATGTCTTAGGGATAACCTATGGGTTATCCCTAAGACATAGACATATGCCCTCGCGGATAGACATATGACCATTATTATTTTTTTTTTTTTTACGAGAAATAATTGCTTATTTACGAAGCAATTTTAAACATTACAGCATTAATTTTCATCCAATTAAGTGTCTTAAATAGATTGTGCTTTTAATATAGATCAATATAGCCATTTACAGCATGTAATTTAAACTAATATTTACGAAGATATTACAGTATTAACATAGCGGTACATAGCAGTTGCGTTTGCGCGCCAAAACGCGTGCCGATAAATAGCACAAATTGAACTTTTTAAGATCCAAATATTACTAATTTATTTCTTTTGATGCGGAACGAAGTTCGCCGGGTCAACTAGTATTTATATAAATAGTATATAACATAGTCGCTTTCCGCTGTCTGTCCCCTTATATCCTTAGATCTTTAAAACTAAGCAACGGATTTAGAGGGAAGGTAGAGGGTATTGACGGGGTGGTTTGTATGTATAACTCATTTATAATGTAGTGAAGAAAAAGTGCTAATTTTCGAGATTTACCACTTAAATTGCAAACGATGTAAAAATTACTTTTGATGTGGAACACAGTTCGCCGGGTCAGGTAGTATACTTATATATTAAAAGATGGAAAGGAGTTTTTGTAAAAAATATTTTTATCAAATTCATGTGCTATTCTGAAGTCTGATGACAAACGATTCAATTTAGGAATCAATCGGCCATTCTTTTACCAATGTCTAGGGAGTACTAGGGACATTTAGTTTTGTCGAGCTGGCAACAACGCGAAGGCCTCATTCAGTGCAAACTGCTCTTGCGCACACATTGTATACATTGGTTTTCACAAAGAATTCGTTTATTTTTATTCAAAATAAGTTAAAATGGTTATGTTTTACGAAGTTTTCACTACTTTTGGACTTTCCGCTGTGAGTAACTATTTCTTTTATTTAAAATATAATAACGTTTGTGTAATATTTATTTTATTGTTGCACGTCTTTGTGTTTTGTTGGTTATAATGCGACGTACTATCAGGTGCATGCAGATGTCATGTTAATGTTATAGACCTAATCCATATTATTAAAAGCATTAATTCTTTAGAAAATTTTCAAGTGTATTTAGTGCTTCTTGATATACCGAATCAAATATTGACCAAAGTATTGTATGCTATATAATAATAAGACCTATATACACAAAGATATTGTATTTCATGAGTAAGTCACAGCTTGTTGACTCTTTGTCTAGCTAGATGGTCTTGTAGTTATACAGTCTCAATTCCATTTGAGACTACCTGAGTCCGAAGCCGTGTACAGTCCGGTAACTTTTAAATTTTTGTTTTTGAAAAATGAATTACGTAACGAAAGTATAATTACCGCTACCTATAATTTTGATTAATAAGGCCATGAAGTTATAGAAAAATATACTCAACCGCTACAACACTATGATAAAAGCCATAGAGATAATTAAAGCGTATAATGTGTACAAATAATGATATAATACCGTACTGTTATCAAGTATACGCCCACAAGAGCGATAACAGGTAGGCAGGAAGCGTTGTGCTCGTCGGAGGTGTATGACATTGGTCACGTGGTCCGTAAATAAACAGAAGAATGACAAGTCATGAACGCATCTTTGAGAATTAATGTATGATAAATTGAATGGAATAATAATCTGTACGGTGCGCTTGCATCTTGCCAATAGACAAATAGAGAAACAACAATTTGAACACTACAATTGTTGATGGTAGTCAATGCGCATTTTAAGGATACCAAACAAAAAAAATTAAGTTAACTGCAAATTTCAAATATTTAGTTGTAACCCGGTGCCATCTGGTGTGTACTTGGGGAGTTAGTGTTAAACATTATTTTAAAGATTTCGTAACCTCCGGGACCGGGACGGGGACGGGTCCGTCTGTCATCAGGCTGTATATCAAGAACGGTGATTGACAGTTGAAATTTTCACACTTGCTGTATTTCTATTGCCGCTTTAACAAAAACCATAAAATAAATATTTAAGCAGAGCTCCCATACAACTAATCTTGATTTTTTCACTGTTTCTTGCTCAATGCTACTAACAATGACAGGTAAACGCGCTTTATCTATTCACAGAATATTTAGTTATATGTTAATTATATTATTTTAATTAAACTAGTAATTAGTGGTACGGAACCCTTCAAGCGCGAGTCCTACTCACACGTGGCCGGTTTTTGTTTATTAGGTGCCAGTATCGATTGCATACATTCCATTTTTAAACTTAGAACGGTTACTTTTGGCAGGGTACTCTTTGTATACAGGGAGAGGGACATTGATCCCTGATTGTCATAATATCGATTCCTCATCGAGTCCAGGATCAGTACGCAGTAACACACCACTGTCAATAACTGTCTTATTGTGTGTGTATTTCTTGGAAGGCCAAAGGACCTATCTATAAGGCCGCCGAAGCAGAGCATGTTACTTACCTCTTGAGTTACTTAGTAACTCGTACACTTGGACGTGCAAGTGTATTTTTTTAAATTTATATATAACTAGCTGACCCGGCGAACTTTGTTGCGCATCAAAAGTAATAAATGGCGAAAATCATGAAGTTCAATTTGTGCTGTTTATGCTGTGCTGTGCTATGTTAATACTGCAATATCTTCGAAAATATTAGTTTAAATTGCATACTGTAAAGGGCCAGGATCATCTATATTACATGAATCTATTTAAGACACTTAAGTGGATGAAAATTAATGCTGTAACGTTTAAAATCGCTTCGTAAATAAGCCATTATTTCTCGTAAAAAGTAAAAAAAATAAAAATGGTCATTGTGGGTTATCCCTAAGAGATAGACATATGCCCTCCCGGACTTTTTTGTAGACCTTCTGAAGGTGTTTAATAATGTAGAACATTTTTTTGATCTATCATAAGTGGTTCAGCCAGCGTTTGTAATTAAAGTGCTAAATCTCGAAAATTATCATTTTTTCTTTAGAACATCATATATGAATCATAGATCAAAACCGTTGTCACCCTCTAACTATTAAAAAAAACCGTATCAAATACCCGCAGTAGTTTTAAAGATATAAGCATATAAGGGGACAGACAGCGGAAAGTGACTTTGTTTTATACAATGTAATGATAAATGATGTGCTTTTCCATTCGACATTCGACCGTTCGATCCGATTGTCATGTAATTCATCGGAAATTCTTTTACTTACGGTCTCGGTGGTCCATAGGTTGAGCATTCCGCTTCTGAATCAAGAGGCCTTGGGTTAAAATTCTGGCTCACTCCAATAAGTTTTCGAAATTAATTTCGAAAGTTACTAATAATAAAATAAAATAATACATACCGATTACTGAAAAATTTGGGCTCGGTTTGCCACCTATTCCATTTAGGACGTAACGATAACGGCGATTCGAGGTTTAACAACCACTGCCTACACCTTCGGGCAGAAAAAGGCGTGAAGTTATGTTATTTGTTATTATATGTATATTATTTTCTATTCCAACTTTATTTATAGCATGTATATTAACACATTATGTAAACGAACATTCCCCCTTGGCCGTGGGGGGTTAATGATATTCCTGTGATTAAATCGTACCTACATTTAAAGGTAGACCGATAGATAGAAAGTTAAATTGTGACAAACAAAACGACACGGTATAGACATACTGATATATAGAGAGACAGACGAGCAAATAATCTAATATTCCCCAATATACATACATAACTTTGTTGCTATGTTTATTTTAACCGTATTTATAGTAATCATATACTATATCATATATATCATATCATCTATATCATATATAATAGTATAGTATGGCATGGTATGGCAATAGGTTCGCCACCTATTCCATTTGGGTCGTAAACATAACGGCGAGTCGAGGCTTAACAGCCACTGCCTACAACTTCGGGTAAAAAAGGCGTGAAGTTATGTTAAAGTAATAAATGTCTCGGTGTTCGAGCTCGCGCTTCTGAACCAAGGAGTCGTGAGATCGATACCGGACACACACCTGTCTTTGAATTTTTATTCGGAAGTTATGTGTGATAAATATCAATGACTGACAAAATTGTGCCTGGTATATGGTAATAGGTTCTGCCACCGACATTTGGAACATTAAAATTCAGCGAGTGAGGCTCACAGTCATGACACTTTCGGGTAGAGAAAGGCGTGATTTTACTAATACATAAATATTTTATAGTATTGCATAATAATTACTTATTTGTGTTATTTTTTTGCGCAGATCCTTTCCTTCACTGTATCAGTGATATTGCTTCTGTTAATTCTGGCTGCGAAGCGCGGTATGTTCCGCGTGGGCGCAAGTTCGAAGCCGGCCAAGCTTCGCAACCCACTACTGGTGCCTGAGATACCAGCATTAGTACCAAAAGTGGTCGAGATGACGCCCTTACAAGGTTCTGGTGCTTAACTGGAAAATGTTGGATTTAACGATGACGAAGAGCATAAATCCATCTGGTTACGATATGTTATTACTTAATTATGTACTTAAAATATAACTTAAATTTTATGGGGCAAACACACAGCGTAGTGTTTGCGTTTTATGGAGTAATATTTCCTTTTAACCGACTTTAAAAAAATAGGAGGCTATCATTTCGGATTGATATGGACGCATTTGATATTATTTTTTTATTCTGTACGTCGAATTATCACGAGAAAAAATATTATTATTTATATATTTATTTGAAAAAAAATTTGCAAGAATCAAGATTGACTAAGCAGATATACAATGCAAAAGCGGATGGATGTAGGAGTCGAGGACGGCCTAGACACACATTCCATGACTGTTCTGGAGGAAGGTGATGTTAGGTGCCTCAAAAATCGACGCGTGTGCATGAAAAGGGTTATGAAAGTCAACGAAGCGAGTGAGGTGTGTAAGAATCGTGCCTTATGGCGCTCCGTTCTCTCTGCCTACCTCGCAAGGGATTTGGCATGAAGTTATGTATGTATGTATGTAAAAATAATATCAATGATTTAAAAATATCCTCACTCTTTATACCCAATAAGGCTTTGCATTTAATATAAAATATTATGACGTATTCGTGCGTGAGTATAAACTAAAAATTTATTGTCAGTAATTAATTCTGTTGGCATTGATGTGCGTACTGTAATTAAATATTTTTTAGAAATTCATTACTTTTCAAATTATATATTAACTCATACAAAATAACATATTACACCTAGAGAAGGAAGTTCATAGAGATATTATTATATTGTTTTATACCAATCCTCTATAGCTCAGTGGTTAGATCATCGTAATTCTGAAATGATAAGTCCAAGTCATACATCTATATAAAAACTAAAGTAGGCTGTGTGTCTGTACCATTCTGATTTTCAATTTGATGAGTAAAAAATAATGCTCGTTAGGACCAAAAATCTCTCATCGTTGACGTATAAAGAAAAATTATACATATCCTTAAAAATAATATTACCAAATAGAATTTTATAATTATGTACATTAATTCTTAAGAATCTAGTTTTATGATCTTGTTATTAAATGTTAATTGTATATTTATCAGCTAGTGCCATATTATTAAATACCGGTGAGAGTGGAGCCGCCATTTTATTTTTTATTATTTTTTTTATTTACCACAAATAATGTCAACTTGTGTGATTATAATAATATGACTATTTTTTATTAAGTTTATTTTAATGTATTTTATTTGAATCCTAGAAAAAGATTTATTTCCCAACTAGCTAGCTTCTTTCGCCGCGCAGAAAGTAAAAAGGAATCCTAAATTCCTTATTTTATCGATTAATGTTCATATTTTTAAATGAATGAATAATCATAAAGAAATAAAAAAATACACCTACTTCGTAATATTTGCTGATATTAAGGCCCGTAAGATCAATCATAGTTAAAACTGTCGATTTTCTAAACTATAGTTAATTTTAATCTAGAGTTTAAACCTGCCTCGTAAGATCAACAGCGAAATGGACAAAGATTACGTAAACTAAGTTTAGTTTTCGACAGATGGCAACATTTGGTTATTTATTGTCCATATTTCGCTCATCATTCACTCTTTTGTACATTGTCTGTGGCATATTTCGTGAAAAAAACTCTTTTTCTCTTTCTTTTATGAAGTTTTATAGTCTGACCATAGATTTAAGAAAAATAGATCGGCAATAGTCACCCAAACAACGTGACCAAAATTGGGTTGTTAATGTGTGAGTGACTTACGGGGCTCGTGGCGCATTGGTAAAACAACCGGCTGCAGCACTGAGGTCGGGGGTTCGATTTTCACCCGAACACAAATATTTAAGACAAACATTAATATTTGTGCAGCGTCTGGGTGTTTTTCTGTGTATTATAAGTATGTATTTACAAAAGAAAAGTATATATATATATATATGTATTAGTATCCGTTATCTTGTATCCATAGCACAAGCATTTAGTTGCTTAGTTTGGAACTGGAGGGCCCTGTGTGATTTGTGTCCAAGATATTATTATTATTATCAATGTGTTCGTAAAAAGCGCTTCAAAACGTTAACTTTTACAAAGTTAATGTTCATGTGTGGAAATGTAAATAAAATATACGCGGTTCCCAAAATCTAATATAAGTGGTTGCGCTGTCAGTGATTCGATGCTATTAGTAAATTTTTCCTGACATGTGCCATCTATTGTAGTCTATGCTAAATCTATGTATGAACCCACAATCGTTGTGTCAGATGTCAGCTGATAAACGACCGCCATTTTTAAACTAGGCGGACCAGGGTTTAAACGGCAAAATCTCCTGGTGTAAGCTAAACTATAGTTTAAACTGTTATTGGAGTTTTATCTAGCATTGATCTTACGAAATAAACGACAGATAAGGTTTAAACTAGGTAAAATAGTTTAAACTGTGATTGATCTTACGGGCCTTAGTGGCATTTTTAATGGCCCATCTGTCTGTCATCAAGTGCTGAGTGTAGGAATTATAATATTTTTTTAGCATTTCTGCGTCTAACCTGTAGACGCGATCCTCTGAGCCTATCCTTTAAAAATGTATTCTCTTTACCCTAACTTCCAACTGAGGGTATTGGTTTTCCATCATCAATTTTGATGATTATTATGACAACATAAATAATTATTCACTGACAACTGTCTACGTTTGAGAACGAACCGAGGTATATGACAGTTGATACGGGTCTCCGCTCTTTGATCCTGGATTAAAGCTAGACAGCCTGACATCTGATTTAATCCTAGTAAATCTGGGCAGACAGGCAATCTAGAAATGGTTATTGAGCTAATTTTTATTAAATCCAAAAGGTGAATTTAGTTTATTTGATGGTAATTCGAGAAAGTTGTGGTGTTAAAGAAGATGTAGAGAAAAGGATAGAGAAAGGAATGCTTAGATGGTTCGGACATGCAGAAAGGATGGACAAAGGAAGACTGACTAAATGAATTTATAAAACCAGTGTGAAAGGGCGAACAGGTAAAGGTCGATTTAGGCGAACCTACCACCATCAAATCAATGACGTATTGGTGAGAGGCCAGGTCAAGAGAAACCACAACTAACGAGCATGTATGAAAGCGATAATGAGAGTGGAAGAAGCTACAAGTGATGCCATTTTATTTTCATAGCTCTTTACCAACACTTAAAAATAGTCAATTAATACAAATATACCAATTAAATTACAATAAAAACGCTTGAGGAAAATGTCTCCATGGAACAAGTTCACACGGACGCAATCGCCACTAGCGGCCCGATTCCGAGTGTAGACGCCGTCATGAAAAGAATCGAGCAAGAAACTCAAGTGCCAAATATTATTTTCAAATAAAATAGTTATGAGTAGGTATACTACTATTATCATGATTACATAGTTTAAAATAAAGTCGCTTACCGCTGTCTGTCCCCTTATATGCGTATATCTTTGAAACTGCGCATCGAATTTCTATGTAGATAGAGATAGATATATATAGATAGAGGGTGTCAACAGGATGGTTTGTATCTATAGTTCATGTATAATGGAAAAGACGAAACAAACAAACGTCGCGAGGACCACTAGTTCACACTAAATATTAAAGTAATTATTGAAGGGTGGAGCTAAAGAAAGTTATAAGTAGTTGAAAATAAAATGAACTAGCCTGCGATACATAGGGTTGCAACAACCTACGAGCTACTAAGGAATTCTACAATTGAATCTTTTATAAGGAGCCGCTAATCTCCATTTTGTTCGGTCCTCAAGGAAACTCGCAATTGTGTAGTAACCCCTACTATAGTGTCTGAAGTAAATTTAAAGTAAGTAAGTAAATGGGGAAGAATTAGTCTCTGCCTACCCCATGGGAAAAAGACATGATTGTATGTATGATAGTATATATATAATTGAAATTGCATAGGTTATATGGCACCAGGCTCCATAAATTATTATATCGCACCATTAATTTAATTAGGTAAAAAAATATTGAAGTTGTGTCAGATAATAATAAATTATTAAATGACCTACTTATTTGTTTTATTATTTATTTGTCTAAAGATAATGTAGTTTTTGAAAGTCACGAAATTATCTAATTATTTTACTCGATCACGCCTACAATTAATTGCTGAAACAGTTTATATACAAACAAAGTCACGTACTGTTCATATGTTGGAACTATTTTTCGTATAAATAAATAAATAAATGCAAATGTGTTGCATTTTCATGAAACACAATAATTTAATTAATAAGTGTTATCATTCCTATAGTTATTAAAATCAGTGATTGATTCTGATCCTATTTGTTTTCTCTAGAAATATTGACTGTAACACTTCTTAAAATTCAAATCTTTGAAAGCCAAAGAATACACACACAAATATTATACTCCTCATTAAAGCGCGGTCGGGTAATAAGAGAACAAAATATACACTTATATTTCTAGAATCCGACTCACGCTTAACTGAAACACAAAATTGCATTATTTGTACTGCCATGTCTTTATTCAATGTCCCAATCCAATTTAATCCACGAGCCGTTTGAAGGAATTTAACTCCGACTACGAGCCGCACGCCGGAATCCAGTTTGATTTTATTACGGAATATTGGAGGCTTTCACGGCGTTCAGTAGCTTTTTAAAAACAAAGTACGGCACTAAGCAACCGAGGAAATGAAGAGGCTTGCAAAATAGTTAGAATTGCTTCAATCGAGCACGTACCAGAAGATTCCTTCCTTCGACGTAAATTGGAGCGATAGGAATTACGTTGGCTCGAAATGTCGAGGGAAATGAATTGCCTCGGCTTGTGGATTTACTCGTTACAGATTTATAAAGTTAGGCAAAGCGATAAAAGCGTTTCGGTAACCACTAATGTGATGTCTTCCTTCTGTGTTCGCTTATTTCTTTTATACCATTGGAAAGTATTTATCGGTTTGAGATATAAAAGTTATTACCTACTCAAGTTCTTGCAGAGGAGAGAAAAAAAATGTTAGCTGCAATATACAAGGTTCTTAAAGACCTCTATTGTTATTTTGAATTTCATAATAGCTCATGTCGTAGACGCTCTTCAGATTTTGTCAATCCTAAAGACTTTTGCTGTGTAGGTATATCTGGTTAGTTTAATTATTCGAATGAATGTAGAAATGGAGGAAGTGAATGGGAGTACCAGCTTTCTTGAGAAAGCTGGTACTCCCATTCACTTTAGGACGATATTAAGACGCGTATACTTGAGTATACGCGTCTTAATTTGGTTTGATTTACCTTTTTAATTTAACTACGGCCTGAAATACGAATTCTTTTTTGGATTTTGAATGTACGGGGAATTAATTTGTTCCACACTTACTTTTCATTTAATTTGTTTTGGAAGGTCATGTGTACTCGTGAAATATTATTTCATAACTTTGAGTTTGTTTAATTTTGACCTCGATTTAATTAATTTTACCTAATTAGATTTTTTCTTTTAGAATATTTTTTTATGTTATAACATAACATTGTGTCGGTGTAAAAGTAAGAAAGGGCATGCTCCGATGCTTCGGACATGTAGAAAGAATGGTTGATGCAAGACTGACTAAGCAGATATACAATGCAAAAGCGGATGGATGTAGGAGTCGAGGATGGCCAAGATACACATTCCATGACCAAATAGAACGTGTTCTGGAGGAAGGTGATGTTAAGAGCCTCAAAAACCGACGCGCGTGCATGAAAAGAGTTATGAAAGTCAACGAAGCGAGTGAGGCGTGTAAGAATCGTGCCCTATGGCGCTCTGTTCTCTCTGCATACCCCGCAAGGGATTTTGCGTGAAGTTATGTATGTATGTGTATGTATAACATAACATAACTTCCGAAAATATGAAGTTATGTTATAACATAACATAACTTCATGCCTTTGTTACCCGAAGGTGTAGGCAACGGCTGTTAAGCCTCGTTTCGCCGTTATGTTTACATCCCAAAATGGGAATGGTAGCGAATCTATTGCTATACCGGGCACAAGGTTTTCAGTCATCGATATTTATTACACATAACTGGGTAACATAGTTATGAGTAATGGTGTGAGCCAGGATTTGAACTCGCGACCTCTTGATTAAGAATCGAGGTGCTCGACCACTCGACCATTGAGACTATTTATTATTTTTATGTTATACCCATTTAATTTTGGTGTTAAAAATGAAATTAAATGAGTGAAAAACCATTTTTATTCAATAATAAAAATTTCAAAGATAGTGTAAGATGATGCAGAAATGTTATTAGCTCAATTAATAAGTAACCCTTATCAGTTTTGGACAACACTGAGCCAAAATGGACCGTAGTCGGTTACTCACTGTATGGCTATGTAAAAGACATGCAATATGTATCGGACTTACTTTGTGGTTTTCCTCAAAGAATACCTTTAAATGTTTTTTCCTTAAAACATTGCGTGTGAAATGTATTTTAATTTAATGCTCACTGACTGTTACATACACAGAAATAGATCAAGATAGAACGGCGAATAGGCGTGGCAAGCGTGCCAAAACCATGCACTATATTGCATGCTTTTCGAAACTCGCTCTCATTACGCAACGAGCGTTCCTGCCATGCGTTCAGGACGTAAAAAAATAGATAAAACGTCACATATATGCCTTATTATGCTGTGGTAAATTGTAAAAACAAAAGTAGTGAATCAAATATGAAAAAGGGAAATATTTCGTATGATCAGTAAGTACAGAAAATCAGTAGAAAGTATTTTTTTGAGATTATAAATTATTGTTTTACTTTTACTATGTTCAATAATTACGGTCACAATTTGTATATTTTTTCGTTATGATGAATATCCATTGCTGTCCGCATTCAACGCTCGTATACAAAAACATTGCGCGTATAAATTATACGCGTAATGTACGTCGAATCGAACGAAATACACAATACACCTGCCAGTTGATCGCTGTGTCTGTTAATCGCTGTGATTGGTCTTCGAATGTTAGAGATGGGCACTCCATGTATCGTTGAGTCTTAGGACTAATCGATAAATTAAATCAATAATAATTTGAGTATCAGCTCATGTCTTGCTTTGTCCCTACTTTATTCTAACACCACAAATTTCAACCAAAGTGCTTCGTAATTACATTGGCAGCAGTTTATTTGACAGTATAAGTTTTCTCCAATTTGACCAATCGCCGATGGAAAATAATCTCGTTCTTCTCAAACGGGCAGTAACCGAGGTATATGTAGACGTTCGGCTTCGTTATTTAACCAGGACTGTGAGGCCAACCCTTACAAAAAGGCAAATATTTAATAAATATGTATAGTTTCGAGGACAGTAAAATATTTATAATTAAATTTTATATACTGTTGGAAAAATATGTTTTAGGTTTTAATATGTCGGATTAAAGTATTTAACATGATTTACTTTCTATGATTATCGTTACACAAAATCAATAAAGTTGGTAAAATATAAAAATAATAAAATTAACACGTTGCCGATATTAACATCGATGTGTAATAATCTATGTGTGTGATAATCTAATGAGTGTGTCTCCTAACTAGTCGCCCCGCTCACAATGAAAATGACGTCACGCTGTGGGCGTGGTTTTTCAAAAAAGTGACACGTTCGAAATGTATGGAAATATGACATCGCGGCCGTTCTATCTTGATCTATTTCTGTGGTTACATACCTACGTTGGTTCTTCCTCGGGTTCTTCTCATGATAATCTTGAGTTCCATTCGGGCCTGGCTTTTTTTTATCTATTGATAGTTTTCGTAAATAACTTTCTAAAAGATTTTTGAATTGTCATTATTCTGAACCTGAGTCCCTCTTATATTAAACCCTAAATCACTAGGCTGTTGATACAATTACCTGAATTGTATGTGTAGGTAGGTTATGTTTTAAAAGTTTATTTTAAATTATGAGAAGAGTACTCACTAAATCGCCTATCATCTAAACCATTAAATATTGGAAGAAACACATTGAGAATTTGCTTGAAGCTAACAGAAGATTGGATTTGAATGCATTATTGAAGAGCGCTACTGCCGTTAATCTTTCTGGACGTGGTCAGAATCTCATAACCCAACATATGCTCCACTGCATGAGCAGGTCATATAAAATCTATAGTGAAAAATTGTTAAAAAACCTACGCCTGCATTTTCATACAGAGGTCTCCACGTTATCCTTTTTTTCTTACTTTGGTTGAATTTATGGGATACGAGGACAAACGAGTTAGTGGGATACCTGATGGTAAGCAACTTCTTACTGCCTATGAACACCGTGGTGCGTTGCCGTCCTTTAAAGGACTAGGAGGGGAAAAGAAGCGGAAAAGGGATCGGGCCTCCGGATTCCACTCACACCAGAATATCGACCTCTCAGAATATTGATGTGAAGTGTCACAAGCGTCGTGGTATTATACTGGTCGAGCTGGCCCATTCATGTAGCGAACTGCGTGGCTCTACCACTCTTATAATGTTTCATGGTTTATTTGTTAATAACCGGTGGGCCGGTTCAATCTCCACCCGGTTATAATAATTTGTAATGTTTCTATGACGTCTGGATATTTTTCAGTTCGATATTAGGTATATAACCCAAGTATTTAGCTGATTAGTTTGTATATATTACTATAGTGCTGTATACATTGTGTCCGAACATTAGTATTATTTAAAAATGAATTGAAATAAAAGATATTTATTAATTAATAATTACGGGGTGTTTTTTATCTATAATTCATGTATGATGTAGTAAAGAAAAAGTGATAAAGCCAAAATTTACTTTTTTATTACTTTTGATGCGGAGCAAAGTTCGCCGGGTCTACTAGTCTGTAATAAAAGTATGCATGTTTTATTTATGAAAGCAGACTAAACTGTCTGAGCCCCCATAACAGCGGTCCTAAAGCTACGTTAAGCCTAAGTTATTAACGTCCTATGCCATCTGTTGGAGTGAGGTCGGTGTAAAAGTATTTGTATGCGAACCATAAATTTATGATAAACTGCAGTAGATGGCATTTTAACAGTGGTAGAGCCGAGCAGTTCGTTGCATGAATAGGCCGGCCCGACCGGTGAAATACCACGACCTCTCAGGAGATCGACGTAAAGTGGCACATGCCGCGTTTCGTTCGGTAAGAGAGGTACCCGGAGACCCCCTACCCTTTCCCCATCTCTTTCCTATCATACTTTCTTGAAGGTCGGCAACGCAACTGTAACACTATATGTGTTGCAAGTGTCCATGGGTGGCGCTGGTCACTTACCATCAGGTGACACGCCTGTTAGTTTGCCCTCCTATCTCATAAAAAAATGGCACATGTCAGTAAAAATGTACCTACTACTAATCATCACATCGCGACCGCGAGTAAGCTATTCTCAGGATGTTTAAGATTCAACACATGAACAATAATTATTTAAAAGTTGAATCACACATCAACATTGGTCAACATTTTTGGTCTCGTTGTTTAGGTGACAATCTTATATCTAGGTTGTTCGGAAAGTCATTTCGTTTTTTTTGGGGAACATGAAAGACAGTTTTCGCATAATGAATAAATATTTTAATTATTTTAATAAATATTAATCTCTCACCGATCTCTCGTGTGGTTATTCGCCGATTTGCATCAACTAATGCCTTTATCGCATCTTTATCAGCTTCCAGACCGTGGTGCATCTTCGACATCAAAATTGGCGGATCGAAATTTTACAAACCAGTTCTGGCACAGGCGTACTGTTAACACGCCTTCTCCATACACATCCGTCAATTTTTTTCTCGCTTGGACAGCATTTTTACCTTTTCTGAAGTAAAAAAGTAAAATATGACGAAAATGCTGCTTATTGCTGCGTATTTAAAAGGGCACCAACCAAAAATTACTGTGTAGAATTAATAGAACTTTTTCACACACAAGCCTTGCAATATCAGCTCTCAAGACATATAATGGTTATGCGGCTTAAGTGTGAAGTTGGTTTCGAAAAAACGTAATTAAGTCCTCTGACGGGAAAAAACGAAATGACTTTCCGAACAACCTATTATTTTGTGAATATATGTTGTTGTTTCAATGGCAAGACGCCACTGTACAAATTGCTCTGAGAATATGCAAAGGCGCTTCATTATTCTGGGCCTCCTCAGGACTAAAATAATGCTAATTTTGTACCCTTAAGTTTTAATACCTGAAGGTGCAGGCAGCGTTGCCTAGTCTTGCTTTCTGAATGAAATCACTAAGATAAATGGCAAACCTAAAACAGCGTTTTCTTCGTCATACTTACCTATTTAAATATTTTATTTTATTTTAAATCATTGTTTCAAACCGGGTGATTTCATTAAACAATGACTGGATGATGAATTAATTAAAAATCCCTATAAATATTGAGAATATCGATGCCACCTAGGTGTGCCTTATTAATTTACGTTCTCAAGTTTCTCTGAAGTCAATAGAATTCCTTGCGTGTTATTAACTTGACAGTGTAAGAGATATAAACGACAGCTACCTACCCCTATTTATTACCTAACCCCTATTGTTTGTATATTCCCGTGAATAATAACCTTTCATATTTAATTTGTTATTTATTAATTAGAAAATAATCCTCTTAACACGAACTTTTACGTTGATTAAACACCTACCTACTTTCATTATCAAGGAAACAGTTTTCTCAAGAGACTTCAATTGAAATTTAATATACAACTTTGTCGTGTCCTAAATAAACTTGTCAATTGTTTAACAAACTCTACGGAGAGAACAGTTAATGTGAATTATTAACAAAAACTTGTAATTTTTTATAGTAGAACCTCACACTATTTTTAACCGACTTCGAAAAAATAGGAGTCTCTCAATACGTCTGTTTGTATAATATTTTTTTATTGTGTGATTTTTTTGTTGGATATTGTTCATCTCCTGAAAAATTTATTCTCATAAACAGCTCCTGACGAGAAAATTGCCAGGAGCAAGCCTCGAGGCAGATGGTCGGATCTAATCCGTGCTGCCCTGAACATTTCCCTCTTCCAAGTCTTCCACGCTGCCGAAAATAGGGAGTGATGGCGAAATCTGGCCTATGACAAAAATCACTAATCACCGAAAATTGTATGCTAGTACGGTGTTTATGTTACATAATAGTGATGTCTTAAGCATTAGGGTGTCAACATCTGATGCTGCTGTGCTAATGAAGAAACCAGCCGCGTCTCCGTTCACGTATATTTCTCTTTTTTGTAAAATTTATTAATGTGTAGCAATATTTAAGTGGAGATCATCGAAAAATATGAAGATGAAGAACTTATTTACCGTTGATGAAGAACTTATTTATGATGGAATCGATTGTCTATAAACTACATAAATGTATGATATTTTGAAAGATTCAAGACATTATAAAAATTCAAAATACAGATTTTGGTAGTAAATAAGTAATACAGCTCGTTTGACGAATTTCGCGTAGAACGGCTTCAGTTGAAATTTAAGCAGAAGCGGAGGCTCAACTTTTTCATTTGTCCGAGTTCTGTGAGACAAATTACACAAAGGTTGGCTTCAGGCAGCGCGGTACAAATACGGAACATTTTTTTTTACTGCTACCGACCGCACGTTTGTGCCGGCGTCCCGTAAAAAAAAACCTTTCTTTAATAATTTTGTGGCTTTACTGTTACGTGAGAATAAATGATGTCTAAAATTTTTCATTGAATGTTTGCTGTGTTGCTTAAATCTCCCCAAAAAGCTTTTAATAATGAGGCTGATCTATCGTTCTAAGAAATCTCCAGGAAACGGATAATATACAGTTATATTCGCCACCTATTCCATTTGGAAAGTACCTAAAGTTAAGTTATTAGAGACGTATAACATAAGACATATACATATTTGAGATGTACCTACTGACTTTGAATCCGGATAACACACCAATGAATTTTTAGAAATTATTTTCTTAATGTTCATTGTAATGATAATCACCTTTATAGGTGTGTAATCATTATTTGCTAGCAATAATAATCTATCATATTTAAAGAAGAATAGAATGTCATTAATGTGAAGGGATTTTATTGCTGCTATTTCTTAAATATTTATAGTGTTTCAAACGCGGTATGAACTAGTTTACGTAGATTTTCAAAGAGTTTGCGGTATAGCACCGATCGAGACGACCCATTTATTCAGCGAACTACTAGGCTCTGTTCAACAGTAAAAAGACACTTAAAACCTGAAATTTTATTTCCAATTTAATCTGCCACTAACAGTATGCTTGGTATTTTAAAATGGCCTCCGGTAAAGGCCAGCAAATTAGAATTGGCTGATCGAATTTGTTTGTTGATAAATAAATGATTGTTTAATGGCTGCCGGTAATAGTGAAGTTGTGTTTATGTTGAGGCACCTTTCCCTCAAGTTGCTGTTTGTGTTGGTGAAAGGTAGGGAAGTTAGTAGTTTGTGTTCGGTAACAAAATGTCACACTAATACTAATATTGTAAAGGAGTCGGTCAGTGTTTTGATTGAAAAACTTTCAACTGATTTGCGTGAAATTTGTTAGGGAAATAGTTTACTGTAGGTAAACCGTAAGTATATACTAGTTCAAAATGTATACAAGAACTTTACTCTCTCTCTCTCTCTCTGTCTCCCTACACCTGCATACAATAATATATATATATATATAATTACCTGGATGACCGAGCCTTGCTCGGTATTTTTTTTTATGAATTGTGTTTTTTGGTAATCATATAGAGTAATATTACTCAATTTAAATTGGGACTACTCAAACGCCACCTTTTTTGATATTTTTCTTCCAATAAAAAAAGTAAGTTTATGTTTAAGTTAGATAAAATGATATTTTCTAGAAATGATTCCTAGCTATATCGATTTATCGCCCCCGAAATCTCCTATATACTAAATTTCATGAAAATCGTTGGAGCCGATTCCAAGTATATATATATATATATTAGGGTGTCCCTTATATGGGAATTGTTTTTTCAAAATCGTAATGCATACCCTTTTACTCTTTTACGTCTACCTAGACTTACCTATCTAAATACGAAATTTTATCTTCCTACGCCAACATTAATCCGTGCCGACAGCGTATCAATGTTTGAATAAATTGCACTTTTTAACTAAGTATAGTATTATGCAGCTAAATCAATTAAAATATATAATTTTGTTTTTCTGAAACAACAAATAAGCAGAATTTATTATTACTATAGTAAAAGAAATGAAATAAATCTATGTAATTATTATTTACGTATATATTTTCACTTACCATACAAATGATAAGATATAATATCATCTTTTGACGGAATGTACCTCTTCCCAGAATTAGACAAACTCTCTCTTTGTAAGTTTGTTATCATGTTTGCCTTGGTTGATTCATCAACTTCATCGTCAAAGAGTAACAAAATGACAATTTCTTGCGATAAGTACCAAAGATGTTGGCTAAACTTGCTGAGAGCTGCTCTGAGCTGAAATCAATTTGTCGACAGTTTCATATTTTTTAAGCTTTTTTAAAAAGCATAAATCTTCATTTGGTGCCTCCACTGCCAAACAACATTGAAGCCATGGTTTTACGTATAAAATGGCAATAAATAAACAAATGTCTTGAAGTGCTCGTTTATCCTTAGCGCTTAATTTCAATTGCGATTGCAATAGGCATCCTGGACGCCCTGGTTCTCTTTGCTTTTGTAAAAATATTTTATCTTCCTCTATCTTTATCAGTTGCAAAGCATCAGCGTGAGCTATATCGAACAAATTATCTAAACTGTTTTGAAAGTCCTCCTCACGGCGCTTATAAAGGGTGGTAAAGATCCACAAGTTTTTTTACACAGTTAGGTAAAGCTCTAGTTGGGATTCTAGCCTTTTCCCAGAATATAATACACTCGCGAATGACAAGATTTGCGCTTTCACCAACAGTTAATTTAACTTCGCGAATATTATAAAACAGCACTGCGAGAACTTGACGGTTTGACGGTAACTTACATACATACATACATAAGCTCACGCCTGTATCCCATGGGGGTAGGCAGAGACTTTCCACAAGCTACGATCCTGACACACATCTTTTGCGTCATCCACAGTCATACATCTCGTCATGCATTTACGTTGCTTTCGGGTGCTACGCATTTTTCCTTTTTTAAACAGACCATTTATTTGGTCGTGGTAGCTCCGTGTTGGTCTCCCGATCCCAACCCTGCCACTCACATTCGCTTCGTATACTCTTTTAGTCGATCGGCTTTCATCCATTCTTGCAATATGACCAAACCATCTTAACATACTTCTCTCCACTTTGGTCACCACATCATCCTTCAATTTGAATTTTTCCCTTATCACGCTATTTTTCATTCGATCCGCAATGTTGACTCCACACATACTTCTCAGAGAACTTCCTCACATTTTCCGTCTCTTGTAAGCATACTTCCCAAATATACAAACTCATTCACTTGCTCCAATTTCTCGCCATCCAATATCATATCACACACTGTGACCTCTTTCTCTCTCTCCACAACCATAACTTTGGTCTTGCTTACATTTATTTTCATACCTCTTTCTCTAAACCCTTCATTCACCAAGATTAGCATGTCTTGTAACTCCGATGCCGACGGAGCAAGTGACACCTGGTCATCGGCGTACAGTGGTCACTTGACACGCACCTCTTCCATGCTTAAACCACATTCAGTCTCTTTCAGGTTTTTCAGACAACTATCCATATAGAGATTGAAGAGCCATGGTGGCGCAACACATCCTTGTCGAACGCCTTTATAGATATTAAACCAGTCTGAGTGCGCTCCATTCACCCTGATACAGGCTCTAGAATACGGTATACAGTAACTTAGCGCCTGTTATTTGATAATTTACATCACCAACTAAAAACATACTCTTGTTATCACTTCTTAATTTCACTGCCATCTTGTAAGATAAAACAATAGGTCTTAGCTACGATAATAACTGGGAACAAATGACTAAATACCGCGAGTGCGCGCCGTTACTACCGCGCAACTTGTATGAACATATTTCGATGCAAGTCGGCACGGATTATCATGCTCCAAACAAGGTAAAAATTTATTTTCTAGTGTTTTAAGTTCAAATGTACAAAACTAGGACGTAAAATAAAGGACAAGGGTGTCCTTTATTTTTTTTTATGGCATCTGAGTGGTCGTGGTATTTCACCGGTCGAGCCGGCCCATTCATGCAGCGAACTGCTTGGCTCTACCACTAGAAAGTGGTAGAGCCAAGCCAAGTTTATTTTACGAAGTCAAAATTTATATATTAGATTTTCGCGAATCACATTTATAACATTGAAACAACTTTTTAAGGATTATATCGCGTTTATTTAGAACTTATTTTCTATATTATATTTTACTAGTTGACCCGGCGAACTTCGTTCCGCATCAAAAGAAATAAATTAGTAATATTTGGATCTTAAAAAGTTCAATTTGTGCTATTTATCGGCACGCGTTTTGGCGCGCAAACGCAACTGCTATGTACCGCTATGTTAATACTGTAATATCTTCGTAAATATTAGTTTAAATTACATGCTGTAAATGGTTATATTGATCTATATTAAAAGCACAATCTATTTAAGACACTTAATTGGATGAAAATTGATGCTGTAATGTTTAAAATTACATAACATATATATAACATAACATAACTTCACGCCTTTTTTGTTACCCGAAGGTGTAGGCAGCGGCTGTTAAGCCTCGTCTCGCCGTTATGTTTACGTCCCAAATGGAATAGGTGGCGAACCTATTGCCATACCGGGCACAAAGTTTGTCAGTCATCAATATTTATCACACATAACTTCCGAAAACTATTTCGAAAAGTCATTGGTGTGAGCCAGTGTCTGGAATCGAACCCCGGACTTTTTAAAATTGCTTCGTAAATAAGCCATTATTTCTCGTAAAAAGTTAAAAAATAATAATGGTCATTGTGGGTTATCCCTAAGACATAGACATATGCCCTCGCGGACTTTTTTATAGACCTTTTAAAGGTGTATAATAATGTAGTACCTTGTTTTGATTTATCACTTAGGGTTCAGGCAGCGTTTTCAATTAAAGTTTTAAATCTTTAAAATTATCATTTTTTTGCACTACACTATTCATGAATTATAGATCAAAACCACCCCGGTGACACCCTCTAACTATTAAAAAAAACCGCATCAAAATCCGTTGCGTAGTTTCAAAGATTTAAGCATACAAAGGGACATAGGGAAAGAGAAAGCGACTTTGTTTTATACTATGTAGTGATTTATTTATTTCTTTATTGTACACCATATAATTACAATATATATAATTTACAACATTGTACATTTGGTTATTGGTTATACAATGGGCGGCCTTATCGCGCACGGCGATTTCCTCCAGACAACCATTTAGACAGATGTCGTGTTTGAAATAAAGGGCAGTGTGGTGCACAAACGAATATACAATTATAAATTAATATAAAACATATAATAATAATATAAAAATATATAATAATAATATAAATATCCGTAAAATAATTGTTGCAGCTAAAAATTCTAAATTAAAATCACTCATTAATAAGATTAAGATACCTACAAAACTATTTAACAAACGACAGCAGTTTACAAAACAAAACACACAATATACATACTAGATAAAAAATAAAAATAAATAGTGATAGAATTTATAAAGATAGACAATGTTCTTTTAAACGAGTCTTGAAGATATGCAATCTGGAAGCTCTTTACCAAATGTAAGCTTTTGAGAAATCATATCATAAGTTTAAAATGTGCTCACTGGGTTCTAAGTATAGCTACTACTAATGCTTCATGCTTACTCCTCACTTTAGGATGGCGGAGGTTAGTGTGAGACCCGGCGGGGCGTCAGGGTAGAATGCTAACCGCGACCCCCTGGCGCCCCAACTACGACTGAGAAGTGCGCCGCACTGGTGAGACGTCCTTAACGCAAAGTCAAATCTTTCCCAGTTTCCTTTCTTCCTTTTCCCAATTTCCGAGTCCTAAAAGACGAGCAGCCGGTGGCTCCCCCGACTACCTACGCCTGCAATTAACGAGACTGAGAAGGTATGAAATGTTTTGTAAGCATAAAGAAGTTTATAATAATAATATATAGGTTCAGTTCCAAGATAGAATAAATATTTAAATGGTAGTATAACCAACAAAGAAAACTAGAGAGCTTGAACAAACATTTGCAACAAACATCTGCTGAACTCTTGAAGTATGTTGGCCAATAAGTTCATATTTACATTAGAAGCTCCAGTCAGGGTTTATGAAATATATTTATAGGGAATTTCAGCAAAAGTTTACGGAGGGCCGAGAGGGATGTTTGTTTCCTAATATTTAAGCTTTGTCGGTTCAGTTATTGGAACTTTTTGAGCAAATTTTCTGAATAAATAAAGAGAAGAGATTGGTTTGTTTATAATCGATAAACTATAAAACTAGTAGGAGGTATTTAATTTTTCTATGAGATGCGAGAGCAAACGAGCAAACCTGTCACCTGATAGTAAGCAACCAACCCCACCCATGGACACCAGCAACACATATAGTGTTACTGTTGCGTTGCTGACCTTTAAGGGATAGGGAATAGGAGATAGGGGATAGTAAAGGATGGGAAAGGGGGGTGAGCCTCCGAGTACCTCTCTCTCACACCGATCGAAACGCGCCATGAGCCACTTTACGTCGATCTTCTGAGAGGTCGTGGTATTTCACCGGTCGAGCCAGCCCATTCATGCAGCGTAGTGCTTGGGCTCTACCACTGTTAAAAACAATATACCTACCTATTGACAAACTATTATAAGGTGAAGGCCTCGTTTTTTTAAAGGTATGTATAGCATAAATATGCATGTTTAAAGTTCAGTGATCGTTTAATAATCGCCGGTATCTTATGAAAATATTTAAGAAAAGTCATTCGAAGTCAAGTCGAAACCATCTCAAATAGTAACCCATATGATAGACTACTGGACTATTGGGGCGTTAAAATATAGTTTTAATTTACAAATGGATTGTGAGCGAGTATCATCAATCTTCAAATAACTGCTATAATTCGTATAAATGATCCAAACAACGAAATTAAGAAAGGTTAATGTTCAGTTACAACCTAATATATAACCTTATAAACGTTGGTTTATAAATCTCAATATTGTAAATAAATTATTGAACAACAGCAATAAGAAACCTTCATGCCAATTACTTTGGGAGATAGGTACAAAACTACAAACTACGACTCTTACATTTCTCACACGCTAATGCAGACGTCCTGAGTTCGAATCATTGCGTTACGCAACTTATTACACAGAACAAGCGAATTTGTCGTGTGTTAATATAGCATAGCCACTGCTTACACCTTCGAGTATTAAGGGCTACAAAAAATAAAAAATATATAATTATGTATTCAAGATCACTTCAGATGATCGAGATACGTAAATAGGACGTGGCTTCAGCACAGACAGACGTCGCGACGTATCTGGCGCCAAGTGTTACTTGTACCAAGAGTATTTAATATTATACCAGATGAGAAGTAAGCTATAGTTTTTGAACTAAACAATGCGGGTATCGACTGCAGCTGTAGATATATCTCTCATTCAAAATTTCAAAACAAACGTAACTGATATAGACAAATGAGCGAAAACATAACAAATTAAAACTAAAGTTTATAACACTTTTGAGACATAATTTTGGCGACAAAACAGTCATTCAACATCATCATATTTTATGGCTTACCCTGAAATTTTTTTCTATTTCATCCAAAGTGCTTGTCTGACAAAATAGACCCAAGTAACTTAACAAAGATTTATAAAAAAAAGTCTTTGTAGATTTAAGATTTAAGCTTTATTTTTACATCTCACCTTTAATTTAAAAAGTTAAGTTTAAAAGTGGCACCAATAACTGAGAGGATGAGAGGAAATCGCCTTGGATGGTATGGACATGCAATGAGGAGTTCATCACAGTTTGTGAGAACCTGAATGTGGAAGGAAATAAGAGAAGAGGAAGATCTGAGCAAATATGGATGGATTGTTTGAAAGACGACGTGATCAAGAAGGGTGTTAGTGCGGAAGATACGGATGATAGGAAAGTGTGGAAATGAAAAAATCTGTAGTGCCGACCTCAACTAATAGGAACAGGGCTAAAAAGATAACGACGACAGTATTAGGCATTAAGCTTTACTTTAATATATTACTTAATCTTTGTCAATCTCACTGCAGACGTACCAACCCCTCTTTTCCCAGAATTCTTATTGGTAGATATAGGTGCCCCTCACAAAACAACCAATAACAATTTCCCATATTACTTCTTCACCAATCACGAGCAGTGATTATGTTACCACATCACAAAGTTAACTTAAACTGTGTGACCAGAAGCTGCATCTCTCTGTTTCTATGATAGCATTACTATCTATAGTTTTATTTAAAACAATGTTTATAGACTTGTGAGTGTTAGTGTTGATTGTTTAATTATGATTGTTATATATGTTGATATTTTATTATTAGTGATACTGGTGAGTACTTAAACTAATACTATTTTGATTCTCTTAGATCTTATGATTGAGCAGTGTGGTTTAAAATTTCAACTGAGTTTTATCGAAGTTCCTTTGGATGAAATTTACCAGAAAACGACGTTATGGGTTTCTATAAAATAAGGATCAGGTCATTCTCCCATGGGCCTCGGTAACTGCTTACCACCAGACGAAACTTATGTTTATGCAGCATGATGCACATAACTTTCGCTACACAGCAGATAGTAAACATTAGCCACTAGTCTCAAAAAGGAGAAAAAGATTAAAAGCTAGAAGGATTATCCCTTCTAGCCTTTAGTCTATTCCTATGATTTCTATTATATCATAGATATATGTTTTCGAATTTCATCATTTGCCTTTTGAGGTCCACTGCTGGACAGTCCTCCCCCATAGAGCGCCAAAACTGCTGGTCCGTTCACTCATGGGGGGTTTTTGTCATAAGCGCCACGCTTGGCGAGCGAGTTGGCGATCGCAGTAGGCTGTATTTTGTTGAGAGAGAACGCTGCTGCCCACTCTTCCAGCTTCCAGCTTCCAGCTTCCAGCAGGAAAGAAATGGGGTGGCGGTATTGTAAGCCGGCGCCACACAGCATATTCTAAGCCGGCGCCACACAGCATTTTCGAATTTATTTCCCGAATATACTCTGCAATCTAAACGACGGATTGAATTCTTTTGATTAGTCGAATAGTTATATGTAAATTTTGGAAACACTAATTTTATTGCAATCGGAGCGCTTTCACATTTTAACACAAGTTTATTATTTTATCTAATTCCAGTTAGTACTCATAGTGTTTATGTGCGGCTACACCTTCTACCGAATTAACCGGCTTCGGCAGAATGGCGAGGTCAGTTGCGTAGTGGTAATATATTAAAAATAACTTCTCAAAAATCGTGTAATTTTTTAAAGACCATTTCAATACCATAACCATCTCACATATTACACAGTGTGTTTAACAGTTAATTTTTTTTTCTTGTTTTTTTTTAGTACTCACCTTTTCTTCCTAAAGGTGTAGGCAGAGGCTGTTAAGAATTCTTGGCATACACCTGAAAAAGTATTGTCAGTCATCTATATTTATCACGCATAACCTCCGAAAAGATTTTCGAAAAGTCTTTGTTGTGAGTCCAGGATTCGATCTCACGTATTCACGATTCCGAAGCGGATTGTTCAACGTCTACACCTCCGAGACGATTTACCTTATTTTTACTCTTCATATTGTAAAATTTGAATTAATTCCCATTTCAAATATTTATAACTTACATTTGTGTTTCTAGTTCGTACATTTGTTTAATAATTTCAAAGGAATTAGAATTCTGAATTTAGAATGACTTATTTACGTCTTGGCGCTGGACGTCAGTGTTAATCAAGAAAGTTACTTTGTGAAATATTACCTCGAGTCTGATTTTAAGTTTCTTTGATCCCATAAATATAGGATTAATAAGATCCATAAATATAAGATCCCAAGATAGGATTCCATTTGAAATTTTAATCTCAAAGTTTTAATATTCAATTATTATTCCAAGAACTAAGTAAATTGTGGGTACTTGTAAAAGTAACATTAGTTATTTAATATTAATTTAATTTTCACTTTATATTAACTTAACTATTGAATTTAGCGTGCATTATTTACGTTGTTATAGGGATATTTAGGAGGTTTATTAATTATTTTTTTGTATTTTTATTTCTTTCACGCTCTTTTCAACCCAAAATTGTACGAAGCGGCAATGTCAGTATGTACACTAATTATTTCTATTTTTGGAGTCGTTATTGAGACGTCAAAGGCGACCCTCAAAAAAAAATGCAAAGAATGAACATCGCAAAAAATACCAAAAAAAACATACAATATTTTTAACCAAGCAAATCCATGTCTATTTTCAGATACCCATATTGTTAAAGCCGACAAAAGTTGTATTCTCACATAAGAAGGAAGGGCAATCAACTGAAGAGCTGAGGTACTTTTTGAACTGTTCACTCTTTAGGAGAGCATTCATCTCTTGAAATGAAATGAAATTTTATTGGCACTTTATAATTACAATTGTTTCTTAACAATGTCATAATTATTTTTTCCTATAATTATAATTTAAATGGAGACTAACTCTCCAAACTAGGCCAAAGGGCTCCTCTTCCTTAAGATAAACGCTATCGTCGGGGATAGTACAAATTCGCGAATCTACCATACGTAAAGAACGCGTATCTGCAATCGTCCAGTTTTACAGAAAAAGGTTATAACTTAATAACTCTAATAGTTCTATGATCACGCTCATTTTTATTGGCTTCATATTGGTCGAAATAAACTAGTGTCAAGGCGGTGGCAGCCTATCAAGATTTTTCGAGATTTGCTTGCGAAAACTTTAATTGGCTACAATTTTCACATACGCGGAATTATACAATGCTAGTTCCGCGGATTTGCACTATCCCCGACGCTATGCTCTTCTATTTTCACACTTCAACCCTTTAGTATTTCGCGCAGATGCCTCTTACCATTCAGGGTCTAGTGTGCAATATTGTTCAACTCAGGTTAGTTAAAGTGAAATTAACTATTAAAGATTGGTAAATGAAATCTTTTAGCTTCTTGGCTCTTGCGTCTTCTTTTTTTACAGATCTATAATTTAAATACCATCCTGGTGGAAGCCAGGAGGATCAAAAATATATTAGTTCGGTATCGTACCCACACAGCCACTAGAGGACTTGGTTTAGACCGAAAATGGAGTCTCGGTTTTACCTTAAGCTAAACCCGCTAACTCATGGCACTACACTAAGACTAGGTCCTATGTAATGAGTAAAGTAATAAAAGTGTGATTTAACATTTCTGAACAACGCCATCTATCGAGCACATCGGTATGTCCTGCAGATGCAGAACTTTGTACAAGTCCTCTACGTCAATAATCGCGGCAGAACCGATTATAACGATATCTCGATCATACATGAACGTGAGCAGAAGAATCATATACTTAACTGTTTGCCATAATAGCTCGAAAATTATTAAAATAAATTAAAAAGTATTCAATCTCATTTTATTATTTTAATCTTGAAAAAAAAAATATAAATTCCTTTCTTCAGGACGGTGGTGGCCTACCAGAATCCTTTCACTGGAGACTACTGCATACACAAGAGTCGCCTTAATGCTAACGGCTACATAAACAACATCGTGCCCCCCGACTCGCCTGACAGTGGTGTGTCTGATGAGTACGAACCTTTGAACTTGGAGCCGATACCGGACCAGCCCAGTTTACCACGAGTCACAGTTGATGGTGTTCCACAGGTATAATATATTTTTTTCTGCCTTGGGCTTTCTACTCAGCTTGTAAAAGTCTCGGTGTTAAGTCATGTTCAATTTAAATTTTTAGCCGCAGAAGGATAATCATATGAAGATCCGCATCAGTCCTGAGCATGAAGACTATAGCGTCAATAAGACATGGAACTGGCATTACAAGGAGTACCAGATATGAAGACAATCATATATTTCCGTAATATATTTTGTAACATAATTGTAATTAATGAATGATATAAATATTACCTACATTTAGTTCTAAAGCTGAGAATTTCATTCCATTGAAAAAAAATAATACGATATAAATAATCGGCTTTTCGAGGAATAAATTGTTGTTGACTATATAGTTACGGGTATCAGAGGCATGAAGTTATAGACGTTTTTTTAATATGTGAAATACACTAGCGTCCTAAAACTACGAAAAATGAATGAATGAATACTGAGCTTTTACCAAGCGCCTTCTGAAGGTAAGTAGTTACCTTTTCAAAGTTATCTATTCCTCAGGGACTAATATTTCAATCGGTGAACGCTGCTGCCCGCTCCCACCTGCTTTCAAAGTCCTGAAAATAAACAAGCTTTATTTAAAGCTACAGGTAAAGTTTACTACGTTTAAAAAAAAATAAAAGTCGCCTGAATGTCACAGATGCCATAGTTGTGTAGCTGAGGGTTGTATATCCGGTCCATATTTAATTTAAATAAGTTATTTTCTGTGATAAACTGAAGCCTTCATTGTACCTAAGGTATATATAAAATTCTATTTTATACGATATTATAGACAGGCAAATATGAATTGTTTATGTTGTTACTGTAACTAAAGGAAAAATATTTATTTCTTAGATTTTCGCGAATCACATTCATAACATTAAAACAACTCTTTATGGATTGAAAGTGATCTTTGTAAAGAGTTCGAAACGTCGGGAAATAAATAAAAATCAGTTCTAAATAAACGCGATTTAATCCATAAAGAGTTGTTTTAATGTTATAAAGAAAAAATATGAAGGCATAATTAGTTCACAACATGATGACATTTACATGGTATTATAAGCTATAATATTATTATTATTAGCGCACATTCTGTAAAAAAATTAAATATTTATTAGATTCGAACCTACAATTTTGTTTCACAGTTGCGTTATTATACCAACCACTAAGTTTCCGTGAATCACGTCCACTGTTCAAAAAATCTGATTAATGATTCAAATTTTTAACCGACTTCGAAAAAAGGAGGAGGTTTTCAATTCGACTGTATGTATAATTTTTTTTTATGTCTGTTCACCGATATTTTCGTCAATTATGGACGGATTTCAAAATTTTTTTTTCGTTGTATAGTGTTTACTTCCGAGATGGTACGTCAAGATCTGATGATCGGTTTAACTTTTTTTTTAAAGTATTTTTTACAAAATAAAAACTAGTTGCAATAAACTAACTTAAACATTTAAATATGGCTATCATTTAACGTTAGCTACATGAATTATTTAGATTTAAAAAAAGTTATATTGCATATATGTGATTAAATGTCTAAGTTATGATTTAACAAATAAATGTAACTTGTGGCCAAAATGATATGCTCAAATCATATTTGACATTTTGGATTTATAATGTTAATTGTTATATAATAAAATCAGTTTATTGTATTAATGTTATGAATTCTAAATTATATGTAATGTTATATAATTAATATATAAATATATATTCATCAATATTATCTGTTCGTTTATTTAATTTGTCATTCACCGTCAAATTAATGAACGAGTTAATTTGGAAGAAAAGCAGAAAAATGGAAACTACAACGACATCTGTTGGACTTTGTTTACTACAAGCCGTAGTGACCTTATTTCTTTAGGTAATACCGCTCTGCTCTCTCTGCTTCGGCAGAAAATCTCAAGCGGCGCCAATACAGAAACCTTGTAGGTGACTATGTTTGAGCCGTTTGGGGTTGAAACTTTGGGGTCATGGGGTCCGAGCGCTCGTGCAATTTACAAATATCTTGCAAAGAGGCTGATCGAAGCCGCTCGCGACCAGAGGGCTGGTCTATTCTTCGCACAGAGGATTAGCATTGCCATTCGGCATGGCAATGCGGCCAGTTTTCTGGGCACGCTGCCAGTAAACCGAGATGCGGAGAAATTTGATTTCAGATAGTTTTTCAATTGTATATATTGTAAATAATATGTAATTAATTTATTTCTTCTTGAATTTTGTCTGTTTGCGTACCTCGATGCCGAATACCTATGAGAGTATCACGGAACTCGCCTTTATGAAAAGTATTAGTAAAAGTAGTAGAATTCCGCTGCTGCATGCATCAGAATTTAACACAAATAGTGATTTGTACATTTCATTTAAAAAGGTCTCGGTGGTCCAGTGGTCGAGCACGCCGCTTCTGAATCCAGAAGTCGCGGGTTCGAATCCTTACTCACACCACTGACTTTTCGAAATTATTTTCGGAAGTTATGTGTAATAAATATCGATGATTGCAAACTTTATGCCCTGTAATGGCAATAGGTTCGCCAGCTATTCCGTTTGGGTGGTAAACATAACGGCGAGACGAGGCCTAACTGCCTACACCTTCGGGTAGAAAAAGATGTGAAGTTATGTATGTAATTTACAAATAACTACTTTGTGTTAAATAATAATCGACCAGTATTTTTATTTATTCATAAATAAAACAAACAATAAACCGTGTCCAAAGTGAATACCAGTGTTGTATTTAATATTTTGTTTGTGTTCGCGTCGATAGAACATTTTCCACGGCTTCATCCTGCCGTCGTATAAATTAATGAAGCAATTAAACAACACAGAGCTAAAGTAATGTCTCGTTAAAGATATAAAACACAATACATGCCACTCGTAAAATGTTCTCTCTCGTGTTGGTTTTATAGAAAATTTATTATTTATATAACAATTATTACGATCTTTTACCCCATTAGGCAGATGTATTTAGCGCTTTGTCATATAACTCTTTCTCCTTTATTCACTGCTTTGATTTACTTCAACAACAACTTAAGGCCCTCTGTCCCTTTTACCTGTGTTAATGTGTTTTAAGGTGTGTAAGTGACTAAAGAGTTGGACCTGATGCAGACCATGCAAATCACGACCGAAAAATGGCTTAAAACCTAAATTTATTATTATATATATTTTTTAGTTCTATTGAGGCTGACATCAATGACTTTTGGAAGTTTATATGATAAACCTAGATGACTTAAAGAATGTTGGGCAGTTGGTTTTATTACCATAGCAAAAAAAAGGCTTCTATAGTTGTGGATTAAGTTACTTACCAGACATTTCCGAGTACAGAAGAACGCTGTCAAGTCTTTGTCTACTATTTATAGGCTTGATGTAAAAAAATGTATTTAAGTATATACATATCGGGAAGACAGAAAGAGCAGACCATCATAAGGTACGATTCTTAGACACCTCACTAGTTTTTAGCTATTGTTTAATGTATATGTTAAAAAAAAACCCTGTTCATGATATTTTTGAAGGCCTCTGAGACGGTCACATAATACAGTCAGTCGAGATAGCGATATAGTCTGAGATACACCCATCTCTTGTACACTGGCTCCATTTAATTTATTACTCAAAAATAACATATATTAACAATATATAGATATAGGTTCTCTCTTTGCTAATAGCGGCAGAGGTCCGTCCAAGTAATATTTTTTATAAAACTAAAATTTCAAGCCGTTTCTGAATCAAGAAATCATGGGATCCAAGCCGGGTGCCCATCAATAACTTTTCGAAATTATTTTATGTAGTGGCGTGTGATAAATATCCTTAAGTTGGAATGCCCAAACAGATCACATTCTTAGAATTTATGGCGGAATATCAATAGATGGCGCTATAAGTTTCATAAGTCCCACGTTTTCTTCAGAGGGCGCACGCCAATTATTTCCACCAATTGATGTGCGACGAGAAAGAAAGAAAGAAAGAATTTTTTATATGCTAGATATGTGGTACATTTTATGATGTTACAATTATATGATTCCAACACACAGCACCATTTGGCATGCAAATATTTACTGGTCAATACCTAAATAATGATTTATAATTTAATTACACAGTCAATTTCAAAAATAAACCGAATAAAAAGAGAAACCATGTCACACATCAAATATAAATTTAATCATAGTTCACATGTTGACATCTCATATTAATGAGATGTCAACATAACAGATTTATCAAAAAATTATTATAGGTGAATTATGTTACTTGTCGAGTCGATTGTTGATAGCCGCTGCCGCATGAAATTCGTGTAGTTAAATAGGTGTGAATTTATGTTTTTTTTTATAAGACCAGGGTGGCCGTGGTAGTGAGTCGGGGCACTGACGTGAATACATTATAAGCATGTTGTATAAAGCGGTTGGAATAATTTTACCAGTATTAGGGATAACCGGTAACATGGGGTTATGTATCTATTGACACACGGCACAAATGAAATTGCGTTCGCTAAAATTGAAATATTAGTTTTTTATAATTATTGACGGGAATTATTGACGGGCCTCCTGGCGCATTGGTAAAACTGCCGGTTGCAGCAATGAGGGGATCGATTCCCACCCGAGCACAAATATTTGTGACAAACATGAATATTTGTGGTGTGGTGTCTGGGTGTTTTTCTACGTATTATAAGTATGTATTTACAAAAAAAGGAAAGTATAAATGTATTAATATCCGTTATCTAGTATCTATGGATAACAAGCATTTAGTTGCTTAGCTTGGAACTAGAGGGCGCTGTGTGTATTGTGTCCAAGATATTATATATTATAAATTTATAAACCAAGCAAGTAGCAACATTTTACTTTTCAAAGTTTGGCATCCGGGATTGTGGACTGATTTTTGGCAGGCAACCCTATATAATCCCGCGTGTGTGTAAAGAAATTATAATTCGAACCCGGACCAGAAGCCGTGTGCTCGACCATTGGACCACCGAGACTGTGTGTGTTTTTTAAAATCATTAAACTAGCAAATATCGCGTTCGCCATAATTAAAAAAAACTAGCTAATCTATGACTTTTTACAGATACCCATATTGGTGGACACGGATTATTTTGTCACGTAATTCAAAGTCAAAGTCAAAGTCAAAATAACTTTATTTTTATAGGTCTTCACAGACACTTAAAAATAGTCAACAAGTACAGATAACATTATGATTTAAAATTTAATAAAAAAAAAAAACAAACACGAGCGCTTGTGGAAAGTGCCTCCGTGGAACAAAAAAAGACACGGACACAATCGCCACGAGCGGCCCGATTCCGAGTGTAGGGGCTATCATGAGAAGAATCGGGCAAGAAACTCATGTGCCAAATACTCTTTTCAAACCATTTGCAATAAATAACAATATTATTATTACTACTGAAAACAAATCAGTAGGTTGGTGAATAAAAGGTGTAGCAAACAGAATACTCGACAATCACAATTAAGATCCAACCAAATTAAAATCAACGTTCTACAAGTTAACTAAGAAATTCTATGCGATCACAGTAGTCGAGCACAACTGACGCGACACCTTTTAATTAGAGTGGTAACGTTGTGCAAAAATTGTGGCGAATAATAAAAAAAAAAATAAAATTAAGTTTCTATTATATATGTGAACACCATATCAAGGCAAATTTACAATTAAAAAGCTATCAGAAATTATTACAGAACGCCTCCACTCCGATAAGTGAACAAATTCCAACACACAAACTACAAAAACCGCGTTGAGCAAGCAATTTGACGGTCCCACTCCGACTTGTCAGTCATGAAGTCGTTGATGGTGTAGTATGCACCACCAATGAGACGACCCTTCACAGCCCGCCTAAAGCGATCATAAGACAAATCCAGAATATGCGCAGGTATCCTATTATAAAACTGTACACCCATTCCCAAAAACGACTTGTGTACCTTGTGCAGGCGATGATACGGTAATTCAAGCTTATGCTTGCCTCTAGTATTAAAATTGTGTACATCGCTATGTTTTGTATATTTATCTAAGTTTCTCCTCACAAACATGATGCTATCATATATAAACTGGGAGACAACTGTTAAAATGCCAATTTCCTTAAAACGTTCTCTGAGGGAGACCCTAGCACCCAAATTATAAATTGCCCGTATTGCTCGTTTCTGAATAACGAAAATGGACTGAATCTCAGCTGCTCTGCCCCATAGCAATATACCATATGACATAACGCTATGAAAATAACTAAAATAAACTATTCTGGCGGTTACAATATCGGTAAGCTGTCGAACTTTTCGAACCGCGTAAGCAGCAGAGCTAAGTTTTCCCGCTAAAGACTTTATTTGTGGACCCCACTGTAGCGTATTATCTAAGGTAATACCCAAGAATACAGTAGACTTCACTGGGTCAAGAATTTTATTATTGAGAGCTATACTTATATCCGGACCTTTTACACTAGGCATAGTGAACTTTATTATTTTAGTTTTATTCGCATTTAGAACTAAATTATTAGCCGTGAACCATTCATGAACTTGTGTGAGAGAACGATTCACATCATCAAATATACTCTTTTTACGGTCTACCTTGAAGAGAAGTGATGTGTCATCGGCAAATAGTACAACGTTACAAAACTTCTGTACGCAAAAGGGCAAGTCATTAATATGGATATTAAATAATAAGGGGCCAAGTATCGAACCCTGGGGAACGCCCATAGTCACCGATGATCCAGATGATCTCACTCCACTTATATCAACAAACTGTAACCTGTCACTTAAGTAGGATGCAATTAGCCTAAGTGCCGCGTTATTAATGCCATAATGACTAAGCTTACGTAAAAGTGTGCTATGCTCCACGCAATCAAAAGCTTTGGAGAGATCACAGAATACACCAATTGCATCCTGCGAGCTCTCCCAAGCATCGAAAATATGTTTTATAAGAGCAGCCCCAGCATCAGTCGTGGAACGACCTTTAGTGAAACCATATTGCTCTTTGTGGAAAAGATTATTTAAATTGAAATGGTCTAGTAATTGTCGCGAGATAATTTTCTCAAAAATTTTGCTAAGTGCAGGTAGAATTGAAATAGGACGAAAGTTGGTTGGATCATTTTTACATCCATTTTTAAATAAGGGTATCAATTTGCTGTGTTTCATTAAGTTAGGAAACACACCCGCATCTACACATTTATTAAAAAGCACAGCCAGGCTTGGAGCTATGACGGCAATAATAGAATCTATCAATTTAACGGAAATGCCCCATAGATCAGCAGTTTTTTTAGAATTTAATAATTTGAACACTTTTATAATTTCGTAAGAGTCGACATGATCAAATTTAAAAGAAACGTTGCACTCGCGCACACTATCCCTAAGCAGAGTTTCAGCCTGAAGAGGACATGAATTTAACGCAGACGTTGTAGTACTCGGAATTTTGGCAAAAAAATCACTAAATGCATCGGCAACGGCACATTTCTCTTTAATAATTTTATTATTAATAACAAGTTGAATATTATCGTCATGTCTCTTTGTACGACCTGTCTCATTGTTAATGATATTCCAAGTTGCTTTGATTTTATCCCGAGATTGTTGGATCTGCCTACTTAAATAATTTGATTTAGCAGCAAAGCAAACCTTCTTAAATATTTTAGAATAGTTTTTAACATATATTAAAAAATCCGGATCAAAATTCCATTTCCTTAAACTATACAAATCGTACATTTTACGTCTACTTATATAAATGCCGTTGGTAGCCCAATCGCAAAACGTTAAATTTATATTTTTTCTGAAAGTTTTAACTTTAAAAATAGTTTTATGTTGTGAGTCTATAGTTTTTAAGAGTGAGTAATAAAGTTCATCTGGGTCACTCGACATGTCCGGCGCAGTCACCCTAGCCGCTATAGCATTACGAAATTGTTTGATACCTTTCTGGGTTATAGGTCTACATGTAACTTTACTAACTAATTTAGGCCTGTGCATCATAAAAACTGCCTTCTGACCGCAATGGTCCGATGGCAAGTGGCTTATGATTTCTTTATGGACAAAATGACAATTACAAAAAATATTGTCCAAACAGGTAGCAGAGTGAGATGTAATTCTTGTGGGTTCTGAAAACAGGTAATGTAGTCCAAATGAGGTAAATAAACTAACAAGCCTAGTATTGTTACTTGAATCTTGTAACAGATTAATATTAAAATCACCACATACAATTACATTCCTACCACTTCCAATAAGTTTTTGCAAAACATCATCCATGGTGGATTCAAATATATTAAAATCACCCGATGGCGGCCTATATACACACAACACAATAAATTGCTCAAATTGAAGTTCATTCAATAGAAGATCTCAGGTAGTTCGCGATCTCACAACTTCTTAGGAGAGCATGCATCCCTTAGTCCTGGTATTTCGCGTAAATATTTCTCCGTCTCTCAAACCAGGGTCTAGTTTATATGATGTAGCACAAGTTTGATTAGTTAAATTATATAAAATATGAAAACATAAATATAAAAGTAAATTTAAGAAAAACTGTGATGTTCATAAACTAAATTTACGAAATAAAAACAAACTCGCTGTGCCCACTACTAGGCTCCATAAAATCTCTAACTCGTTCCCAGGTCAATGTATACGCTTTTACAATAAACTTCCAAACGACGCGATTGAATTATCCATGGGGAAATTTAAAAATTATATTAAAAGTAGATTATATCAAAGGGCTTATTATTGTATCGCAGACTATATAAACGATAAAAAAGTTTGGAATTGAACTGCTCCTTTTGTGTTGTATTGATTGTACTTATCACTATTTGTTAAACTGGATATTTGAAAAGAGTCGGCCTTGAGTTTCTTGCCAGTTCTTCTCAAGAAGCCTTGACGCCGGAACTGGCACTTAGATTCGCTTTCACATTCAAGACTGTGTGATGAAAGGGAATCTAAGCTCCGTGAATGTTTTTTTATGTGACGATTCTAAGTACTTTGTAAAGTCTATGGAATAAAGATATTTTGAATTTGAATTGAATTTGAATTATATATATATAGAACTTCACGCCCTTTTTCTACCCGAAAGTGTGGGCAGTAGCTGTCAAGCCTCGACTCGCCGTTATTATTAAGTCCCAAATGGTTCTCAATGGTCCCAAACTTTTTGCCATACTGAGTACAAAGCATTTCAGTCATCGATATTTATCTCATATAGCTTAACTTTTTGGGTCCGTTTTCTTTCATCTTTAGTATAAATATAATCCTGATGCATGCCAGGATATTCAAAAATATAAAAGGTAGGTAGGTCTAAGGCCTGCCACCCCGACTGCATGCAGCCCCAAAAGGACTTTGGTTAGACCGAAAATTGATGTCTCGGTTTCACCTTGTCCTGAGTTCGCCATCTCATCGTACTACACTAAGACTGGATCCTATGTGATGAGTAAAGTAACAACAGCGTAATTTAATATCTTTGAACAACGCCATCTATCGTACGCATGTTATGTACATCACTATACGTGTCTTCTCGGATTGACGGCTGTACTGATAATGATGAAATCTCGATTATTTGTGAGTGTGAGCAGACGAATTAATAAAAATAAGTAGTTGACGATTTTTATTTTCAGACATGATACAGGCATGCTTAGATTATTAAGTACACGCAAAAGGTATGTAATGAAAGTATATTTATTTTACTACTTGGGTATTCCCAGCTTCATGTAAGCCCACATCTTATATATTAGTTACGAAGGCCACTCTATCGCTTTAGGTGTGTCACCTGTATTGATAGTTTAAGGATGTAAATAAATAAAATATCTTCTACAGCCGTTCCCGTAGCCTCTCGTGTAACTTGTAAAATTTACTATTGTCGTAACTAAATAAAAAATAATTAAATAGTCGACACTTCCTGACAACTAATGAAAAAAATGGTTCATAACATAACACACTTAACATAACTTCACGCCTTTGTTACCTGAAGGTGTAGGGAGCGGCTGTTAAGCCTGGTCTCGCCGTTATGTTTACGTCCCAAATGGAATAGGTGGCGAACCTATTGCCATAACGGGCACAAAGTGTTCGATATTTATCACACTTAACTTCCGAAAACAATTTCGAAAAGTCATTGGTGTGAGCCAGTGTCAGGATTCGAACCCGGACCTCTGGATCGGAAGCCGTGTGCTCGACCACTGGACCACCAGGGCATTAATACGGTTCTTAATTCTTGTAAAAGCTCTGTATAATAAAACATTATTAATTAATTATGTTAAAATTAATGAGTTGAGGGCGTCAACTCATTAATTTTTTAATGTCAACTATCTATGTAATTTTAAGTTTAAGCATTCTTCAACAATGTGCTAACTACTCTTTCGGGCATGCAGTTATAACGTGTTTTTTAATATGCGAATTACACTAACGTTCCTAAACTACGAACATGGCAAAATATTGAGATACCAACAAGCGCTTTCTGAAGGTAAGTAGTTACCTTTTGATATTTATCTATTCCCCAGGGCGTAATATTTCAATAAGTAAACGCCACCCGTTTTCAAAGTCCTGTAACAGGCAAGTTTTAATTATATCTACGGGTAAAGGGTTTTTACGAAATAAAAACAAACTCGCTGTGCCCACTACTAGGCTCCATAAAATCTCTAACTCGTTCCCAGGTCAATGTATACGCTTTTACAATAAACTGCCAAACGACGCGATTGAATTATCCATGGGGAAATTTAAAAATTATATTAAAAGTAGATTATATCAAAGGGCTTATTATTGTATCGCAGATTATATAAACGATAAAAAAGTTTGGAATTGAACTGCTCCTTTTGTGTTGTATTGATTGTACTTATCACTATTTGTTAAACTGGATATTTGAAAAGAGTCGGCCTTGAGTTTCTTGCCAGTTCTTCTCAAGAAGCCTTGACGCCGGAACTGGCACTTAGATTCGCTTTCACATTCAAGACAGTGTGATGAAAGGGAATCTAAGCTCCGTGAATGTTTTTTTATGTGACGATTCTAAGTACTTTGTAAAGTCTATGGAATAAAGATATTTTGAATTTTGAATTTTGAATTTGAATTTGAATTTAAAGTTTACCACGTTTAACTAAATCCATAAAACCTGTATGAAAGTCATTGTAAGAGTTGTGGTGCTTTGTATATCCGGCCCACACTGAATTTTACTAACTTATTTTTGTTGTGATAGTCTGAAGCCTTTACTTTACCCAAGAGAAGCATATAATACTGCCTATATTACTCTTGTAAAAACTTAATTAAATTATTACAGTATATTGTTGGACAAGCAGACAGTAATTGTATAAATCATTCATGTAAAATAAAGCAAAATACTTAGTTATAATTATGTCAGATGTATGAATTAGTTCCCGACATGATGATATTTACAACTTTGTTTATAATATGTTATTGTATTGCACATTTTGTGAAACACACATAATTTAACGCCTAATCGCTTGCTGGATAGGCAGAGAGAACAGAGTGCCATAAGATTCTTCTTCTTACACGCACGATTCTTACACGCCTCACTCGCTTCGTTGATATTCATAACTCTTTTCATGCACGCACGTCGCATGCATTTTGCATATTCCATGTTAATAGTTATAATTGAAGCTGTTTATGATTATGTTAATAATTCTAAAATATTACGTGGTATTGTTTATTTAATATGTATATTCATGAATATCATCTGTTTGTTTATACAATTAAATTAACTTATTGGCTTCGTGTGCTTATTTCATACTTTAACAGCAGTCTCCTGCAGCAATCGCGTCCAAGATCAACTTGGAGCACTCCGTCCTGTTCAGTTTTCCGGTGATAGTGAGTGGGAGGCATGAGACGAACACAATACCTCCGTGAAGACGCTTGTGATCACTCAAGGTTTCTGTAAAGAATTCATGTCCGTTAATGTCTACATTGTAATATTGTAGTAGAAAAAAAAATCAATGTTAAATTGCTTACAAAGCTGTGCTCACTCCTGGTAATAACAAGAGAATATGTTCCAACTAATCGAGTAAGAAATGGGTGAGTTATATTATTAACTCACCATTGACAACTTTATGAATGCTTTCCTTGGTGATGTTAGCACCTGGCTGAAGCACTACAGCTGCAGCAGGACCATGGTCCGATGCACACACCACACTCAATGATACTCCATCTACAGATGAGATCACATTCTCGACCTCTTCTGGTGCCACCTAGCAATAAAACGTTTAAGTTAGAGCTAATAACAAGGTCACTTTTTAAAAACCTTTTATTTAAATGGTCTAAAAAGATGACAATATTATTTTACCTTCACAATATCAACTATAGTAAATAGCCTCATTATGGACGATTTATATAATTATAAAAGCTTTTATCTGATTTCAGCTATTCTGTTATTCTATATATTGTAAATGATGTAATTAATTTATTTCTTCCTTCAATAATAGAATTTTAGATACAGTGAAATCGAGGGTATTTTTTTGTGTATCACCTATTGCTATTGCGCTCTAGTAAAATCTTTAGCGGGCAAATTGAGCTGTGCTGCTTACGTGGTTCAAAAGATCGACAACTTTATAGTAATCACCAGATTAATTTATTTCTCGTAATTGGGTAGCGTTACTACAATTCGGCAATTAATTTGGGCAAACTCTCCCGTTTTATTGAAAATGGCATATTAACAGTTGTTTCAAAATTAATTTATGAAAACAAAATGTTTGTAAGGAAAAACTTAAATACATATAATTAACCTAGTGATGTACACAATTTGAATATCACAGGCAATGAATTTGTGTTCCGTACCATTGCCTGTGAAATTACACAAGTATATTTTGGAAATAGGTGTTCAGTTATACAAACAAACATAACTTCACGCCTTTTGTTACCCGAAGGTGTAGGCAGCGGCTGTTAAGCCTCGTCTCGCCGTTATGTTTACGTCCCAAATAGAATAGGTGGCGAACCTATTGCCATACCGGGCACAAAGTTTGTCAGTCATCGATATTTATCACACATAACTTCCGAAAACAATTTCGAAAAGTCATTGGTGTGAGCCAGTGGCTGGAATCGAACCCCGGACCTCTGGATCAGAGGCCGTGCGCTCGCCCACTGCGCCACCGTGACTGTTATTGCGTGTGTTCAGTTATATAATGCGCATATTCTGGATTTGCCTTTCCAATAGTTGGCGGGCTGTAAAGGATCGTTTCGTTGGTCGTGTTTAGTATATTTCCAATGATTTCATGATAGACCAGTAGTCTTTGGACCGGTAAGTTGCTTGAACGATGCGGATTACGTAGTTTGCTATTTGGAATTTTTATCTTGGTGTTGAGGCATTCTGTAATCTTTAGTGTACATTTACGAATTTCAGTTATTATAATTTTCGGTAATATTATTATTATAATTACCTGTCCTCTGAACTTGAAGCAGAATTTCAACTTTTTGACGAAAGTGAGCCTTTCATTTTCATCTATATGAAAACAGTCACCAGTCATGAACCACCCATCCTTCATAGACTTCTGGAGTTTGTCACTTTTGTAATATCCCTAAAGTAAACAGAAACGTAACCAAATAGAGACCAGCAAATAGTTGCATTCTTATACGTACAATATCGGAGTAAAGGAGTAAAATGTATCATAAATTAATATTAAATAATGAAACTCACAATATCGCTCTCTTACCGGTATAATACATTTACCCTTCACCCACAACTCTCCAGTTTGGTTAAATCCCAGCTCTTCTCCAAATTCATCAACAATCTAGAAAATAATAAACGATGTATCCGTTAATAATTCATATCAAGGTTTAAATTCAACAGGTTCAAGATAGAGAGCTACTACTGCCTTTACTAATAATGAATGGACGCATTTGTTTGTTTGTAATCGATAAATTCTAAAAGTTTTTTTTATTTATCGTGGCGTGGGCGAAACTGACGGTAGAACTTAAAAATATTTTACGAGTGATCATTATCAATGATTGAACAAATTATGTGATGCATGGGCAAGAATAAATAGCTTCCACGAATGATATTCCTGAGGAAGGAAATAAGAGAAGAAGAAGACACGAGTATTAGATTGTGTGAAAGACATGTCAGATGTTTACTCGTTAGTGGAGTAGAAGCGAATTAGAAAAAAGTGTAGAAAAAACGGCTGTTGTACCGTCCCAAAATGATAGGAATAGGGAAGAATCCATAAATTCCCCGTGATAAACACAGAATCCATTATTTTTTTTTATAGTAATTAAGTAAGCAGCGCGTACGCATTCAAATACGCAAATATGAAAACAGATTTATAAGTACCTTGTAATATAAGTTATTTATAACCCGACCATTGGACATGGAAGGGGTGTCTCTGTCGGGTAAGGCAATGAATCCTTGAGTTTCAGTGCAGCCATAACAATCACTTAAGTGTGTTGTCGCAGGCAACTTGTCCTTTAACATAATTTTAAATATATAAATTTTAATAATATTTATGTCATTTTAAGAAATGGAGTATTCAAACACATTGCAGAGTATAAAACAAAGTCTCTAGTAAATCTCTGGAACAACGCAACGGATTTTGATCCAGTTTTTTTTTGTAGATAGAGGGTATTAACAAGGTGGTTTGTACGTATAATTAATGCACATTGTAGTAAGTAAAAAATGATAATTTTCGAGATTAAGCACTTTAATTGCAAATGCTGGCTGAACCCTAAGTGATAGATCAAAACAATGTACTACATTATTGTACACCTTTAAAAGATCTACAAAAATCTGCCATTTTCCTTTCTTTTCTAAGGCGAAGCAAAGTTCGCTGGGTCGAGTTATTTTGTTTTTGCCAGCAAGCTTACTACGAGACAGTTATTATAAACACGAGTAGTCAATATGATTTCAAGAACATAATATTTTCAATAATTACTGAGGACAAAATATTATGAAAAATATAATTTAAATAAGGTAATAAGAATTGAACAAAACCACACCCAATCCAAACACACCGAAGCAAATTAAAGTAGCTTTATTTTAATACACCTTCATAGACATCTAAAAAAGTCAATAAATAAGTTAAATTACACGTTAAAATATTTTCTTCAATTTTAGTTTTTCAACAGTACCTTAGCTTATCTAAAAAAATTCAGCTGTGCTTTATTACCTTTAAAGCCTGCTTTAATTCTGGTGAAGAAGGAGATCCAAGAATTATTAGAGTTTCCAGAGATGAAATTTGTTCCGGTCGTATAGTGTTTATCAACCCTCGAACAGAAAATGGCGTGAAAAATGTCCAAGTAGGCTAAAAGAACATTTTGAAGTAAATATATAAAACTGGGTTATGAGATCTAAGCAAAATATAATTTGCATCTTTTTCTGCGTATAGCTAGTAGCTAGTAAAAAAAAATTGCGTGGAGTCCCGCCGCGCTATAGAAGTGGAACTTTGTAACATATATTCCCGTCTTGCGCATAGTAGTTCGCGACGGAGATCGCTCAGTTTAGGTCGCCGCTCCTTAACGACCTAGTTCGCCCGCTCCCTCAGCTCCTAGTTAAAAATGTAAAGGAACGCAGACAAATCGTTTCTTAGTTCGTTCGCACGCGACAAAATCTTGTTCTTCGTTGATAGTATCTAAGAAAATAATATAAATAGTTTTTAGAAAAAAAAAAATGGCATTTAATTTTTTCACTGTACTTGTTTTTAATAATTAAGAGTAACTTACATATACGAGTAAGTAGGTATATGTATATACATTTACTTACACAAAGTAGCAAATTACACACTAAGTATAATTTAGTCTTGGTGGTCCAGTGGTCGAGAACACGGCTTTTAAAACCAGAGGTCGCGGGTTCGAAGCCTGGCCAATGACCTTTCCAATTTCGAAAGATAAGTGTGATAAATATCGATTACTTAAAAACTTTGTGCCCGGTATGGTAATAGATTCGCCACCTATTTCACTTAAGACGTAAACATAACGTAGCTTAATAAGACAAATCATACGGTTCCTTAGATTTAATAATTAACATTTAGTAATAGTTATTCATATATACATATCTTCACGTCAACTTCCTTGCGGGGTAAGCAGAGAGAACGCCATAAGGCACGCCTCACTCACTTCGTTGACTTTCATAACTCTTTTTATGCATGCGCGTCGATTTTTCTAAATAGTTATATAATATTTTCTATATAATAGTTCTTTATTTCAATAACTATTGATATGGTTTTGCCGCGAAAACATTTTGTTGGAAATAGAAATGATGAATTCGGTTACGAACTAAAGAACTAAGGAGCTCGAAATGAGCGACATAGTTCGCTCAGTTCGTCTATGGGAGCGATTTTTGAACTAGGTCGTTCGTGAACTACAAAGCCTTATGTATTCATAATAGCTTTATTTTTATAGGTCACAGACACTTAAAATATTCAATAAATAATTAACAATATACATTTATAATATACTGCTAATGTAAGTAAGGGTAAGGTCTGGTGCTGCGTTGGTAAAACTACCGACTGTGGAATCGAATCTACATAATAATTAAGTATAAATAAGTATCTGGGTCTAGGTAGAATCTGGCTGGAGGTGGCGCCTCACAAAAATTAGGCTTTGTGGTTCCACCGCCTCACTCGGCGCTAGGCACCACCAGCCGCGCGGATCCACGTGGGTGACACGGTTGTCCCGGTGGCGAGGTGCTTGAAGTACTTCGGCCTCACTCTGAACAGCCTCTGGAGCTTCGAGGAGTACTTCGTGAGGATGGTCCCCTGAGTGGGACGGGTGGCAGACGCGCTACACCGCCTCCCCCGAGATTCGCCGCCTCTACGGTGGTGTTGCGCGATCCGTGGCCCTGTACGGGTTGACTGGGAGCGTGGCGTCTCCTGTAATCCGGCTACTCGGAGGTCGGGGCACGGAGGATGGTTTGAGGTCGGGAGTTCTGTTGCTAAGTGGCCCATGTTGACTGGACGTCCACACTAAGCCCGGTATTAATATGGATCCCCCGGAGGAGTCTGGGGGATGCAGGTTAACTAAGGAGGGGCGAACCGGGCCAGGGGGGAAACCCAGCAGCCAAAAGTCCCCGTATCGGGCAGTAGTGGGATAGCGGCCGGGAGTGGGCGCTCAGTAACAGCCTGACTAATATAATCAGACCCAGGCCCTGTACGGGGCTCCCGCAGTGGCTGTTACGCCTCGACTCTCTGTTTTGTTTACGTCCCGACTGGAATAGGTGGCGAACCTATTGTCCTACATAGGGTGCAAAGTTTTCAGCCATCGGCATTTATTACACTCAGCTTTCAAACATAATTTCGAAAAGTCATTTGTTTTAGCCATGATAGGAACCCACAACTTTTTGAGTTAGGAGGGGGGTGCTCGACCACTGGACCGCCGAGACTACCGAGATAATTACTATCTACTTCAAAATTGAGTTCTAATATTCACCCGAACATACATATGTCTGCGCAGGACGCCATCTAGCGGCATAACATGTCAACTATATATAATAATAACCCTATAAAACTTTATTAGGTAAACTGATTTATTATGATTACATGTTATTACATATTTATGTCAAGATATTACTAAAATCTATTATTTAGTTAGATAAAATGCGCGAAATGTATAATTATGTGATTAAACAATTCATTCTATTTCGTAACTGTTTTGATATTTCCTTTTATTATTTAAATGTTTAAATCAATACTGATGCTGAATGAACATTGATAATAATTATTTTCATAATTAATATCTTAATACTAGATAATATCAACTCGTTCTATGTAATACTTGTAAAATAAGAGAACTTAATCCTAGTAGCGCCATCCGCCGAAAGATAGTGAATTTATGATTATTAAAATAATTAATTTATCTATTTACGAACTCTTTCGTACTAAAACTGGTCAAGATATTACTAAAATCTATTATTCAGTCAAGTAAAATGCGCGAAATTTATAATTATGTGATTTAACAATTCACTATGTAGCGTAACTGTTTTGATTTCCTTTTATTGTTTAAATGTTTAAATCAATACTGATGCTGCATGAATATGCATAAATAATAATTATTTTCATAATTAATATCTTAATACTAGATAATATCAACTCATTCTATGTAATCAATTTAAAATAAGATAACTCAATTTTATAACATCCTAGTAGCGCCATCCGCCGAAAGATAGTGAATTTTGATTGTTGAAATAAGTAATTTATTCATTTACACACTATTTCGTACTAAAACTGCTGTTATAATTATTTAAAATTGTTATTTTGAATTTTAATCTGTTTTTCAAATATGATTCTCGAGTAGATTCATTTGTTAGGTAAAAAAAAGGTCGTTAACTGAGTTTATCATTTTTGTAATATCAATTATGACCAGTTAGTACCACCATCCGCTACTAGATGTCTGTACGGGTAGTTTAAAAAGTCGCTATACCTTTTCGTCCTTGGTTTATATGGATCTTGGCTTTTTATCTTACAATATATTATAATATTAATATTAATAGTGGCCGCTAGGGGGCGTTAAAAGCGTTAAACGCTCTTGCACGAGACATTAGAAGTTCCACTTCAATAAAAAGTACTTTATTACATCAGTTATCTGTCAGTTCAGTATCTGTCAGTCTCGTCAAAATCAATAACCAGTCACTAGAACAGTTTTCAGTTACTGAAACAGCCCGACATAAAGACAAAATATTTTCCAAATATACACTAAGTAAAACTGTGTTTATTAAAAATTTCAAAAAGACAGATCAATTTAATTTAATTGAAAGATTAATTTTAGATAAAAGAGATAGACAGAGATGGACGATACGAGTGATACCTTATATTTTTCTAGAAGCGTTGTGACGCTTTCCACTGTGTTTACTATTGGTGATATCAATATCGGTGTGTGATAGACGACACATGACATCATAGTCTTTGTGAAGGTGATCCATTGTAAGCTAGCGGTGATCATAACCAATTTTGTTGGAGTCGGAAATTTGGTGTGATAAGTCCTGAAATTGGAGTAGTAATACAAATTACTATATAAAAAACATCCTTTAATAATGTTATAAATTCCAATTAGCTATAGTGGTAAAATCACGGGTAGGGTTCCGCAGCGGTCCGTGCTGTGGGCGGCTGTGGCCCGTATGTAGCTCGGTTATCCGCACTAGTCTGCCCCGCGGCATTAGTGTCGTATGCTGTTTGCGTTACCCAGGGTAAGGCTTAGGTACCCTATGTACCTCCCCACCGGGAGAGCCGTGTCACTCACCAATATACGCCAAGTGGAACAAAATTGGATTTGTTAAAGAAAGAAAGATTTTTATTTGCTAGATATGTGGTACATTTTCAGATGTTATAGTTATATGATTCCAACACACATCACCATTTGGCATGCAAATATTTACTGGTCAATACCTAAATAATGATTTATAATTTAATTACACAGTCAATTTTAAAAATAAACCAAAAAAGAAGAGAAACCATGTCACACATCAAATATAATCAAATATAAATTTAGTCATAGTTCATAAAAAAAAAAGTATTAATGAGATGTCGATTTAGTTGTGGTTTCTTTCTAGTGTGTAAGCGGGCGCAAATAATAGATACACTTACGACAGTGATAGTTTATTTATTAGAGTTATATTTCCACAACACAAGAATATTAAAGAAGGAGAGGTAGAAGACGTTCACCAGCAAAGATAGAGAGTACAGAATAATCTATAGCACAAAAAATAATACAGTAGGTATACGTAACAAATAGGCAACCGATAGATTAATTAGTAGTTGTGGGTATAGCGACCGAGAGGCGACTGGCGATAGACTGCGTTTGCGCATCGCGGCGGCCAGCGCCGGCGCGTGTGAATATCTGTATAGAACGCATATCGGTTGTCCGTTTGTTTGGCAATAAATAAAATTATAATTTATTTGTCGACATATATATGTGATATAATATATATAGATATGCATATACCTATCAATATATTCTAACAATATACAAATTTATTCTACATTTATATTATGTATTATATAATTAATGACGCCACATCGACAAAACAGATTTGTCAAAAATTTATTAAAGGTGGAATTCTTTGACAAATAGTTTCTTCTTAAAATGACATAATTTTAAGAAGAAACTATTTGTCAAAGAATTCTTTAATTGTATAGAACGTGTTTTCCACTAGCCAAGATTTCAAAGGCTTTTTCATTTTTGCTAGTCGCAGTTCACGTATTGACTTCGGTACTTTATTGAACACTTTTATGCACATCATGTAGCAATTATTCAAAAACAGTGATGACTTACAGTCATCGTAAGTAATTTCGTGGGGTATCTTTTACTTAAACTTGAATTGTCGCGAGCACAGTTAAATTCGTTTGGAAATCGTTTGACGTGAACACAGATTTCGAAAATGTAAATTCCCACCAATTCAGAGGTTTAATGATATATGTGTATAACTACTTGCCACAGATTGGATATTTGTATAAGTAGACCTCTATGTGTCAATTGAGCAGCTTTAGGAAGTCCTGTGGAGCCGCTGGTCGGCACTAGGATCACTGGATCATCTAGTAATGCGTCTGGTATTCTAAAAAAGAAAATGTTGATAGACATTTTGTATTAAAAAATATATGGTTTGCATAAATTAATTATAAATTATATGTTAATTTTTATTTTCAAGAGTATGAAGGTGGCTGAAGGTGTTAGATGCTATACCCATATAGTATCTTACACCTTTGGATTAAGAAGACAAATAAAAAAAATATAGCATGTACTGTGCTGTTCTCTGTAGGAAGTTAAAGAAGAATTCATTTTTAATATTTGTTTTTTCTTTTGCCAATAAATTGAAATATATAATAATTATTATTATCACTAATTACTACACATTAAGCGAGATATAAAACCCTACTATTCTTAGGCCCGTAAGATCAATCACAGTTTAAACTATTTTATCTAGTTTAAACCTCATCTGTCGTTTATTTGGTAAGATCAATGCTAGATAAACCTCCAATAACAGTTTAAACTATAGTTTAGCTTATACCAGGATATTTTGCCGTTTAAACTGTGGTCCTGCCTAGTTTAAAAATGGCGGTCGTTTATCAGCTGACATCTGACACAACGATTGTGGGTTCATACATAGATTTAGCATAGACTACAATAGATGGCACATGTCAGGAAAAATTTACTAATAGCATCGAATAACTGACAGCGTAACCGCGTATATTAGATTTTGGGGATATTTATATTTCCACCCATTAACATTACACCCAACACTATGTAAAAGTTAACGCTTTGAAGCGCTTTTTACGAACACATCATATCATAAGCCCTTTTGACGTCCACTGCTGGACATAGGCCTCCCTCATAAAGCGCCACAACTGCCGGTCCGCGCAATCATGGGGGGTTTTTGGCATAATCGCCACGCTTGGCAGGCGGGTTGGCGATCGCAGTAGGCTGTAGTGTCTTGAGAAAGAATGCTGCTGCCCATTCTTCTAGCTTTTCCATTTTCCCTTAGAACACATTGATAATAATAATAATATCTTGGACACAAATCACACAGCGCCAGTTCCAAACTAAGCAACTAAATGTTTGTGCTATGGTTACTAGAGAACGGATACTAATACATATATACTTTTCTTTTGTAAATACATACTTATAATACATAGAAAAACACCCAGACGCCGCACAAATATTAATGTTTGTCATAAATATTTGTACTCGGGCGAAAATCGAACCCCCGACCTCAGTGCTGCAGCCGGTTGTTTTACCAATGCGCCACGAGCCCCGTAAGTCACTCACACATTAACAACCCATTTTTGGTCACGTTGTTTGGGTGACTATTGCCGATCTATTTTTCTTAAATCTATGGTCACACTATAAAACTTCATAAAAGAAAGAGAAAAAGAGTTTTTTTCACGAAATATGCCACAGACAATGTACAAAAGAGTGAATGATGAGCGAAATATGGACAATAAATAACCAAATGTTGCCATCTGTCGAAAACTAAACTTAGTTTACGTAATCTATGTCCATTTCGCTGTTGATCTTACGAGGCAGGTTTAAACTCTAGATTAAAATTGACTATAGTTTAGAAAATCGACAGTTTTAACTATGATTGATCTTACGGGCCTTAGAGTCTAGTCGAGTCTTCGTGGTCAATTATTTCAGCATAGTGACTGATAGTACGGTAATGCTGTGTTAATAATCACGGAACTGACAGTATAGATATAGGTACGAATTAATGTGAAAATATCAGACTTAAAACTATGGACATCGTCACTGTAGCCCGCGGTAAACGTCGCCAGATGTTTAGGATCATCGACGATGTACACAGTCGGAGTCAGTTGTGTCTTGTTGAGAGAGTCGTGCAGTACGGTGTGATGCTCTCCATCATAGAAGACGTACGAGGGCTCGATGAGACGAAGGAAGTGTGACAGCTCATCTGTGGAAGTGTACACGCAACTTGATGGATTTATTTATTTAATTACTAAAATCTTAGAGAAATAAATAAATAAATGAAAATTTTGACAATATTTACAATAACTGTGTTCTGATCTTGTCTATATAACTGTATACTTATAATAAATTGTGACAGGTCGCTTTTAACATGTTGATGAATGTTGTACAAACCTACGGATTGAGCGATTGTTGCTTTAGAAAAGACACAAACAGACTCAGATTTTAGACATTGTAAGTTACGAATTCTCACAATTCATCGCGTTAGGGTCCATCAAAAAAGGCAAAATTCCCGAAAAGATCACAGCGAAGTAGACAACCATCATGTGCTGGTGATTCCTCATGAGAAGCACCGCGCGCTTCCCGCTCGCACCCGTCGCCAGCAACGCACGTGCGAGAGCGACGGCACGCCGCAATATTTGGCCATTTGTAACATGTTCGCCAGTGGCGCCATTTCTCTGTAGTAAAAAAGCTGTAATTATGTACAATTTAGTATCGACGTATCAAAAAATAATATAAGTATACAAATAAAATTAAAGATCGGTGGTCCAGTAGTCGAACACTCGGCTTCAGATCTGGAGGTCCGGGTTCGAATCCCGACACTGGCTCACACCAATGACTTTTCTAAATTATTTTCGGAAGTTAAGTGTAATAGATATCGATGACTGAAAAACTTTGTGCCCGGTATGGCAATAGGTTCACCACCTATTTCATTTGGGACGTAGACATAACGTCGAGACGAGGCTTAACAGCCGTTGCCTACACCTTCGGGTAACAAAGGCGTGAAGTTATGTAATGTTATGTATGTAAAATTAAAGATATTAAATAACCAGAGACAAAAAACACACTGAACAATCATAAAATGCCTCTCTTCTTATTCGGGATATGAAAACACTCACCAAAAACACAGCATTAGGTTTCCTCTTGATGCAATGAAATAAGAGCTGCGTAAGGGTCACTTTCTCTCTTTCTTTGGTGCCAGGTTTGATTCCTAACTCCAGCAGCACCTCGTCTAAGATCGTATCTAAGTACAGATGACTAGAAGTGGGCTTACCTCGAACCACAGTATATGACATCTATAAAAATAAAAAGATACCTTCAGCTTTTGTTAGTGGACCATTTGGTACGCAATTTATAAGAGTTGATAAACCACAATATGTTACAATATTATATTGTTTTCGGACTCCAAACACCAGTAGCTCTACAGGTTGTGAAGGTATTTCATTATAACCCACACTTTCAGTATCGCAATGTAAGGTGACTGTTCCCGACAAACAAAAAACCTGTTATGAATAGTCGTCATTGATACTGAATATATTAAGTGATAATAGTGTTTTATCACTAGTAGGTATTGAGAAAAGATATACCCAGTTTAAATAGCGTAAAATTAATCGTATAAATAATTTGTCGCTATTACCCTCTGTGGCTATGACGTCCGTGTTTTCTTACTAAGCGAATGTATTTTCCCTAGATGCTAGAATTTTAATTTAATTAATCTATTGTTTAGTTTCGATGGACCAGTGGTCGAGGTCCCCGTTGCCGATTTAAGAGTCGTGGGATTGATTTCGGGCTTACGGAATTTTCGGAATTATTTTAAAAACTTATGTGTAAAAAATATCGATTACGGACAACGTTGTTGCCAGTTATATGGCAATAGGTTCGAAACCTATATCATTTGTGACGTAGATAAGGCTACACTTTTTTATGGCATAAGAGAGCAAACGAGCCAGTGGGTCACCTGACGATAAGTAACTTTTCACCGCCCATGTAGACCGTGACCGTGGTGCGTTGCCGTCCTTTCAGGGAGTAGGCGGGGAAAGGAAGGGGAAAGGGTATTGGGCCTCCGGTTACCTTTCTCACTCAACGAAACGCGGTACGCGGTCGTGGTATTTCACTGGTCGAAAGAAATATTCATGCAGCGAACTGTAAGACTTTATCACTGTTGAATAATATATGTAGAGAGACTATAATAATATGCATATAAGATTAATATTCATGAAAGAAATAAAATTTAAATTTTTCAGGCGAGTTTAAACCTTCGGGCCTAACGGCCGGGAAGTTACTCGTATATTTATGTCTTATTTTTTCTTATATGAAGTTGGTACGTGTAACTTGATTATTTTAAGTGGCCTCTAGGACCAACAAAAAATAACAGTTTAATTTGGATTGTTGCAGTATAATTACACATTAAAATGTGACTGCATCGAGTTTATCGCTAGTAATTAAATGTCATTATATACATGCGTGTTGCGGTTGAGCTGGCGCTCAATATTGGTTTATCTAAACGCGCAATGTATTCTGAAGCTATCGCGATAATGAACTTCTACTAATGGTATGCACAAATCTAGTTATATTCCACGGTTTTTGCAGAAAATAGAGCTGCTCATATTTCTACGTCTGTGTCTATGGTTATATACATAGCCTTTATTCTATCTATATACTCGATCAAATAAACGCATTAGTAGGCTGAATGTAATAACTTGATGTGCGATCGAACGCAATTTGTTCAGTTATTGATAATTCTCATTTGAACATTGAAACTCGGACATTTCAGAGGATATTTTATTATATGACTACTATTAAAGTCAAATATTTTCTGCAATAAATATATATTAAAGCTCATCAAATATGTTTGTACAAAAAAACATTTGCTACGATAATAATATTATATACTAATATTAAAAAACATATTTGATGAGCTTTAATATATATTTATTGGATGCCATAAACTTTCGGAAAGTTCGTTATAAAAATATTATGAGGGGACAGCAGTAGGTTTTTTTTTGTACAGGCCTTTTATCGGTAAGGTGACATCGTCAACCATTCTCCGTGACATCGTCATCTAATTTTTTTTGTGATGAAGGGGAGAATCATATTCAAACGAATGCTTAAATCTGCGATCTTGTATTTAAAGTGCATTATGGACTCATTAAGTTTTTAAGGAAGCAAGCGTTCTCCTCTTAGACAAAACTATAATTGATATAACAAATGCTTAAGAATACCGTAAAAATTGTGAATTATCTGATTCTATATAACATAAAGTATTATAGTCTACTCCTTCCTATTTCTAAGTACGTTTTCCGTACTTAGAAATACGAGCTCAAATTCTGGCAATGGGTGTCATACCCATTGCCAGAATTTGAGGTCGTCACAAAATTACAAAATCAAAGTTCCACAACACTCCTCAAGTCTCAACGCGAAATCTTTCTTGATGGAGCTGCTAAGATTAGTCTTAGTAGGCGTTCACCAAAATGGTTCAAGAACGCTATCTGGAATACGGCTTAAAACAGCTTTTTATGGATTATATCGCGTTTATTTAGAACTTATTTTCTATTTATTTCTCCGACTTTTTTGTTCATCACTCGTGAAAATAATATCTGTAAAGAATTCGAAACGTCGGGGAAAAAATAGAAAGTAAGTTCAAAATAAACGCGATATAATCAATAAAACCTGTTTTAATTTTATGTATACACATTTTTTGTGCTACTTTCACGTTTATAGTTCCTCTAATTCCTCTAAGCTTGTTCTTCAAATAATAATATTCTCAATTCTTATCTTATCCAATTTCATCTTAACATTTGCATCTCTGTTGCGTGTGCATAATTAAAATGTAACTTCCGAAAAGTTTTCACTTTTGGAAACCGGTAGCTATCAAAAGCAAGTCCCTATTATAAACCACTACGCTTTTAGGGTGACCTATTATTTTACATGAAAAATACGAAAATTGATTTGTTTTTGGGGGTCGAGAGAATGGGCTTTGATTCTATCGAAGCCTCTAATAAAAATATATTACTTAGGGAAATGCTTTATTTATCGATAATACTTGTTTTTTTTAATGAACAAACTGTATTATTGTATGTATTCAGAAAACAATAACTCAGCAGTCGACGTCAAAAACATGGTTACCGTAAGACTGTCGCGCCGCAAAGCGGCGATCGGACAGTGGGGGTAATTTATGCGCCTATGTTTAGAAAATGTCGATTTTCTCCAAAAGTAACGAGATTTATATAATTGTCTCTCCACAATTATGTTCCTAAATAGTTTAACCAAACTGATAAAACTAGAACATCTATATATACATTTAATTATTTACGTAATAAAATGACTCATCAAAACAATGTCCGAAAACGACTTTCATATTCCAATTTTAAAAAAAATTAAGCCCTTACAAGATGTAGAACCAGTGGTTTATAGTTCTATGACAATGTATATATCAATATTAAAACAAAACAGCACACTCTCAACAATATTTTTTATACCACTTAAGTTTGTTTACATTACGACGATAAGGCCGCGCCCACTCCAGATGTCGGCCGCGCTCGGCCAACATCGTATTTTTTGTATAAACTTTTTTGTTATCGGAGCCGGGTCGTTTTTTGTTTATAAATACTTTACGATGGGGCCTCTATTGTTAATTTCTTGATTTATGGATGTTATAAACCGTCTTAGAATGTAAATTTATGAAATTTGGCACCAAAACAAATCGAACAAAAAAAAAGGGTATCCTTAGAATTAAGATTTTACGAAAAGTATGCATAAGAGTGGTATATTGATTCATTGTTTATGATTTACAATAGTGTAGCTATTCGTTTAAATTAAAAAAGACACATGTTTAGAAGATAAATCAAGAAAATCTTATTCTTGAACTTATTGGAAGAACTTCCCGATTAGTTAGGTATTTTGAAAGTAGATATTTTCGTGTTTTCGACTATCACTCTATCATTTAGTTCGTTTTACATCGAAGTTCAATATATAATGATATGATAACACTAACAATTGCACAGATTTAATAAACTTTCTAGGTCAGAAAAGTAGAAATGCGAAGCAACGTCGTAAAATGACGATTTTCTAGGTTACGTGTGATTTTGTTGAATGAAAATGTAAATATTGTGCAATTGTTAATGTTGTATTAAAATTATAGAGTACTTACCCATAATTTTATGCTGTTAAAAGGCACCTCGAGTCTAATATTTGAACAAAGAACACCACACAAAACACCCCGACGCGAGAACAATGACGCCGCAGTTTGAATTTCGAATTATGTAAACAATGTCAACCACAGAGTACGTCAAAGAATATGTCAACGAAAGTTTTTTGTATATTGAACAGGCAAAAGTTATCATTCCATACAGCCTTTTTTTAGAAATATTCTAATAAATCGAGAAAGCCGTATACTGTCGAATCGCCGCTTTGCGGCGGTCGGACAATCTAGGGGTATGTGTCAATCGCCGCTTTGCGGCGGTTGGACTGACGAGTGGTTCACTGTACGGGTGACGGGAGAATGAGTACTTTATAATCCGGATAAATCTAATAACCACATTCAAACTACAATGTGGTTTACAACACAAGCTGGTAGAGTTATAATAAAGATATTATTTCATCAATGTTTCTAAAAGCTTTTATCTGTAGAAGATGATAAAAAGTCGACGATTGACTAAATTGTGGCCAAAGTATTGAGATTGGTTCCGCCACCTATTGGATAGGAGTTAGGGTATTATCGATGCATACATTCACTAGTATTAAAGGCAATAAAAATATATCATAAAACATATATTTTGAAATTTTGCCACCACGTTTAACTACGAAATCTGAATTAGGAGATCAATCAACCTTAAATGGATACAACGGAACCCTTTCAGGGCAGACATCCATGAGCCTGCATCCATTTGCATATCAAACAACTTAATACAAGTCTACTACATATTACAAAATAATTAAGTAAAGAGCGAGTCGGCTTACATTCACTCTCTTAATATCTGAGTAGGCAAGCAGTATAAGTGTTTCTCGTATTTGCAGAATAATAAATGACGCCTTTGAATCTCAAGACCTCAATATAATCCTTTCAATAGCGTTTAAATCCATTTAGCATATTCAAAAATACCTTCTCTCTCTCTCTCTCTTTAATTTCTCCTTAAAATACTTGTCATGTTTCGGTAAATATTTTTAAAGAAACTACTGCAAAAGATATCCTATAGATATGAATAGATTAGATCAAATATAACTTGTACTTTATTGAAGTATTCAAGTTACTTGTTATCGCCATCATAATAATCTGTCGCTTACGGACAGACGGGCTAATTCCTGTCGTTATCTAGCAAATGACGTCATTACAGGCCAACCCGTTTGTTACCAAGCTCTTATTAAAGCGATAGAGAGATATTACTGAGTCTCAGTTGCCTAGTGGAGCAGCACCACGCATTTTATACAGGATGGCGCCCTGTTTTCTATGCTTACCCCGCAAGGGATTTGGCGTGCAGTTGTGTATGTATGTATAGCGTTACGAAGTTCATACAGTTTGCTAGTTAATTATAGAAGATAAACTTATTAAACACTAATTTACATCACTTAAATTAAAGCGATGTTTTCCTTTTATCCAAAACGAAACATTCAAAGTTCAGCGACGGACATCTCATTAGTTAGCGGGAACATTTGTTCTCATTACAACAAACAAAAGCTTTTCGTCTTCGCAAAATGAAACAGGTAATTATTCTGGCGTCTATTTATGAACACGTACCTGACAAAGTCAGAGTAAGATGGAAATTCAGACGTGAGATAAGACGCTATTATATTTCACAATCATATCGTTAATTTAATACATATTAATAATATTTATTTAATTTTAACTTACCGTACATATACCGCACACTTAATTAATTTTAGTCATTATTGTATTTACGTAGCACGTGACATTTATTTTTTACTTCTTTTATTTTTTCAATTACTGTAGGAATTATTAGAGTTATATGGTTATTAACTCAGCAACTTTATTGAGCCAATATAATTTTATATAATTAACAGACTTCGCGAACTTTGTAACAATATATTACATAATTTTATTATTGCCACTAATAAGGGCAGTGCTTCTTTCCTGTTAATCATAACGTGATGATATATAACCTACCTCATCATCAACCCACATCAGTCCACTACTGGACAAAGGCCTCTCCCAACATGCACCACTGAGCCCGATCTTCAGCTCTTCTTTTCCAGGCGCTGCCCACCGCTCAGCGAATGTCATCGCTCAACCTTGTCACTGGGCACCCTACGCTACGCTTTCCGATCTGTGGTCTCCATTCTAAGGCCAGTTTAGCCGAGCGGGTATCGGACCTGCCGCATATAGGTATTGCCAGCCCACTGCTACTTCAGCTTGCTAATGCGTTGAGCTATGTCAATCACCTTAGTTCACTCTCTCGAATAACTGCGTTCGGGATTTGATCCCTTAGTTAGAGAAACTTCGAGCATAGCTCGTTCCTTAGCACTCTGAGTGACTTTTAGTTGGTGGACTATCCATACCGTTATAGTCAACTTTTCGGCTCCGTATGTCAACACAGGTAGGACGCACGAAGACCTTTGTCTTCAGACATTGTGGTATAGGCGATGAGAAGGCACGACGGAGTTTTCTGAGTTTTAACCTACAGCTTTCCTTTAAGAATATATAGATTTTTTAATTCAAACGAGTAATTCAAACGATAATCATAACTTCACGCCTTTGTTACCCGAAGGTGTAGGCAGCGGCTGTTAAGCCTCGTCTTGCCGTTATGTTTACGTCCCAAATGGAATAGGTGGCGAACCTATTGCCATACTGGGCACAAAGTTTTCAGTCATACGAGTTGTTTCTGACATTAGTGAGTTCAAACAAACAAACTCTTTATTTTTATAAAAGAAGCATAGATTTAGAAACGAGTAATAAAGAACAGGTACAAGAAGATAAGGTTTCGTATTGCTCTGATATCTCTGCTCAAAATAAAAAACCATTCAATATTAACGTGGTATTTTTAGAATAAATATAAGGCAGTTCTCTCTTTTCCTCCCACACTCACACGCTCTCGTAAATATATTGAACTGAAACTTTTTTCATCAAAAATTGTGAACGTTTGTTCATTTCGAATTAACTTCAGCGCCCTCGTGCGAGTTTAATTGGAAATGTTTTTCACACTTGAGAACTAGTGTGTGTGTTAGCGCAATATTATTTTTCTGGCTCAAAACTCCAACAAGCGTAACATTTAGCCAAAAATAGTTAAAAGTTTCCATATTTATTGTGTTTTTTTTATGTTACATGAAAACGTTGTAACAAATATTTGCTCAATGAATACGTTTTTTTATTATTACTGCTTTGAAAGCGTTCCTTTGTTCACAATAAAGCACTTATTCTTTGTATTCTTTCTTCCTTTTTAATTACAATCATCCCATGTACTTCTTAATTATAAGCTTTGAGAATATGTAGAAAGTTTAATGATAATAGATGGAGAAATTATGGCTGAAAGCGTTACAATCAAAGCTACTTTTACATTTGAGATAATTTTTTTTTTTTTTTTAAGATAAACTTAACTTACATCAAAATAAATATAAAAAGTCCCTTTTCCTTAACCAATTCCCTATTTAGATATATCTACCAACACAATCTTTCAATTTAAAATTTTATTCAGGATAAACAAGACAAAATTTACATACATAGAAAAACCTAATCCTCTTTTTGATACAGTAGGAAAAAATAAAAATAAACAATTACAAACTTTCTCGTCATTATAAGTGTCTACCTAAAATATTTTCCTCAGATATAATAAGCAAACGCCGGCGGCAGAGTCTAGTTAAGTTTTTAGTTATGTGAAATTTCTATAGCTACAGGTAAGTTCATCTTGTTGGTTAAAACAGAGCAACCTTTCCTGGATGTCTAACCTTGTTAGCAGCGGAGCCAACTTACACCATATTCGGGTGTTATTATGTGTCGCGTGTACCTCTCAATTAGAAGCAGGAGTTGTAAGTCACTGGGCTATTGGGACGATAAACCTTACATGTTGAAAGACACATAGTACAATGTACCACAATATCACAAACAAACCTCTCGTCCAACACAACCACAACATTTATGGCTCTTTGTCTAATGTAATATATTCACCGTTTGGGACGACTTAATTTGTGAGCTCGGGGACTGACGCAGATTTATAAGTCAAGGTTACTATGCTAATTAGGTTTGCGACGGACTTTACTTCACAATTGTCACAATATTGTTTTACTCAAGTATTTTTTTAAAGCAAATAAGTTAATGCCTTTTCACCCTAAGTTATAGACAGTCGTTGAGTAAAATGCATAATATGTATACGGCAAAAGGTGAATGTTCCTTACTCGCGTTTATATCTAGAGAACCCTAAATTTGTTCAAATACAAATAATGTTGATTGTATATTCTCGGTACAAATATGTCCCGCGACTTGCTTAATGTGACGTACTCGATCACGTGACACAGTACGAGCGGCGCCAAATGACGGCGATTACGTTCCACCCACATTCGCCTTCAAGCTAATACTCTCTTTATACTGTGGAATGTATTTTTATGAAATATATTCCAGTCATTTATCATCATTTGTTACTAAAATAGACTAATTAATAACGAAAATGACTCTGCGTCGTTTTACCCTAATTTAACTGTCGTTTTGATAATAATCTTCAAATATATAATTCTTTTGTAAGTGTGTTGACAGTGAACTACGTTGAAACGGCTAGACCAATTTGGACGATTTTGTGTCTGTGTTCTAGCGGATTTAATGATGGTTTAGATTCACAAATAAGCTCTGCTAATGGTGTTGCAGGGTACTGCTTATAATGTACTAAACTCAGCAAAAACTGAGGAACTGTACTGTGGAGGTCTTTTTTTGCAAGAGGTCTTTTTTGTCTTTTTTTTGGTGAGTTTAGTACATTATAAGCAGTACCCTGCAACAGCATAAGCAGAGCTTATTTGTGAATCTAAACCATCATTGAATCCACTAGAACACAAGCTGTTTGATATAGATGCAGACGCAGATACACGCCGCGCCTTCTGAAACTCACACAAACTATTACAAGGAATGTTAAATGTAGAAAGACAGCTCTGTACAGAACATCGTTCCTTGTGCTAACCGTTCTGTAATATATCGAAACTAGTAATAGCAGATGATGTGTATGAAAAATTATTATTCCGCAAAAAAAAAATTAGGAGTGAAATTCGCGACTGATCATTTATAAAAATCAGACAAACGCAAATTTTCTTAAATAACAATTATAAATAAGACTTAATAAGTCTTACGACCGTCGACACCACAGAAATAGATCAAGATAGAACGGCCGCGATGGCATATTTCCCTACATTTCGAGCGTGTCACTTTTTTGAAAAACCACGCCCTCAGCGTGACGTCATTTTCATTGTGAGCGGGGCGACTAGTTAGGAGACACTCACATTAGATTATCGATGTTAATATCGGCAACGTGTGTTAATTTTATTATTTTTATATTTTACTAACTTTATTGATTTTCTGTAACGATAATCATAGAAAGTAAAACATGATATATACTTCAATCCGACATATTAAAACCTAAAACATATTTTTCCAACAGTATATAAAATTTAATTATAAATATTTTACTGTCCTTGAAACTATACATATTTATTAAATATTTGCCTTTTTGTAAGGGTTGGCCTCACAGTCTGCTGTGTGGCGCCGGCTTAGAATACCGCCACCCCATCTCTTCCCGTGGGTGTCCTATAAGGCGACTAAGGGAAAAGCTAGAAGAATGGGCAGCAGCATTCTCTCTTAAGACAATACAGCCTACTGCGATCGCCAACCCGCCTGCCAAGCGTGGCGATTATGGCAAAATCCCCCCATGATTGAGCGGACCGGCAGTTGTGGCGCTCTATGGGGGAGGCCTATGTCCAGCAGTGGACCTCAAAAGGGCTAATGATGATGATGATGATGGCCTCACAGTCCTGGTTAAATAACGAAGCCGAACGTCTACATATACCTCGGTTACTGCCCATTTGAGAAGAACGAGATGATTTTCCATCGGCGATTGGTCAAATTGGTGAAAACTTATACTGTCAAATAAACTGCTGCCAATGTAATTACGAAACACTTTGGTTGAAATTTGTGGTGTTAGAATAAAGTAGGGACAAAGCAAGATATGAGCTGATACTCAAATTATTATTGAATTAATTTATCGATAAGTCCTAAGACTCAACGATACATGGAGTGCCCATCTCTAACATTCGAATCACAGCGATTAACAGACACAGCGATTAACTGGCAGGTGTATTGTGTATTTCGTTCGATTCGACGTACATTACGCGTATAATTTATACGCGCAATGTTTTTGTATACGAGCGTTGAATGCGGACAGCAATGGATATTTATCATAACGAAAAAATATACAACTTGTGATCGTAATTATTGAACATAGTAAAAGTAAAACAATAATTTATAATCTCAAAAAAATACTTTCTACTGATTTTCTGTACTTACTGATCATACGAAATATTTCCTTTTTTCATATTTGATTCACTACTTTTGTTTTTACAATTTTTCACAGCATAATAAGGCATATATGTGACGTTTTATCTATTTTTTTACGTCCTGAACGCATGGCAGGAACGCTCGTTGCGTAATGAGAGCGAGTTTCGAAAAGCATGCAATATAGTGCAGGGTTTTGGCACGCTTGCCACGCCTATTCGCCGTTCTATCTTGATCTATTTCTGTGGTCGACACTTACTATCTACTGGAATTCTGTGCAGGTTTGAAAGATTAATCTTTTGATACAGAATAAACAATAATGTTTTGATAAAGTTGAGACTAAGTAATAATTACCCAGCTTGGTAGTTTATTTTGGCATTAGATAGAACAGCTTAAATTATTGCCACACACTAATAATAACTGTACTTCAATTCACTTTTCTCCACATATAAAATACAATACATTAGGGCGTTTGTTACTCTAAATGTAAGTAGTTGACCTTTTGCTAGCTAGACTGTAGTGTGGCAGCTGTTCCTGCGAACTTCCTCTCGGTGTCCTCCTACATGTGCAGTGGGGCGCACTCTCGTGGGAAACAATCATTTCTCTCTTATTTTCTTTGCTGCACAATTCTTTTTCAGAACCAGATACAAGATTTAAACTTATTCTAATATCATAATTTATTTCTTTGACAAATCAGTTCTGTCTCCAAGTAACTGGAGTAATATTCTAGAAGAAAATATATTGCATATGATGAGCTGCAATATTTTTATTTAGTTTAATGTTGGATAAGTTTTTTGTTGTTGTGTGTTATTTTTGTGCAAAATATTACGGAACTCGTGATGGATCACAAGATACCTGAAGTTATTGAACTTTGATAAATTTATTTATTTCTTAGATTTTCGCGAATCACATTCATAACATTGAAACAACTCTTGTTTCATGGTCTGATGTGGGCTACCAATAGTAAAAATCATATTTTTACTTCAACTTTTAGATTTTTATTTCCAAAACGTGGGATCTTTCTGTATCAATGAAAATAGCTTCTGAACGACTACCATCTTTTTGTTCATTGCTCGTGAAAATGATCCGTAAAGAGATCGAAACGTCGGCAAATAAATAGAAAATAAGTTCTAATTAAACGCGATATAGTCCGTAAAAGCTGTATGTATGTGTTTAAACTATGGAATCACCGCACTCAATTGAATTACTAATTTAGAATAGAACTTTAAACGATTTAGAAATTGATAAATACAATAATAATCATATAGTGAAACTAAGTGTACTGTATTCATAAATATACAAATTTGAAATGTACCATTAAATGTGACATCAAGGTTCTATTGTGTTTACATATTATTATATACTAGTACTGCAGCCACAATGACATATAACATGGTTTGATTTAATTCTGGAACAAATATTGTTGACGGACATCAGAGGTGGCACAATATTAATAATGATATACAGTCTCAGGTACAAATCAGTTATTAGCTGACACCAGTAGTATATGTTGCGGTTTACTAATATTTAGATTATTTAATCATACGTAATTCTGTAGAGAATCAAGTCGTGCCCCATTACGTCCCGCGGGGATGACGTAAGAGTGGAGTTAGGGACTTTTGCCTACGGCGGACCATCTCCATCTGGAATCCAAGCTCACAGCTGGCTGAACTTCTTTAAATTATCGAACGAAAATCGATGACTAACCAAATTATCATGCCTTTAATACTTTTTTTTTACGCGAGGTAATGCTTTATGCACCACACCCCCCGCATGGGAACGGCAAGGGGTAGTGTGAAACTCCCAAAACAGTAAACTGCAATCCGATCCTAGGGCTACCCACTAAAACCTCGCGGCGGCCTTCCTCCGGCGTTGGGATGGCCCAGGACAGTGCGTCAGCCCTCTGGTCCACCACGTCCGGCCCGTCCTCGGGGAGTCTCGGCGAGAGGCCCCCAGGGCGGGGCGGCTCCGACCGTGCGCTGTAAAGGGGCGCGTGGCAGGCGGCAGCCCCAACGACCATCGCCGGCCGCACCGGGGGGTCATCCTTCCCGGGCCGCGACTCGGGCGCACCCGCGGGGTGTCGCGGCCTGTCGTCGGCGGTAATCACTGAGCTCACCGCCGCCGCCTTCGAGCAGGATCGGCTATGGCTTTAATACCTGCAGATGTAGGCAGCGTTGTTATGAATCAATATACCAAATGAATTTTCTGGTTTTAAGAAATAAATAGTGGAGTCCATTGTCATGGAGTTTAAATTTATAGAAGACGTTTACAGAGAATTTTTGAAAATTGCGTAAATTGGCTTAAGGAGCTCATGTACCGAATATAGACACTGTGTACATGAGCCCTTTAAACCACTAGGCTTTAGATAAGAAATAACATATATAACATAACATAACTTCACGCCTTTTGTTACCCGAAGGTGTACGCAGCGGCTGTTAAGCCTCGTCTCGCCGTTATGTTTACGTCCCAAATGGAATAGGTGGCGAACCCATTGCCATACCGGGCACAAAGTTGTCAGTCATCGGTATTTATCACACATAACTTCCGAAAACAATTTCGAAAAGTCATTGGTGTGAGCCAGTGTCTGGATTCGAACCCCGGACCTCTGGATCAGAGGCCGTGCGCTCGCCCACTGCGCCTAGATAAGAAATAAAGAAGAAGAAATAAAAGTTAATCACAATGGTATATAATCCAGACATAACTATTCATTTATATTTTTTTCGGCTCTTGTATAAATGTAAGCTGTAAAGTAAAAAAGATATTAGTGTCTGGCGTAGTAATTTATTCAAACAAGTTAAATTAAAGATTGTGCTGAGCAAGAATAAGTCTTAATCACTAATTATAAGTTTAAAACAGCAACCTGTGTAAGTTTGTTTACAGTTTGTTGTTAAAAATATTAGGTTGTATCAAACAATTTACTCGAGATCCAAACACAGGGTGAATTTAATTGGAAATCTTGTTGTGATGAAAGTTTAGGGCTGCTCAAGTTAGGCCTGAGGGGGGAGAGGGGGGAGAGGGGGTGATTCTTCAAGATGGTAATACCATTTTTTTCTTTCACTCATATAACAGTCGGAGAAGGGAGAGCACCTATCAAATTTATCTATAAATAATGGACTCTAATTAAAACAAAAACAATTCCAGTCATAAAAACATAATATAGTTTTACTAAACAGTTCTTTTCTTTCTCTAAAAATACATTTGAGTTCAGTAAAAAAAGAGTTGCATTTAAGCTTTGTGACTATAGAACCCTAAAACAACCCTCAGACTTTATTTCAATTGACCTTAACATCTACACCCAGTAAGTAAGAGAAGCGCAGGCTGTATAAACATTTAAGGTAAAATAGGCGCAAAATAACGCAGTTGTCATCATACCAGCGAGTTTGATGACAACTGTGTTACTCTACAGCTATTTTTTTTTTATGGGATAGGAGAGCAAACGAGTATGCGTGTCACCTGATGGTAAATGACCAGCGCCGCTCATGAACACCTCCAACACATATAGTGTTACAGTTGCGTTGCTGACCTTTGATGGAGTAGGATAGGAGAGGATGGGGAAGGGTGGTGGGCCTCCGGGTAACTCTCCCGAGCGAAACGCGCCAAGAGCCACTTTACGTCGATCTTCTGGAAAGTCGTGGTATTTCACCGGTCGAGCCGGCCTCTCTATCTCTTACAGTGATGATAATGAGTCACAGAGGCTCTGTGCTATGAATCTAGTTAGGCATACTAAAGTTAAGTCAAATCTCTGATATATAAATTGGTTTCATATTATCGAAAAAAAATAGCATTCTATTTCTAAATTCGGAACTGTCCATATCTAATATATTCCTGATGACACTTTGTGATCATCCTGAACACTTTGTCACAAATGAATGAACGGAACCATCAGTCACGAACGACTCATTCCCGGGGCCAGTTCAAGCTGAAAGATAACTCAGTATCTGTCAGTGAAGTGAAGCACTTCTATTATATTCTTACAAATTCTATGTAATTCCTTCAAAGATCCAAATAGCCATGTCACATAATATTATCAGCAAATGTTTTTTGAAATAATTTCTAGGTGTTCCGTCCGAGCGTCACGTGGGCATTTATTTTTTCACGCGTCATATATTTTTCAATTTATTATAACTATAAAATATTAATTTAAATCGTACGGTGTAAAGGACGGTTACTATGTTCATGACATGATTACGTTAGCTAACAAGTTTATTTGATAGAGATTAACGCCTTGTCGTCTAGATAACTTTAGTATTACAACAATAATATCTATAATTTCAAATACTGCGTCGGAGAGTGACTAAAAAAACTGGTTTGTATACAGACAAACATGAATGATATGTAAACACCAGAAAACATAACCATCCTCCTGACGTAGTCAGATAAAAGCTGATAGGCATCGAGTAAAATGCGATCTGTAAGTAATATATCAAGTGTATACGTAATTGGGTCGGCATTCTACTTACAGATGTTAATTGTAAATCCTCACTGATAGATGGCGTTGATTGACGAGGGTTTGTAGTGCAAGCTGTCGCTGATTCCAGAGCACAGAACCCGTGTCGTATTGGAAAAAGGATCTACTGACAAATTGTATTCAGTGTTATTCATCGTGTTTTATTCGATTTAAGTTTATTAGGAAATCTTTTAGCTGGTGAAACGTGTTTGCTCGTTCTCGAATACACTCACTTTCTACGAATTTCTACATCCGAGGGCTGCTACTTATTTATCTGGAATAAAATAAAATTGATACTATGATTGACTATGGTTTTATTGTTTTTTAAAAAAAATCTCCGTGATGATTAATGCACTTTTGCTTACAGTCAAACCAGTTTTGGCAGCATTTAATTAATTGAAAATGTTTTATTTATGCGATAGGAGGGCAAATGAGCAGGCGTGTTACCTAATTGTAAGGAACCAACGCCGCCCATGGACACCAGCAACACATATAGTGTTATTGTTGCGTTGCCGACCTTTAAGGGATAGGGGATAGGGAAGAATGGAGAAGGGGGTGGGCTTCCGGGTGCTTCTCTCACCGAACGAAACGCGGCATGAGCCACTTTACGTCGATCTTCTGAGAGGTCGTGGTATTTCACCGGTTGAGCCGGCCTATTCATGCAACGAACTGCTTGACTCTACCAGAGCCAAGAGGTTCGCTAGGTATCAAGATTCTAAACCAATGTTTGAGCGAGCAATGTGAAAACTTAGCTTGTTTGCATGTTCTTCAAGTAGTTATAATTATTATATGTTATAGTCACAAACACAGTTAAATCAAATATCCCAAATATTTGTAAATATGAAATTAAAGTAAATGACAAAATCATAACAAACCCCCAAATTATAGCCCAATATTTTAATGATTACTTTATTGACCTAGTACAACCAAATCTAGAAAATAATAAGAAATGCTCTAAAACACATACTCCGGCGTCTCATAAATCATTGTTTATGAAACCAATCATACCAGAAGACATACTTACTATAATAAAATCCTTAAGAAATACAAATAGTACAGGATATGACGGCATCCAGACAAGTGTTATTAAAGCAGTAGACTTCATTATAGCCTATATCTATATATATTTAAGAGATTTCCACCTATATATTGACTCATCACGATATCTCTGGAACCATAAGGCGTAGCGACTTGAAATTTGGTAGGATTATTCCTTTCGCCGAGTAGAGGTCAGCTAAGAACGGATTTTACGAAATTCCACCCACAAGGGGGGTTGCGGGGGTGTTAACAATGGAAAATTCCCGTTTTTAACCTATAGCTGCTATCGACTTCAAATTTGTCGAAGATATTGCAGTATTAACATAGCGGGGCAGCAGTTATTACTTTTGATGCGAAACAGAGTTCGCCGGGTCAGCTAGTACACTATATACTATGTGATATTATAAATAGTTGTATTGAACGAGGGACCTTTCCACATCAACTAAAAACATCGATAACTAAGCCAATGCATAAAAAAGATTACAAAACCAAAATGTGCAACTACAGAACTGTAGCTTTGGTTCCAGTTCTTTCTAAAATCGTTGAAAAAGTCATATATAATTCAGTAAACCAATATTTTGAAATAAATGATATTTTTTGCAAGGAACAGATGGGCTTTAGGAAGAACAAAACTATTAATATGGCAATATATAATTTTCTAGAAAAAGTACACTTTAATATAAGTAATAGGAAACCAGCAGCAGCAACGTATATGGATATGACACGGGCTTTTGATCATGTGGATCATAAAATTCTAATAAGTAAATTATACAGTTATGGCATAAGAGGTAATGTGCTCAACTTCATAGAATCATATCTGACAGATAGAACCCAATTAACACAGATAAGCCAAGTAGACGTTAAATCCAAGACAGAGGTAATATACTCATCGCGTAGCAGATTAGTTAAATACGGTGCTCCCTAAGGATCTGTTCTGGGTCCACTATTATTTATCTGTTACATTAATGACCTCCCCATGGTAACCTCGCATCAGATGTCTTTATTTGCTGATGATAGTGCAATTGCTTTTAACTCAGACAACATGAGTCAAATTGAGAATGATTTGTAGAAATCTTTATATAGTATAACTGCTGCCCCGCTATGTTAATACTGCAATATCTTCGACAAATTTGAAGTCGATAGCAGCTATAGGTTAAAAATGGGAATTTTCCATTGTTAACACCCCCGCAACCCCCCTTGTGGGTGGAATTTCGTAAAATTCGTTCTTAGCTGACCTCTACTTGGCGAAAGGAATAATCCTACGAAATTTCAAGTCGCTACGCCTTATGGTTCCAGAGATATCGTGATGAGTCAATATATAGGTGGAAATCTCTTATATATAGTACTAGCAGACCGCGCGAACTTCGTACCGCCATATTTTAGACATTTTACACTAAAAAGATTATTGCCGCGATCATATTAATACCTCAAAGCTTTCCTCATAAATGGACTATCTAACACTATTTTTTTTCAATTCAAGTTCCTGATACATAACTTCACGCCAGATCCCTTGCGGGGTAGGTAAAGGGTACAAAGCGTCATAAGGCACGATTATTACACATCTTAATGCTTAGCTTTTGATATTAGCGACTAACAACCTAGATATGATGAAAATAATGGCAGTTAAAATATTAAGCAGTTAAATGAATGCATGAATGGGCTCAACCGGTAAAATACCACCACCTCCCAGAAGATCGACGTAAAGTGGCTCATGCCGCGTTTCGTTCGGTGAGAGAGGTACCCAGAGGTCCACCTCCCTTCCCCATCTTTCTCCCTTAAAGGTCGGCAACGCAACGGTAACACTATAAGTGATGCCGGTGTCCATGGGCGCTTTCTCCTTTGCCCTCCTATCCCATAAAAAATAATTATCAACTGCAATCAATAGCAATACCAGGGACTTTGTCAGAAGTTTTTTGTCAATCTTTAGTTTTTTTTAATACTACTTGAACCTTTTTTTTTATTTGTCATTGTCGTCGATTTAAAAAAAAACCTGGTCACCACATGTTCTTACCAGTATGGCTAACTCACAGTGAGTGTTTTTTTATAATTTAAATGATGTCGATTTGGCACCTTGGTATTACTCTTATCAAAATAAATTCACTAAATTTTAAAAGAGATCACGATATTAAAAATGTAAATATGTATATATAGATGGGCAACTATGTGGTATGCAGATGTGTAACAACCTCGCTAAGTCTTTATATTTTAACAAAAGACGCCAAGATTGAGGTGCGTAGGGATATCTTGCGCTTCGTCCATTTAAATGAAGTTGCAATATTGTAAAGAATTATAGATAATATTATAATATCTGCGTGAAGAGCTAACTATAAACTAACTCTAGCTTTGACCCATGACTTTGGTTACTTAAGTATGAAAATATTTTTAAATCTTTTAATATTCGCGTTCCATATTACATAAATATAATGAACGGAAAATAACGCGACACGTTTAGGTAAACCAATTATCTGTCTGCTTGTGACTACGGCCAGTGCAACCAGGCCGAAACATCAAGCCAATAATAAAAGTAAGTATTTGTTTACCTACACTTGTCGTGTTATTTCCCGTTTATTATACTCTTAAATAGATCAAATTCTAATCTAATGTGTCTAAATAGACACGGGGTCACAGATGTTACAGGTTCACATTACCTATTAATTATTACAAAATAAATATACAAATACCTAAGACGATTAAATACTACAAACTCATTAGGACAAAAAGAAAAAAAAAGTCTAAGAAAATAAAATAAAAAATTACCTGCCAGCTATGAGCGGCGCTCATGACCGAGTCGGGCGGGTCTCCCGAACATTTAAATGTGCGCGGAATATTTGCCTAAGAAACGTATACTTACATTTTGTATTTTGCGATATCTTTTGAATTAAATGTCCGAATTGAATCATTCAAAAAGTTCTACAAAAGTATTGAATCTATCTTTATATTGAAGTAATTTATTTTGAGTAGAGTTATTACCAAAGTACAAAATAAAGAACTTTTAAAACGACCTCATTATAATTATTTTTAAAAATTCAAAAAACACTTATTGTGCGATAACTACAATAGTTAGACATATGGCGTCGCGGACTTTTCTGTCGACAATTATATGTTCTGTAAAAGTGTAGTACATTGTTTTGTTCTATAATCAATAGTTTTTGCAGCGTTCGCGATTTAAGAATTTTTTTCGGGTCTTTTTCTTACACCTTGGGTTACATTATTGAACTTATAGTAAGGATCCCTAATTTATTTGAAAATATAATATAGCCTAAAGCCTTCCTCGATAAATGGACTATACACCAGTGAAAGAATTTTTGAAATCGGATCGGTGGTTTCTGAGATTAGCGCGTTCAAACAAACAAACAAACAAACAAACTCTTCCGCTTTATAATATAAGTATAGATTATTGACTGGTTAAATAAGAAAAACCTTAAAATTAATTTAAATAAAACAAGTATCATGAACTTTAAACTCAGAAATTCAAATCAATCAAAATGTGTTGCTGGTGTCCATGGGCGGCGTTGGTTGCTTACCATCAGGGGACACGCCTGCTCGTTTTCCCTCCAATCCCATAGAAAAAAAGTAGGAAAATTACAGTGTAAGGAAGGGAGTTGGATTAAAAGAGGGTGGCGTAAAAGTCAGGCAGGCCGCGCTCTGATGGTTTGGGAATATAGAAAGAATATAGGACATAAGATTGAATAATCAAATATACAGTGTAGAAACCAATGAATGTAGAAGCCGAGGACGGCTATGACACACTTTCTATGACCAAATGGAACGAGTCCTTGAAGATGATGATCTCAGGTGCCTGAGGTATGTAAAAATCATGTCTTATCGGCTTGTTTTCTCTCTGCCTACACTGTATCACCGAACAAGGAGATGAAGTGCTACAGCACTAGGCCACCGAGACTTATGATAGAACAGATGATACGTATCAGGTGAATTTCCTCAGTCGCCTCTTATGACAGTCACGAGAAAACACAACAAAATATGATATGGTACCCACATTGCGGTACTAGATGGCGCTGGGTAAGTTGTTTACGCAAATTGAACATAGAAACACACAAAGAGGCTTTCACATCATTAAAATAATTCGTTTAAATCCCTCTCGACCCTCACAATCCCTACATTTATGACTGTTTGTGTAATAATTAAGCAAAGTTTCACTAATTAGGAGCACACACACGCAGACACACACACACTCTTTGATAGATAAATATTATTTTAACAATTCACATTTAACTTTTAACTCTCGAGATTGTGTGATTAACTCATATCTGATCATTTCACCATCAGCATTCTAGCGGAAGTTGCGGAGCTAATGCAAATACATTCAAAACTCCACGCAAAGTCTTTTGCAGGGTAGGCAGGGAGAACAGAGCGCTATAAGGTAGTATTAGTTACTAGTTGCTACTATTTGCTACTACTGTTTATGTAATTACGGACAATTACTTACTGGGTTGTAAGTCAATTTAAACTTAGATATATCAACTCCTTCCCAAATAAAGATTGAATTTTAGTTATTACTAAATTCGGTAAATAAATACTATAATTACCTATGTCTAGGTGGCCCAGTGGTCGAGCACCTCACTTATGAATAAAGAATCCTGGGTTCGAATCCAGGCTCACTGTCAATGACTATACGATTTTTTTTTCGGAAGTTATGTATGATAAATATCTGTTACTGAAAACTTTGTCACCTATTATAGACCTACGGGCAGAAAAAGGCGTGAAGTTATGTTAGGAATTGTATTCAAGCGTTTATTAATTACATTATTTACAATATATACAATTAAAAAACTACCTGAAATCAGATTTCTCCGCATCTCGGTCTACTGGCAGCGTGCCCAGAAGACTGGCCGCATTGCCACGCTGAATGGCAATGCTAATCCTCTGTGCGAAGAATAGACCAGCCCTCTGGTCGCGAGAGGCTTCGATCAGCCTCTTTGCAAGATCTTTGTAAAGTGCACGAGCACTCGGACCCCATGTCCCCAAAGTCTCAACCCCAAACGGCTCAAACACATAGTCACCTACAAGGTTTCTGTATTTGTGCCGCTTGAGATTTTCTGCCGAAGCAGCAGCAGCACCGGCCACCTCCACCGTGCTTGGAAGATGCGATGGCGCAAGGGTGTCGACGCAAGTAGCGTCCCACACCAAAGGCCTACCCATCCTCCAAGGCAAAAGAGACATCCCGTCCGGTCTCTTGCCATCATCACGCACCAAACCGTTCGGTTCCAGAACGGCCGGTACACCGGCGGTGGCAAGAGCACGACGGATAATGTCGTTGATGTTGGCGTGACGGGAAATGCGGCCGGCGCTCCTGGCGCATGAGAGGCCACGATGTCCCTTGCTGTCGACAACCTCTCCGCAGCGACATAAATGCGAAGAAACACAGGGAGCACCTAAACGAAGACAAGTTGCGATACGGAAAGTCGTATTATCTAATAATGTTCCTATATTGGGCGATGGCAGTGCCCTAAGGCAAACTTATATACAACTTTGAAGTTATGTTATGTTTGTTGGTTTAAATACTATAAATGTAACGAATACATTATTCCTATTATTTCATATTACATAACTGTTCTCAATTAGTAGACTATTTTATGATAAAGACTTACCCAAATGGGACAAGCTTTTTACATATTATTATTTATAAAACCTTGCTCTTTACAATATAATTATAATAATATATAAGTATGTATAAATGTTTAACGTGAATGTCGATCCATTGCGGGAACAATATAAAAGTTGGAATATCCGATTACCTCATATCCGATATCAAACAATCGAACTTACAGACAACTCGCAACCCACTCTGGCTCGTCAAATGAAAAAGGGAAACTTTGTTGTTCGGGTTCTGTACTTCGTCAAATATTAGTATTATACCCATCCACTCACTCAGACAACTTTTGTGTTAACAAATTAAATACCTAATGTAACTTTATTAAAGATATTCGAATATCGCCTTTTTACTTAGTTTAGTAGGAATTTCTCAGTTAAAAAAAGATACCTTTTTCAAAAAAACCTTGATGATCTCATAATATTTCTGAACGCCTCTGAGAAGGTCATATAATCCAGTCAGTCAGTCAGTCTAGATAATAATATAGTCTCCGACACGCCCGTCTCTCGTACACTGTCTGTGCTCGGTTTATAACCCACAAATTAAATAAACTAGCCCTAGATATTATCAAGTTTTCATTTTTATTTCAAGATGTTTCTGAATGAGGAAGTCGTGGGTTAAATCCGGGCTCAGACCATGACTTAGGAATTCTATTCGGGATTTGTTAGCGATCAATATCGATAATTTAAAACATTGGGCCCATTATTTAGCAATAGGTTTCGCCTCCTAATCCATTTTGGACGTAAAATTCGGCGAGTTTAAACACCTTTGGCTAGAAAAGAAGTGAGGTACAATAACAGCAATAATCAGTTCATATATATTAACATAACAATAGTTGAGATTATTTTATAACACGACTCTGTTCAAAGAAACATCATCATCATCATTGGCCTTTTGAGGTCTACTGCTGGATATAGGCCTCCCCCATAGAGCGCCACAACTGCCGGTCCGCTCAATCATGGGGGGTTTTTGCCATAATCGCCACGCTTGGCAGGCGGGTTGGCGATCGCAGTAGGCTGTATTTTCTTGAGAGAGAATGCTGCTGCCCATTCTTCTAGCTTTTCCCATAGTCGCCTTTTACGACACCCACGGGAAGAGATGGGGTGGCGATATTCTAAGCCGGCGCCACACATATAGATTGATAATAATGATGACCTTTCAGAGTTAGGTACCTACTATTTTGCTTTGAAAGCGGTCCTCATCTTAATTGACGCCCACGGTATTTCCAGTTAGAAATTTCCAATTAGTTTAGAAATATGTACTTCCTGAGAGGGATAAATAATTTATATGGATAAAATATTTATCCCTCTCAGAAAGTACATATTTCTAAACTAATTTATAAATTAATAAATTATAAATATTTTAATTTTAATAATCTATAAATATTTTATATGGGTGGGTTACTTTCAAGGCTGTCTGTTCTGTCACGGAGCAAAATATGCATGGGCCTCTTTACGTCGACATTGTAAAAGGTCGTGTTATTTCACTGCTCTGATGTTTCCAACTTCCTAACTTAGTGTGAAGTAGTGTTGTGGTACTGTCAATATCAATGTTAATTGTAGCTAATTACACATTTTCAAAACACTGCAAATGAATCGGGGCAGCGTTGTGTTTACATTGTAAACGTTTTGTATAAAGCGGTTGAAATCTTTTCACCGGTATCCGGGTCAGGTCAGGCAGGGGGAGGATGACGTCACACCACCCCGGTAGATTGTGCCGAGTGTAAAACGCCACCAGACGCAGAGTCGTTAGGTCCGTCTTCAACATCAAAGAGGCCGCACCGTTAGCTGCGCACACCACAAACACTTTTGTACAGCCGCGACCTATATTATATGGCTCAGTAAAGATATTGTATGCCCAGTCCGCGATATCTACAGTCCAAGTCCCAGTGTTTTTTTGACGACCTGAATGTAGAAATATACTTTAACAGACAATAGAAAAGTTGCGTTTCATTTGAATGCACGAGTCCTCGGTACTATTTGTTAATCTATTATATAATATTATTTTTTAGTAGATAGCTTCATTGTTTGTTCTTCCTTCCTGGATTAGGCAGCACTTGTTACGTCTCAAATGGAATAGGTGGCATAATCTGGTGTCAAACACAGATATCTTTTGAGAGTTCTGAAATATTATTGGAGTCAGCCAGGGTTCTTACCTGAAACTTCTTCATTCAGAAAGGATTTAGAGCACAAAGACATACAATATAGTGCACTTATACGTTAGTAACAATCTTTTGATATCTGAAGAAGACAAATTTCCTTAAGCGATAAAGCCTCTGGGCACAGTCGTTTGATCATTTTCAATGTACACAATTGATAAAAGAGTGCTTTATGTTTACTTTACTGTTTGTCTGTTCGTCACGAGACGAGAAAGAGAACACTAAAAGCCTGATCTCTTATAGGAGGACACTGATATGATTGGCAACATAAATAATAAATATTTTAATTTTTTAGTTTATTTTATGCACATTTCTTGCGGATTACCAAACCCGTTTACAAAGATGTTTTGAAATTGATTGCCGGTTCCACCCCCGTAGAAAAAAATTATGTTACATGTCAAAAAAAAAAACAATTTATAATAAAGAAGTTGAGCCGGCGAACTTCCTTCCGCACAACTGTCTATGCATGAGCGGAATGCGTTTTGTTATTCATCGATAGCAAATTAAGGGTTAGATGATGTTTATAGTGTTTTTTTTTAATAATTACATGGCGTTAAAGTAGCCAGATTGCGAGATTTTTTTGATTAACGTATTTTATTTTTTTATTTTACTTCTGATGACCACCAAGAGTACGCGTACAATGTTTCACGATGATCATATTAGCGTGAAAATGTAACAAACGAATTTACTTTCACATTTGTAATATTGGTATGATAGCTTTAAAATATGCTGGGAATTGGATCTGTGAACATATCAGAAAATTTAGACTAGCCCACTGGAAAGTGCCATAATTAAATTTAAAATTAATATTCTGTCGGCATGTCGTGTCAGCCATGTCAGCATTCCTATGGCAATAGGTTTACCACCTATTCCATTTGGGACGTAAACATAACGGCGAGACGAGGCTTGACAGCCGTTGCGGCTTGACATTGTAGCCTTCGGAAGAAAAGCGTGAATTTATGTTATGTCATTCCATGTAATACCTGTATCATCTCGTATTATCTCCACAAAACAAAAAAAATATTACTTATGTTCTAAGTAAATATGTGTATGCACGCGCGGCACGTATCTGATGGGGCGTAAAGTAACTCATGCTGAACCTAACTATATATAAAGGTAAGCCCAAGTTAATTGTACCACATGCTTTTAGTAGCACGAGAGCTTGTAGCAAAAAAATAAGAAAAGCTATCTTTTATTTTATATAAGATTTGTGAAAATGGATTACCCAATGCATAATATAGCAAAATTATTTTAGCAATAAAAGTAATATTCTTCGTTAAATAGCTACAAAACAAATACGCACTTTTATTAAATTCTTTGTCAAAAAGATTTTCTTATGTTATTGCATAGCCTTTAACGTGGGCTTTGAGCGCCGTGACCGAATTAAGAAATTCCGAAACGAAGATAAAACCTAACCTACCCTGTAGTTCGGCCGAGCGTTCGTGCCTTATGGTTGCTCTGTTCTCTCTGCCTACCCTGTAAGGGCAAGGCCTGAAGTTATGTATTTATGTGTACACACATCGAACGGTAATTCGACAAGTTAATAAACTAAATGCTTGTAGTTTTGAAACAGGAGAACGGATTTCAATTTTAATTGTGTATATTTAGTTTGAGTTACGGGAAAAAATATATATAATGTGAAGGTTTTTCTCTAACAAATTGTAAATCATCAAACAACTTGTCATCATCATCAGCCCATTGCAGTCTACTGCTGGACTAAGTAATAGGCTCTCTTAATCCCGAACAACCTGTGATACAAATTAATGAAGCCATGTTACATAAAGGCTATATCGCGGTTCGATGTTTAACTGACATTTAACTGGTCCATTACGTTATTAAGAGCGAGTAGATGGTGCTCGAAGCAATCAGAGATTTACAAGGTTTATTTGAAAAAAAAAATACAATATGGGATAGGGAGTAAACGAGCAAGCGCGTTATTAGCGCACGTTATTTGCGCGTTATATGGTAAGCGCCGCCAATGAACACCCGGAATACTGATAGTGTTATAGTTGTTTATCTTTACGGTTTCTTTTTATTTAAACGCGTGTTGTTAGAATATCCGTATAAACCGTAGGCTATGATGTACCAGCTCACTGGAACTGGAATTTAGGTTTGCCATTTGCTATCTTATTAATTAAATCTTTAAATTTATAAGTCATTAAGACCCCATTAAAATACTTATAAAAAACAAGAAAATCGTATTTACATTAATTCCAATACCTGTTGTTTAGTTTTAAAGTAATAAACAAAAATACAAAGATTTTGTTTTATATATAGATGTATAATAAATCTGTAGAAATCTTTTAAATTGTGTAGTTGATTAGTTTTCTTTCAAAGACTAGTAGTAAATAGTAGCACGACCTAGGGTTTGATTCTTTAAAACCAGACGTCTGTTAAAAAGTTCACCCTAGCGGCGCTGGGGGCTGTCATAACTTTCACGTAAATACATATAAAAAGAAGTATAAAAATGTGTGACATAACTGTCGTGACATTCCCTGAGTTATGGGAGGTGACGTGAATTTATGTACGCCTCGAAGCATAAAAGAGTTAACATTCAAATGAATATATAGGACGCAGGTTATATTTTTTCCAAAGAAAGAGATCTGAATAGAATTATAGGCATATTCTTAAAGATACTTCCTCTTAACATTTAAGATCGAAATATATATGATAAATATCGATGACTAATGCCCGGACTAAATACCCGGTGTATGGCGACAGGTTTCGCCACCTATTCAATTTGAGACGTAAATATTCGACTAGCCTTGGCTTAACCGCCGCCTACTCCTTCGGGTAAAAAAAGGCGTGGAGTTTTAAAAAAGATACATTTTTCAATACATTTACATCTTGGTAAATATTGCAATGTCGCAATAGGCAATTGGCGAGCCGTATGTCGGTCACAATTTGACTGAAAGCTTCATTTTAACATCACCAGTAGAACAAGCAAGTAGTTGGTGAATTATTCATGAAGTTGGTGAGTCGGTACTGAACTAGTTGTCCAAAGTCAATGTCGGAGTTGCGACAAGCCGGCGGCCATCCCGCGCGCCACCAGTTCTCGGACACGCTGTCACGAGACACGCTTTTTGTTTCAAACTATTCACAAATGTTAGACCACACGAGAAACATAACACAACTTTCCCTTTATTTTGATAGACAATATGTTTCATGATATATTCTATTGAACTGGATGTCTGAATATCGAGGCTTGACAGATGATTAAGAAAAAAATAATTTAAATTTTAGTCATTTACTAAACTTTACGCCAAGTCCCTTGCGCGGCGGGTAACGGACACAATTCTTGCACACTTCCCTCGCTTCTTCGACGATCATAACTCCTTTCATACACGCTTGTCGGGCTCCTGATATCATCTTCAACGAGGAAGCATTGGAAGGAGTTATAGAACGAGTGTCATAGACGGTCTGGACACAGAGATCCTTCAAAACTAAAACTGATGAAACTCATTTGGGATTAGTGACCGCAATAAAATACATAGCGGCTAAACACACACGATAGATGGCGTTATTAATGCATCAGTTATTAGGTGTAATGTTTCCGGAATATATTTACACAAATATTGGCACATTGTGTGAATGCACTGTAAATTAAGTCTGCAGTGGTGAACCAAATGGATAGTTGAACTGGACTGCCTATCCTATAATTATATTTTTAGTCAGTTTAAAAAAAGTCTCACGATCTCAGTCCGTATGGAATGAGAACTAAGCATGTTGTAATTAAAGTTGTCCTCTAAAAAGTAAAAAAGAAACATTAGTGCTGAATTACATAATTATTCTAGAACTAACTCCAATTCTCATTTGCTTACATAATTTTATGCGTCCTCTTTCCTTTGAGACACAAAGCATTTTGATAGTTGCAGACCTGAGTAGTGGCGCACAAAACTACAGAATTATTTATTCATCTTAATGTCCTACGGGCTATTGAGGTCCAAATTATAATTGAGACGCTAGGGTCGTCTTACATTTTGTATCCTTTCCGTAGTTATGCGTGACATAAATCATGTGTGACAAAATAGGTATGGAAATAGCCTCCACGTATTGAGGGCGCACAGGTAATACAACCTTATAATATTCCCAACAGTCCAATGTCCTCACAACTTGACACATAAAAAATGTAAATATATCGAATAGGAGGAAATATGTCGCGCTCACAGGACACGCGGGACTCCTTCTGATAAACACGTAATATCTCTCTCGGGAATCGTTTCATTCCTAACAAGATGTGAACACTGGCTTCATCTTTACTTGGGCTGAGAATATTTTATGAAAATATTTTAAACTGGATTTGAGATACATAATGTACCTACATAATATACTAAGGGCTTTGACAGGGTACCGCCTCACTGGTATTGCAATCCTGCTTTCAGTTCAGAGGTCTTGAGTAAAAATTAAATGACTTTCCGATAGTTAAAGTTCCGGTGACTGACATAGGTGTGACCAATTGTGTATTGGATTTTAGGAACAAATTAATGTGATACATCTAGGAATAATGTACTACTACAATCATTCATTTTCGCTTATTAAAATAATGGAGGGTTACACTTACCGAAATCTTATCTACTGTGTCCTCAATTTAGTGCTATATGAAAGTGTTATATGAAATATCGTGTATTTTGTAAATCCAAACTAACCGCGTCTATCTCAGCGAGCGAGATATATCGAGGCCGACATTGCAGTTACACTTGAATTTCTCCAGGGACTTGCTCCAATGACTTTGTACATTGAGCTGAAATTCGATCAAAATTCTTTGTCCATAGAGGAGAGGCGGTCGGTTGAGAACAATTTGAAGAAGACGCAAAAATAAGTAAATATATTTATAGTTCACTATAATGATACAGAATTTATAATTTTGATTTTCGTATTCTAACTTTAAACGCTAAAGGCGCTATTTTTTTGGGGATAAGGGGTAAACAAGCCAGCGAGTGGGTTATGATAAGCGACTATCATAACCCATGGCACTTGCAATACAAATAGTGTCACAGCTATGTTGCCGGCTTTTAAGATAGGATAATGAGTGGGACTGAAGGAAAGGGTTGTAGGCCTTCAAATACCTCTCTCACCAAACGAAACAAGGCATGAGCCACTTGGAATGAATGGTAGTAGTATTTTACCTATCGAGCCGACCTATTCACCCAACTAACTGGGTGATGTCTAAATTGTGTTAAAAAACCAATAAACCTGTTTTAAAAGATACATTCACGCTGAGCTTCCACACATACATGAGCGAGCTCTCTGCCGCAAGATGCCTCCACACAGGTAGGTACTGTACGACACAGTACTATCATTATTGAGAGCGACGCTGAGTCTCGTGCAGAACGCTAAGAGCCGGCGGCGGAGCGCTTCTCTCGTAGGAATGCACAAAGTGCCAATAATCGAGCTGTTCCCACTTTGTGACTCGATTTATTTTAAACGCTAATCGATTTGTACTTTACAATATTGTTATACTTACGTCCGATTTGGCAAAGGCTAGAAAAAATACATACATAACTTCACAACAAATCCCTAGGCAGAGAGAACAGAGATTCTTACACGCCTCAGTCACTTCGTTGACTTTCATAACTCGTTAAATGCACGCGCGTTGATTTTTGAGGCTCCTAATATTACCTTGCTCTAGAACACGTTCTATTTGGTCATGGAATGTATGTCCACTGCATTGTATTTCTGCTTAGTCAATCTTCCATCATCCATTCTTTCTACATGTCCGAACTATCGGAGCATGCCCTTTCTTACTTTTAAACCGACACTCGGTTTCAATCTAACTTCCTTCGTTACAACCTTGGTTTCGACGCGGTCATTGAGAGTCACTCCGCAGATTTTGCGCAGTGCCCTCATTTCGACGGCGTACATATTTAACTTCCGCTTCCATAAGTTAGCGCTGGGACCAGTATTGCGTTGTGGATTGGTAGCTGGGCTATTATGGGCTGGGATATTCTCCTAATACCGTTTTTTGCGCCAAGGAATCTGCCCAACGCTCCATTTACGCTGTTTCTTAATGCCACTCATCTTTCTGCGTCCGTGATGCACCTACCATTCTTCCTAAACGCGCATTCAAGATAAACAATTTCATTCACTTGCTCCATACTACATAAACAAACGTTCTGGATTCCTGCCTTTCACAATGCTCGAAAAAATAAGCTGCGTATAAATCAGAACTCCGATTTTGTGAGGAAATACTGAACCTGGGATATATGAAATTATACAGTAGTAAGGCGTTATAAGTACCTAAGTTAGTAAGCATAATTGTAACATCTCACTGAATAAAACATTCGGTTTCTTGGAATTGGACATATTTTGTTAAGACATCAATAATTATCAGACTTGACTTCTGCAATGGTTCATAGGTAAGTAGCCTTTCTAACGAAGTCCACGCTAAATACTGGTCTATTTGGTTTGTAGGAATAGTCGAATAGGTTGACTAAAAACTTTGTGCCCGGTATAGCAATTGGTTCGCCACGGTGGACGTCGCCGTGGTGGTCACGGTGGATGGTGACTTCAGATGACTTTCTTCTCACACTGCAATACACTAGATATTGTTTTAATAAATTATTTCCTTAGGCTTATCACACAAATTACGATCCTGGCGAAGAAAGCATAATATATTAAGAGACAGTTTACATTGCTGGACTAATGGCTGCAGCCCTAGAGCTTCTAGCTTATTTGTAGTTAATTTAAGAAATCCCAACTTTTACGGTCTTCATATTGAAATAAGAGTGCACATTTAAATAACTACAGAAGTGTACTTTCTTGGTTTAATACTCAAAAATATTGAAAATCGATTTATTGAAATATTAAAACATTATTACACAATAATAATCAAGAGAATATTAAAGATTAATTAATTTGATAGGAAATTTTATAGTTAAATTCTGTACCTGAATTACACGTTAGATATTATCTGAATAATATAATGAACGTACTCGTGTTCGAATGTAGGTAGTTACACTGAAAACGGGGTATGTTTATGTTATTTAATATTGGGTATGTTGAAAAGCATATATTTATATAATTAAATATTTAACTGTATGTTTTATATTCTTTTTGTGTTCATCAACAAAAATAATCGTCGCGACACCACACTGTTCAATGCGAAATAGAAATGAAAATATCTGGCTTGCTTTCTATAAGAGAGAGAGAGAGAGAGCTAAAAAAAACATATATAAAATATGAAAACAAGGAAAATAAAACTTCAAAAAGAGTTCCGATACCGGGATTCGAACCCGAGCCCCCTGTATGAGAGCAAGGTATCCCAGCCCCTAGACGATACATTGTTTTAAATAAGCCAGTAAAAGATGTATTGTGTCGTGACAACTTTTCGTAAGATTTTTTTTCCGTCTAGCCCCCTTTCACAACGCGCGATAAGGAACTTCGTTCCAATAAATATAAATAAAAACATCTATCCGTACATTTGTGTGTGTGAGCGCGCCGCAATCAGGGTTGTTCTAGTTCGTCCTCCTGCCGATATATTGTTGTACAAATGTTCCCCACGATTCATCCAGTTTCTAGTTGGTAGGTGCTCTGTTGTTACTACAATGTATATAGCTTGGCGATGCGCCAAATACAATTCACTTTATAAATATACTAGATGTCGATTGCGACTTCGTTCGTGAATAAAATACAGTACACTAATACCGCTATGCGATAACACGGTATATTAAAGTCAAATGAGCGCCCAGTCCCTGGTTGTCAGCTTTTTGTCACTAACTCCGATGACAGACATTTTCCAATTCACTTCTCATTTTTTAAGTTATATTTTGACTTCATTTCGTCGTTCAATCGAATCCTGGGGCAGATTTATAACTTCTCAGAATTCTTTTCGGAAATTATGGTTGATAAATATCTATGACTGACAAGATTATGCCCGGCGTATGGCAATAGGTTCTGCCACGTAGAATATAATGGTTGGAATGTAAAACTTCAGTGAGTCGAGGAGTATCAGATTCCGCCTGCACCTTTGGGCATTAAGGGGTACGAAGATTAAAAATAATATTATTAAACATTGGAAAATATAAGTGTTTGCGCACCGACGTCTGTCGCTTCGTGTTATACAAACGAAAACCAATCAAGAGTAAATGTTGTTTATGTATAAATATTAAGTTAACAGAGGGTGGGCACAACAATAACTCATTTAAATAAATTCAAAGTTAATTAATTATATATAATTATTTGTCGTCTGTTTGACGAGTTCAGTGATGTTTTGTGTTTCACCGTTCAAATATTAATTCAGTTCGTGTATTAAATAAATTTCATAAGTGAAATGAAAGAGAAGTATGAAGGAATTTTAGCTTGAAGTGATTCTCTTCCCTCTTCTTCTATACTAATGTCGATGTTCGATAATAGTGATAATAGTTCGATATTAATTTGAGACCCACAGGAATAGACGAATACCTAGTACACCACCCTTAGAACACTAAACCGGGCTATGAAATCCAAAACATTACCCGATTACTTATACCAACAAGTACGAACGACGCCTATAAACATGTCATAGGCAGAGTAGTTTTACGCGCCACAATATCTGACGCGGGCCTTCATATTTACACTCGAAACTACATCGTTCAAGCGTCAGCCATCTAGTGGCACGCGGACGTGCCACGAGCGGACGAACCGAAGGAGACTGACATTGAGGAAAAGCCGAAATAAAATTTATTGAATTGAAGTTGAATAATACTAAATCAACCTCTTTTTCTGTTATTACTGACAAGATACGCGTAACAGGAACAATATTACACGTAAACAAGCTTTACAACAATCTGTAAAATAGGGATTGTATTCCCTGCAGAATGTTCGTGCGACAGTTCCCCCCACAGTGTCCCCTCGACATCGGATACCAGATAAAGGAAAAAGTTGTGACATTATCTACTCAGGTGTATGAACGTCAAAGGTGCGGGCGAGGTGTGTGTTAGTATATTTCAAAATTGCAAAAATATGGTAAAAACTAGACACGGTGATTGAAATCCCTGCAAGTGTTTTAGGGACAGGCTTGATTTCTGGCTTTACCTTCGTAGAATTTATGAAAACTCTTTTAAACGTCCTTGGGGAACATGGTATGCAAGTAGATTCAATTCATAATGTATAACATAACTCCTCGCCTTTTTCTACCCGACGGTGTAGGTAGCGGCTGCTTAGCATCGTCTTGTCGTTATGATTTATGTAACATTCCCTGATGTAAGTCTATTATAAACATATCTACATTATATTTGAGCAAGTATCTAATCTCACGTCTAGGTGTCACAGAAATAATTCTATATTTATTGATACAATCGTACTGTTATGAGGATTAATAGAATTTAGTTTTTAAAAAATAAACTTTAATTACACTGAAACAATTAATACACACAAAAGAAGATATTAATATTTATTAGAAATTAGGCAAGTGTCACGCGCGCGGATGTCGGATATGAACTGACTGTAGAACTAATTCAAAGATGCTATGAACAATCATAAATGCTGACTGTGCATGGGATTACGGTAAGTGGGCATTATGGGGAACAAGGGTAGATTATAACAGCCCCCAGGGTTAGAGTAAACTTACCCCAAATGGGTTAAGTTTTACGGCAAGGATGTACGGATTTTTGGCAAATTTTCTTTATTGGAATTTGTAGCAATTTCTGATAGTTCATCAGCACTTGCTGTTTCAAATTTGACTTTACTTTTATTGAATATAAGACGGTGACATTTACCTGATTTAATTCCCTTATATATTGAGACACAAATACAAATTATAATTAATATTACTATTACAATAGTAGTGTATGAATAATATTCTCCGTACAAGACAATGTGCGGTTTTTCGATAATTTCGTTTAAATCTTTTACAATCTGATTTGAATCTGTATACTGTAATGATGTAATAGAATCTAAGTTTATATTAGTCAAATTTAAAGTTGATACAATTCTTTTAGATTTTAACAAAGATGCAGAATTACAACAGGAATCATTAATAATATTGAAGCTAGTATGTACAGGTTGAATTTTAATTATTTTCGAATATTTTGGTATTAACCTTGTATCTTTATAGAAGGCTATGCAATGTTTAGGCAAATTTAATATCCCTGTACCGGATATTATAATTTCTGTATTGTTGAACTCTCGACAGTCAATAGATAATTTGTATGGATTAGTGATAACATATATCCATCTATTGTTTGATAGTGGTTGCCAAATATCGAGATGACCTTGAAGAGTTCTTGTTTTACAAATATTAGGTAAAGTATACAATGCCTTTGAAATTATTTCCGATTCGCAGATCGGAGTTACGGAACTTGAATAGGTATTTAAATCGTAACAAATGTAATTGAAATTATAAACAATCTTACAACTAATTAAACTATTCAACTTACAGTAATAATTCTTATCTTTATTGATAGCGATATATTTAGTGGATGGGATTATGGTAGTATATGTTTTGGGAACAACTGTGACTGGGTAAGGAATACTATGGTATACATAGTAGTTTTGTGGGTTAACAAGTGGTACTTTCAAAACAAATACTATTTTATTGTCGTTATAGTAGGTAGCGATTTCAGATATATTCATCAGTGTATAAATATTATCTATGGATAAAGTTATAGGAAGCTGGTGATACTCTGATAGGAATCTATAATTTTCAACAAGTTCTGTGAATAACTGCTTAGGGGTTATTATGGATGGATACAAGACATTAGATTTGCTAAACATAATTCCATTGATTACATCTTCAATTTTAAATGATAGTGTTAACAAACTGCTCTCTAACATATTGAGTATTGTGTTTAATTTTGTTTTTAAAAGTAAGTTATCATACAGTGATGACAAATTTTGATGATCAAGCATTAAGGTATCTATTACACTATTTAATTGTTGTTCGTTAATACTAATTTTATTTAGGGTATCTCGCAAAGATGAGAAAGTTGAAGTAGTGACGAGAATATTTTGTTTAACTAATTTTGATAAGTTAATTTGATCGGTTTGCACTAATTGAATGGCATTACTGTAACGGATTGCATCCTCTTCGTCCATTGTACCAAATAAATGTTTAAACAAGGAACCGACTCCACCAATCCAGGCCGATCTTTTTGACCTTAATTCAATTAAATGTGATATTGAGTCAAAATCACGAACAATATCGTTGTATCTAATTGACAGAGGTTGGTGTAGGTTTAAACATTCTATATCAGTGTAGAGAGCACTTTGCTTGCATAAAAACTTAGAGCTGCCTATTACACCGTTCAGATTTTTAATATGTGGCTGTATATAAGAAATGTCTATTGGAATAACAATGCTAAGGTGTCCGTCTATTATTTTTAATGATCCAATAGGGTCAAAGTATATGCCAGATGCATTTACAGTAGGTTCTATGAAGGTTCCGTGAGTTGAAGACAAGGAACTGCAAATGAACAAGTTATAAAACTTTAATATAATTATTTATTAATTTATATACTAACTAACTAATGTATTTTGGATTCTCTACAGTTAAGTTGAATATTACCTACGAGTATATTTATTTTATTTATCTTATTCTAAGTAAATATCTTAATATCTTAACTAGGAATATGACGACGAGCTAATTTTACTTCGTCAAAGTGATGAGTAACGTGTCGTCTATTTATTAATAACGTTAAACTGTTTCTGCCGTTTATTTTTATTACTTTATAAGGGCCCTTCCAAATTGGGGATAATGCTTTACGCATTCGGAGGTGGTTTTTCAGATAAACATAGTCACCAGCATTATAGGTTACAGGACGAGTGTGGGTATCGTAATATGCTTTTGAAGATTCTTTGGATCTTTTTATATGTTCAATAGCTTTATCTCGAGTGGTTTTTAATCTATGTTGTAACATTTTTAAATATTCAGGGTAAGTAGCGTCAGAGGTTGCTTCATAGATGGAATTTGGAAGAAAAGGTTTGTGCCCGAAGATTAATTCATACGGGGAGTAATTTGTTGTTGAGTGAATTGCTGTGTTATACGCTAACATAGCTGTGTATACAAAACGCGGCCAATTATCTTGATTTTCGGAAACATATGATTTTAGGTATTCTTTTAAAGTTGAGTGACTCCGCTCGAGTGCTCCTTGAGTCTGAGGATGATAAGGTGACGACCAAAGTTGTTTTATTTTTAGAAATTTACAGGTTTCTTTGAACATGTCTGAAGTAAAGTTAGTACCTTGGTCTGTGAGGATATATTTTGGGATACCAAATAAGGATATAAAGTGGATTAAACAGTCACTGGTTTCTTCTGCTGTAGTGCTTCTAATAGGATATGCTATAGAATATTTAGTTAAATCATCTTGAAGTGTCAGTATGTACTTAATTTTTGCTGTACCGGATTCTGGGAGTGGACCCACTATGTCCAGGGATAGCCTTTCAAATGGAGCTGTAGAGGTTGTGGTGATTTGCATTGGGGATCGATTGATTTTTCTAAGAGCTTTATTTGTTTGACAAGATGAACAATTCTTTACATAGTTTTCTATTTCACTTCTCATATTTTTCCAATAGTATTGTTCACGGATTTTATTAAACATTCGACTGGAGCCTAAATGTCCAGCGATAGGACTATCGTGATTTTCTCGCAGTATTTTTTGTATTTCAGAAGGACTAGGATAATAAACTCTGTTGCGGTATATATTAACTTGGATATTGGTGTTATGGAAAATATGTGCTAACATGTTGTAGATCTTAATATAAGCGTGTTTGTCAAATGGATTCTTGAAATCAGTGATACTAATCATGTCAATGGTGTTATTTTCGGATAATAAGTGATTTCTGAGATTTTTCAGTGACGTAAAAATGTCATCATATACGCAGTTATCAAAATGATGTACTTTAACGAATAAGAAATAATATTTTTTATCGTTAAGTGTTAATAATTTATATGAGTGTAATGTTTTTTCGGAATTAATAAATTGTTCGGAGTCCGAAGAGTTGGATAGGATTTCTTCGACATAGGGTACGGATTCATCAAGGTCGAGGGATGTTGGAATTATGATAACTTTACTCTGACTTTTTAGAATGCTGTCATTACATTCGATGATTTTGGTATCATATTTAAGAGTTGGATGAATTTTCAAAAACTTAGAATATGTATCGGCGAGGTTAGGTAATGGTTGAGGCATTGATGAATTGTTTTCAGGATATGGAAGGACATTATCTGGATTTGGAGTCTTTATACTGGGACTTGGATAACGCATAATTGGGGTTTCATTAGGATTTTCAGTTATAATTGCCTGATTTGGAAGATCAGACGAATTGTTAGTACTTGGTAAAGATAAAGGGCTAAAGTCGCCTACTCCGTCGTTAAAAGGGCTAAAATCTAAAGGACCGAGGTCGATCAATTCATCATCAGGTAAGAGTTGAAGATTATCAGGATTTTCAGTGTTTTCGGGATATAAAGGGTTTACAGGATTAATAGGATAGCGCGAAAGTGCATCAGCTGCTGAATTTAGTTTTCCTTTTCTATATATGATTTCGTATTCATACTCTTCGAGCTGAAGACGCCATCTTTGTAATTTACTACTAGGGTCGGTATGATTAAATAGCCATTTAAGCGGGCGGTGGTCACTTACTATTAGAAATTTGCGGCCAAATAAGTATGGTCTGAATGATTTACACCCCCAAACTATAGCTAGTAACTCTTTTTCGGTAGTGCTATAATTTGTTTCGCACTTGTTTAATGTTCTAGAAGCATAGGCTACAGGATGGTCCTTACCTATTGGACCTTGAGAAAGGATAGCGGATATCGCATAGTTTGATGCATCACAAGTTAGGTTAAAAGGTTTAGAAAAATCAGGATATATTAAAACTGGAGCAGTGATAAGTTTGTTTTTAAGGATTTCAAAAGCTAATTGTTGTTCGTTAGACCAAACAAAAGGGACATCCTTTTTTAGAAGGGATGTGAGTGGTTTTGATACTTTAGAAAACTCGGGGATGAAACGTCTATAATAAGATATCAGTCCCAAAAAGGATTTAATATCTTTTGGGCATTTAGGGGTTGGAAATTCTTTAACGGATTTAATTTTATTAGGATCTGGTTTAACACCGTTTTCTGTAATAATATGACCTAAGTAACCTACTTCTTTTCTTAAGAACTCGCACTTATCAGGTTGTAATTTTAAGTTGAAGGAACGGATTTTTTGGAAAATGGCTGTGAGATTTTGGATATGAGAGGGTAGGTCAAATGAATAGCAAACTATATCATCCAAATAAACAAAACAACGCTCTCCTTGTAGCCCAGTGAGTACATTGTTCATTAATCGTTGAAAGGTAGATGGCGCATTTTTAAGTCCGAATGGCATTCTAGTGAATTCGAAATGGCCTTGTGGAACACTAAAGGCAGTTTTACAGGAGTCGTCAGCCGCCATTTTTATTTGATGAAATCCAGAGGCTAAATCTAGGGTAGAGAAGTATTTGGACTTGCCTAGTTGGTCAAGTATTTCATTAATGTTTGGGATAGGATATGTCTCACCAATGGTGATATCATTCAACTTTCTGTAGTCGATTACAATACGCCATTTCTTTTGGCCAGAGGCATCAACTTTTTTTGGAACTATCCATATGGGAGAGGACCAAGGGGATAATGAAGGACGGATAATCTTTTGGTCTAACATTTTTGTAATTTGTGAATGTACTTCTTGTTTGTGGATTTCGGGAAACCTATAGGATTTAACATTTATCGGTTGGTCATTTGAGGTGCGAATTTCATGTTGTATAGCGTCAGTGGATGTTAGTAAATCGTCAGGCAGATGAAATATATCCGAATAGTTAGAGCATATATCATAAAGGGCTCTAGTTTCCTCGTCGTTTAAGTGCGAGACACGGAGTAGTTTTAAGACGTCTTCAGTCCTACGGAAACATGATTTCTTAACAGTATGAGGTTGACATGATTCGTAATCGACAGGATGTAGGGTGAGTTGAAGATCGGATTTTATAGTAGTAGGATTTTCGGAAGTGTTTAAAACTGTAAGATTAACTCTATTATTATTCTTCACTTTTACTAGACAATTGGCTATAAACAAAGTGTCATTAACGCGTTGGTCTAGAATAAGACCTTCTTTAACTTCTGGGTTAATGACTGAACACTCTAAGGTAATTTCAGAACGTGCTGGAACTTGATAAGTTGGACTTTTAAAATTAAGTTTAATTTTATTTTTATCTAAATGAAGAATTTGTCTATTATAATCTATAAAACACTGAAAATGATTAAGTAAATCATTGCCTATTATTCCGTCATATGGGAAGTCAATTTGGCCTATGATGTGAAATGTGTAAATAATGGATTCTTTCCCTAATATTAAATTTACGTCTAGGTTTCCTAGAGTGGATACTGGGTCTTCGTTACTATCTATACCTTTTAACTTAATTATATCGTTTCTGAGTTTTAAATGTGAAAATTTACAAATAGAAGTTTGTTTTAGAAGGCATACAGAGGATCCGGTATCTACGAGGAATGTTAATGGTTTGTCAGACATTGAAGTTTTAACGAGTATATAAGGTAATGATATTTTGTTAGCCATAGAAGAAAGTTCAAATATTCTATTGGTTATAATGTTCGAGTTAGTAGTTTGGACTTTTATTTCGGGTTTAGAAATATGGACACTTGTTTGGGGCTGGTTACCCGTGTGGTCCTTGGATTTAGAAGTATGGACACTTGCTTGGGGCTGGTTACCCGTGTGGTCCTTGGATTTAGAAATATGGACACTTGTTTGGGGCTGGTTACCCGTGTGGTCCTTGGATTTAGAAGTATGGACACTTGCTTGGGGCTGGTTACCCGTGTGGTCCTTGGATTTAGAAATATGGACACTTGCTTGGGGCTGGTTACCCGTGTGGTCCTTGGATTTAGTAATATGGGTGCCATTGTCATTTAAGGATATTGCAGGAAATTGTAGCTTGGGTCTCACGAGACACCTCCGTGAGCCCATTATTGGTTTAAATGTTGGTCATCGTTATAAGACTGGGAATCTCCCTTAATAGGCTGAGATTCTGCATAATGTTCTTGATAATTAGAGATCGTTGGTTGTGGATTTTCGTAATAGCCATTGTCTTCATTAACGGCAAAATTTACCCGACCATAATTTTGCTTTTGATAATCTTGGTAAGGGCGTTGTTTAAGCTGCGGTGACTGAGGTGTTCTGAATTTATTATTATTATATTCACGTTTTCTGCACTTATCAATGGTATGACCTGGAGTTTTACAATAGCGACAAAATAGATTTTGGATATTTGGCTCCGGTTGACGTGGCACCTGAAACTTTTGAGTTATATTCGAAACAGGAGGTTTAAAAGAGTACTGAATTTTATGTGGTTGACGTTGTGACGGAATAGGATGGTTACGCTTAGCGAATAGGTTCAAAATTTTCTCTTCGGAAATTGCTAGGTTAATTGCTTCGTTAAGATTGGCTGGGTATTTACCTCGAACTAAATTAGAAATTTCTGGTTTAAGGCCAAGTAAAAATGTATGGAGAGTCAAGTCTTCCATGGCCGCGATACGGCCAGACAACTCAGACTTCTTTTTATTGGAAATGGTTACCTCCGTCAACAACTTAGATAAACAAGTTTCTAAGCGCAGCGCGAATTGGCTAACTTGTTCGTTATTAGTTTGCTTACATTCCTGCAGATCAGTTAAAAGATGAGCATAATGCTTTCTCTCGCCGAATTGGGTCTGTAAAAACCCACTTAATTGTTCCCAAGAGTCAAACTCTTTTATAGAACATGCTATTTCGGCCTTACCTTCAAGCTGTGAGATAATGTACTTAAAAAGTATTAATTTTTGGTTTTCGGATGCTAATTCAAACGCGTTATCACAATTTGTTATAAATGAATTTAATTTTTCTCGGGTACCATCGAAAGGTTTTATGAACTTGAGTAATGTCCCAATAGGAATAGCATATTCTGATTTAACTTGAGAATCCTTTAAAGACATGTTGAAATTAAAATAGAATTAATTTGACTGATGAATACGGTTCGGTGTAATAGACGGCCACTAATGTTGTTCAATGTAAGATAATATGAACGTTACAAAGTTGCAAGTTGATTACTAAGAATTGTTATTGTGATATGTTTGAGAATGTTACAATGTTAAATCAAATACTAACATTAAGATAATTTTAAAATATGATTTAAATTATTATCTACTTAATTAAGGATAGTAAATAATCTTCTGGTTTTCCAATGGGTTTTAACACACACACACACTTGATATTTAAATAATCAAAATAATTTTCACTTTCACAGTAGTTATAAAACAAAAGAACTTACAGGAACACGCAGAAAATATACTGGAACATGATCACCTTTCGAAGAACAGGCCCACAGGTAAACGAGTACAGGTACAGATGCTGTAGGCGAATATCCAAGACGCGGAGAATGAATATCTTTGTTTTCAACGTAGTTGTAGATAATAGATTTCGGTATTTCGCAGGAATGAGTCACAGAATTTGCAGGATTGATGATGAGTAACGACGATTTTCTTTTCGATAGAGACAGGATTAATTCACCAGGTTACTACGGCGAATATTTTTTTGACACAAATTCGTCGCGGATATAGTAGATAATGTGAATTTAAATATGAGTTCATTAATTGCACTTTGGACACTTGCGAATATTGAAAAAAGTCACACAATATAGGAATTCGATATAGTTATTCACTTGTATACTTATTTACAACTGAACGGAGACGTCCCAAGGATACCTTCACCATCGGTATCCCACCGCTGCCACCAAATTGTTATGAGGATTAATAGAATTTAGTTTTTAAAAAATAAACTTTAATTACACTGAAACAATTAATACACACAAAAGAAGATATTAATATTTATTAGAAATTAGGCAAGTGTCACGCGCGCGGATGTCGGATATGAACTGACTGTAGAACTAATTCAAAGATGCTATGAACAATCATAAATGCTGACTGTGCATGGGATTACGGTAAGTGGGCATTATGGGGAACAAGGGTAGATTATAACAGTACGAATAGCAACAGCCTTTTGTCATCTCCGTGTAACGTACTCTACGGAGATATGCAAAGTGTTCCTAATATATTTGACGTACAAATATGATGCCGCCTGTTGAAGCGATATCCAGCGTAATAACAGCTATTCTGAATATATTCAAAGGGTCCCGAAAAAAATGAATTTCCCCAGTGGGTATAACCCATGGGTTTCCGATACCCATTGTATAGTTATGGCCACAGTTGACTGAAATTATGCCAATTTTTAACTCTAAAGACCGAAACCAAAGATGCGGTTCATCTTAATTACATCAAGTTCAAGTTAATTACATATATTGAAAGTATATTTATCCGTATGGTGATAGTAAGGATGACGTTCTCACGAACACTAACACAAACGTGTTCACTCGACACTTGATCACGTTCACTCTTCATTCGCTCATCTCGGATCAACTCTCATTCCTTCACTCGCTAATAAGGGGTCATCCATAAAGTACGTCACACGTAAATGGGGGGGGAGGGGTTCGACGAAGTGTGATATAGTGTGACAAGGGGTGGGCGGGGTCCTAAGTTTTGTGACATCGCATTTCAAAATAAATTGAATCAAGAAATTTCAAATATTAATTAAGACTAAAAATAATTTCTACTCTATCTATATGAACATACAGTTTGAAATGTTTTGTTTGTTGTTGACGACTTCATACCCGCTCTAGTGACACGCCGCACACGCCGACTATGAGCCCAAGCCAATAACCAACACAATCAACTACATAAGAAGCAGCAAATTTTGCCTATTTTTTTATGGGATAGGAGGGAAAACGAGCAGGCGTGTCACCTGATGGTAAGCAACCAACGCCGCCCATGGACACCAGCAACACATATAGTTACTGTTGCGTTGCCGACCTTTAAGGGATATGGGATAGGAAAGGATGGGAAAGGGGGGTGGGCCCCCGGGTACCTCTATCACTGAACGAAACGCGGCATGAGCCACTTTACGTATTTCTCCGGTCGAGCCGGCCCATTCATGCAGCGAACTGCTTGGCTCTACCACTGTTGACCTATTAAAAAGATTAGTCCTCAAAGAACAGCAGCTAGACGTGCCAGAGAAATTCTGTTTGAATGATATAAATGATGCCATATGGTTAGATGAAAAAGATCACCAGAAATATTCCTCACGTTAACACCCCAATGAGAACGAACTGATTTCTATGCGAATTATAAATCATTTAAAGGAATGGATTCAAAGTCCATGGACTGAAGACGACTAAGTTCCTTTCCCTTTCTTTAATTAATAGTTTATGGATTTGTTATTTTTTAAAATATTTGATGTTGATTTCATAAAAAAAGTAATTGAAATGGAAAATTAATTAAGGGACTGCTGTTTTAATTTAAAAATTTTAGATTTAAATTTGCAAATTTGTGACGTCACACTAGGGAGGGGGGGGGTCTCACAAATGTGACCACCTGTGACAAGGAGGGGGTGGGGGTCTAAAAATCATGAAATTCGTGTGACGTACTTTATGGATGGCCCCTAAGTAATAACAAGAAGAAAGTAAGTTCATAACAAGATACATTTTGCTGAAGTATCTCTGCCCGGAACTAATGAAGACTCTGCCGACTTCTACCTAACAACTGGCAATTGAATTGCACGCTCATGCTGTGTTGCCAATATACAAGTACACTTGAAGCGAATGTTCTCATGAGAGACGAACGTTCTTATAGCATAAATATTTTTTTTAATTAATTCTAAGGCTGCTGGTTCGTATGTGAAAGATACTATAATATACATTATACGTATATTAAAATCGAAACATAACGAAACTCAATTTTTATAGTATTTTCAGCGAATCAGATTTCTGTAGTCCGACAGTAGTCAGACAATCTCTCCTTGGTCCAGTGGTCGAACACCTCGCTTTTGAATGAAGAAGTCGCGGGTTCGAATCCTGCCTCACAACAATGACTTTTCAAAATTATTTTCGGAAGTTATGTGTGATAAACATCGATCGACTGAAAGCAATGGCAATAGGTTTGCCACCTATTCCATTTGTGACGCAAACATAATGGCGCGACGAGGCTGCCTTACACCTTTGGGTAGTAAAAAGCGTGAAGTTATGTTATATTATCATTAACATTTATGTCGCTGGGGAGAGGTCGTCGACAACAAGAGACATCATGGCTTTTCTTGCGCCAGGAGGCTGCATTTCCCGTCACGCCAATGTCGACGACATTATCCTTCATGCTCTTGTCACCGCCGGTGTACCAGCTGTTCTAGAACCGAACGGTTTGGTGCACGATGATGGCAAGAAACCGTTGTCCTTGTAGCATCACACCTTTCAATCACGGCAGGCCCGTGCTGCTCCTGGTTCATCAGCAAATCGTATGCGGTACAAATAAAGGAACCTTGTAGATGATTATGTTTTAGTCGTTTGAGGTTGAGAAGCTAGGGACATGGGGTCCGAGTGCTCGTGCATTCTAGAAAGAGACTGATAGAAGCCTCTCGCGACCAGAGGGCTGGTGAATTCTTTGCACAGACGATTAGCATTGCCATTCAACGTGGCAATGCGGCCAGTATTGTGGGCACGCTGCCCTGTTTTTAACCTGTAAATATTGTACCTATATAATGTTATTATATGTAAAAAATAAAAGCTTTTAATAAAGTTAAGGTATTTTTTGTAAACTGAGATATTTTTATAACATCCGACAAATCATGACAATATATTTGACGTGACAAAAAAGCAGGCCGATTGCTTTTTTGTATGGCAATTTAACGTTATTTGCTTAGTGCCTGCCGCAATTAATTTTTCTTGTTTTTGTTCGTATTTGTTTGATTCGCGAACATCTAGTGATATTAAAAGTATGTCTTATTCTTTCCGACATCCCTACTGAATAATGTGCAAAGATTTATAATGATCAGTAATAAAGAACTGGAATCAATACAAACACACTAATTTGTGACATTAAAAGATAAATATGTGACACACTAATTTGCTAAACTCAGTTTGTTATTGTTACAATATTAGCTCAGTAATAAGCTCGTACTTATATTTGCAGTTATACAACAGAATATAGAACAGATGGCGCTGTGTCACACATTATAAGACTCGTCATATTATCTCATGGGATCCTCCCTACTCACTATGCAAGTTCAAGTTGGAGGATCTTCCTCTAACATAGTCTAAATTAATTTCCTCTGCACCAACTGACGTCTGCAGGCTAAGAGATATGATATATCAGCTGTCGTCAATACATTCAAGATATTAATGGTAGAGTATTTATTAATTCACAGTGATGGATTTGCCACTTGTTCAAACTTAGTGTAATTCAAGTTTTACATATTTCTAACCAGAAACGAAATGAAACGTAAACATACGGCGAGTTCAGGCGTAACAACCGCTGCTTATATCTTCAGTATCTTCCCAAGTAATATTTTTTTTTCCTTTGATAATTGCTACTTGATTTGTGTGTAGGAAGGATTTTTTTTCTAAGATAAACTATGTGTGAGAAGAGCTCTGCAAATGGACAAATAACATAGCGCCAAGAACTAATAAAAGGTTCGTAGAAATGTACTATAATTTTAATAAAATTAACAAAAATTGAAAAGAAAAGCCAGAAATGAGCAAAAAAAAACAATGCTTTGTTAAAATATTATATTCCTGGAGATAAGTAAGGTTCCAATATCTTCATGAGTGTTCGATATTAAGCTGAAACCTTTTTTAAATAATAAATGTAAAACAAAATATTTACGTACAGCTCGTCACAGGTCTTATTAAAACGATGGACAACTGGTCGGAACGAAATTATTATTAGTATGAATAATAATTTCATAATATAAATGAGAACATTTGAATAAATACTTATTTAAATTATGTTATTAATTCTTTTACTTACTGTCTCGGTGGTCCAGTGGTCGAGCATACGGCTTCTGATCCAGAGGTCCGGGTTCGAAACCTGACACTGGCTCACACCAATGACTTTTCGAAATTGTTTTCGGAAGTTATGTGTGAAAAATATCGATGACTGAAAACTTTGTGCCCGGTATGGCAATAGGTTCGCCACCTATTCCATTTGGGACATAAACATAACGGCGAGACGAGGCTTAACAGCCGTTGCCTACACCTTCGGGTAACAAAGGCGTGAAGTTATGGTTTGTTTATGTTTTAAATTATGTTTTTACTTTTTTATTAAATCTTACAAACTGTGCTTAATCTAACCTTACATGTTATTAATTACAGGTGTGTTGAAGTACTATGACCGGAAGTAAATATAGCATGAGTAACATAAATAACTTGACGACGTAATGGTACTGAAGTGTTCGAAGGATCTCAAGATAATATCATACACTTTCAGAATGAACTCGTACAACGTTGAATTTTAATAAACGACAAATAATTAGTAAGAAGTTTCGGTGGTCCCCTGGTCAAGCACGCCGCTTCTGAATCAAGGGTCGCGGGTTCAAATCCTGGCTCACACCAATGACTTTTCGAAATTAATTTTCAGAGGTATGTGTGACAAATATAATGTATAACAAGTATGTATGCAGAATGATAATGTAAGAGAATGCGAATTTCCTAATTCAATTTTAATAAGTTATCATTATTTTCAACAAATTATTTCGACGACGCCAGGACGTTGAATTTATATTTATGACAGATCCCGTTCCATCTCCACAGATCCAATTTCTTGTTTTGAAATAAAAATCTAATAATGTGTTGAAATACACATTGAATACGAAATGTATCATCGACAGAAAAAAAAACTGGAATTTTCACTTAATTCAAATGAATCTGACATGACATTCAATTTAATAATTGTGCATGGCCGAGGCATATAAAAGTAATACGTGCGGAATGACGAACGTAGACTGCAATTAAAGCTAGAAGACGAGCAGACTAAAACAAAGTGTCAGAGTAAGGATGTTACATCGTGAGAATGAATGATGAGATCGTGTTCGAAAAAAAACCCATTTGGAACAAAATAAGAACTTTATAGATTTGTCTATTTAGCCTATTACAAACATATTATAAACATTTCAATTTTCATTTAAAAACTAGTTCTGCGAGGTCGGTGGAAAAGTATAGCTGAAGGTAGATGAAACAGTCAAGGAGGAACATTTATTTGAAAAATTAATTCACTCAATATGATACATTCCAGGAGACGAGCAGTGTGCAAGAACCGTGCTTTGAAGCACTCCGTTCTGTATTAAGAATTTATGTAAATCTCATTCACATACGAATTTCAGTAGTTAAACTAGTTTCGTGCTACATTTTAAATCGAGCTTTTAAAAGTTATTATGGATAATCTAACCGCACAGTTAGAACATACTAAAACTTTACGAATTCAAATTTAACCTTCATTTTATACAGCAGGTAGTAAGGTATTACGTACGTGCGGCAATCCCAGCGGCTCTCCGTATAATATTTGCGTTATATCTGAATGTGCCTATATTTTTTCAGTCTGAAAAACATCAACTCACAAAGTCCCACGCGGCATTAAACGGTCACGCCGAAGGTTTCAATATATGACTATTTACAGTTGGTTTCAAGCTCAATGTTGCCTTATAAGGACCCCGCGGGATTGAGCACCAATTACCCGTGTACCGGGTGGATAACATTTTATTAGGAACACAGGTAGCACTCTAAAAAAGTTTTACGACATTTTCCTATAAGACTTCACATTTTATTTGTTATTTCAATACAATGATTTCAAACAGGACATTAACCGCCTCATGGTAAGCGGTTATTAAGGAAAATCACGTCAGACATCACTCTTGTACACTGCCGTTTCAGATTGCGTCCGTGTAAACTTTTGAGAATATTTAATTTCTCTTAGTTTATAAAACACCGGTAATCCATTGCCATTGCAAAATAATATCTTCACAGAATCCTGGAACCAAATATATTATGAGTATGATTTTTCATTATTGTATAATGTATCGACGCAAGAGAAGCACGGAAGTAAGATTGATGAGAGGTTTAGTAATATAGCGGAAGTAGACCTAGTGGATAAAATTAGAAATAGTGCAATTCGAAAACGTCGTGGTCATAGTGAAAAAATATGTGGTGACCAGGATTGGGAAAATAATGCAATAATAAAGAGTGACAAAACTAACATATGAGACAGCAGTCAAACAGCAAGCTGGTAAAAGTGGACTTTAGCTGACTTGCCACCATCAAAACCCCAATGACGCGTTGGATAAAGATCAGGTCAAGAGTTGCCACATCAGAAGAGCATGCATAACATTATGTACCAATATAATATATGTGTTTCAGGATACTAGGTAATAAAAAGAAGTAGTTCCTGCTTACTTCTTGGGGAAAAAGCTTGATTGTATGTATGTATTTCAACCCCAAAACCATAAACAATAACCATGACTGCTACCGAACCGTGGTATAAGTAAGAGCCAGCAGACCAGTGCAGACACAAGCTAAGGTGCCTAAATCCACGATTACTTTAATTAATGTTCACACCAGACTTTAAGTTCTATTTAAAGTAAATATGTAGACTACTGGCAAAACCATGTCTAACTTCGTATAATTCCAAAGGTAAAAACTAATACATCATTTTATGACCTTTTTTTCGTATTCACTAATAATCATTTATCTTTTCGATTAAAAAAACACGTCCCAACAGATATATTTTATATCCGAAGTGATAAATAGTTGTCTCGCCTAATGGATTCTCCAGAACTTCATCGGAAGGTTCTGATGTCATCTGTCAAACTTTTTAAAAGTCATAAAAATATATTTCGTGTTTGAAGCGCGGAACGAGACGCAAATTAATTTCAATGAAATATCGTCCTAAAGGAAACTGATCGACACCCTCATTGTGCGCCGTAATCATGTTATGAACAACTGTATTGTGTCGTAAGAACTTCGGTTTTAAATTTATCTCTTAAAATCAAGCAGGAAAAAAAATACGTTATATCTACTATGATATACGATAGTAGAAATTATATATTTTGAAGTATTAATCAATATGCTTCCAATCTGTCATCAAGTTTAAGTTTGTAATAAAAACATTTATTACATTTTAATAACTATAAAGTTTGATAATACTTTGAATTTGAATGTAATTTTATATACATTCATAGGTTTAGGTATTTTAAGAAATTTATTCTATAACTTGTCATTTACATTACAAACAGACTGTTCAGTTTTAACATAATATAACAAAACTTTACGCCTTTTTCTACCCGTAGGTGTAGGCAGTGGCTGTTAAGCCTCGATTCGCCGTTAGGTTTACGTCGCCAATGGAATAGTTGGCGGACCTATTGCCATACCGGGTACAAAGTTTTCAGTCACCACTATTTATCACACATACTCTTATTAGGAATTTCGAAAAATCATCGCGTGAGCCACGATTCAAACCCGCGACTTCTGGATTCAGTGGCTGGATGCTAGATCACTGGACCACCGAGACTAAAATTTCAGTTGTAAAATGTTCAGTTTTATTTACATTAAAACAAGACAAGGCCTATATTAATTTGTATTACCGAGGCTCTATTCAGTATCTTGAATACTGCGAGAGAAATGGTGTTTAATGGACGGAAAGTTGGAACAAAGGGGAATAAAAGCCTGCACAGTGTTTTATTTGAAATCAATAGCTATGAGAGTTAGTTTATATAGCAGCACACAGATTGAGATTGACTTGATGGCGTAGTGGTATAGCATTTTGTATTTTAACACAAGGTCCCAACCTTTAACCCGGGTATCACACACTATTTTTGAAGTGAAACTTCTTTAGAATCGTTGTGATTTCAAACCGAATGCAACGGAAATACGACAAGTAAGAGACAAATACAAAAATGTGTAGGATGAGAGACATAAGAATGAGACAGAAATATACATACTATTTCATTTTATATTATCGGCTTCTCCTCTTTGTTTTTTTGGAATTTCAGTTTCTACACTGACATACTGTATAGAAACAATTTTTATAATCACAAAAATATCCAAAGGTTAAACTCAGCCTCGATGTCACACAATTTACTGGTTGTTCGAAGCGGTGTATCCACTAGGCTACGGATGGTAGTTGAAGTGACTGTCAATTACCCATATATATAATAACTAACTATGAAAATTTCGGAATGCGATTTCATTTATTGTATTGCCATCTATGTCAATCAGGTAGATGTAGATTTTTTACTTATCTCGCGCTACGCTGTTTGGTATAACGGGCGTGTTTGTGCCATTTACATAAAAATTTAAAAACAAAAATTAAGTAAAAGTGTGTTAGAAATAGTAATGAATTAATAATTTTCTCTCACTTTCTGTGAACTGAGTCGTTAGCTGAACGAATTTACCTAACGACTTCTCCCGTTGCCAAAACAAATAGATAAAAAAGGAATTCATTTGGATAATGCCCAAATTCCAGAATAAATTGCCAAAAATTTTATTACAGTAATTATTTTTTGCAATATAACGATTCATTTAATCTCTTAATGATTTTTTTGTACCTCCTTTAATACCTGAAAATGAGGGCAGTAAAAATAGATAATAGCATTGCTGAATAATTGTCGTATGAAAAACACAACAACGACAAGTTGGTCCTAATTAAACGTTTTTAAATACGGATATGCAGACTTCAGTTCGTTCGTTGGGCAGATTCCTGGGGCAAAAAACATTAGCAGAAAAGCCCAGCTAGCAATCCTCAATGCAGTCCTGACCCCAACGCTAACTTATGGAAGCGAGAGCTGGATATGGCAGAGTGTGCATGAAAGTAGAATAAACGCGGTAGCAATGAGGGCACTGCGCAAAATCTGCGGAGTGACTCTCGCTGACCGCGTAGAAAACAAGGTTGTAAGGAAGGAAGTTGGTTTGAAAGAAAGTGTCAGTGTAAAAGTAAGAAAGGGCATGCTCCGATGGTTCGGACATGTAGAAAAAATGGTTGATGCAAGACTGACTAAGCAGATATGCAAAAGCGGATATATGTAGGAGTCGAGGTCGGCCAAGACACACATTCCATGACCAAATAGAACGTGTTCTGGAGGAAGGTTATGTTAGGAGCCTCAAAAACCGACGCGCGTGCATGAAAAGAGTTATGAAAGTCAACGAAGCGAGTGAGGCGTGTAAGAATCGTGCCTTATGGCGCTCTGTTCTCTCTGCCTACCCCGCAAGGGATTTGGCGTGAAGTTATGTGTGTGTGTGTGTGTGTGTGTGTGAGTGTTGTGTGTGTATGTAGACTTCGAGACACTAAAGTCTAATTTCGGTACAGGTACAAAGGCAGTTCTATAACTTTGATACTGATATTTCACTGTCTTTTTTATTAAGAAAAAGCCATGTTGCCAATTTGCGCTGAAAAAATTTTGGCAAGGTATAATAAATTGCTTCGTGCTGAAGATAGACAATAAGTAGGAACTCTAAAGCGTTTTAAAAATTACAAATACGAGTACACAAACTTTACTGACGGGATGTATGAGAAATAATGTAGCCTGATATCTTAAGCAGAATTAACATAATAATAGGTTGGGGAAAAAGTATTTTCGTATTTTTGTATGAAAAGTCAAGACATTTTTTTCAAAGTTTATTTATATTTATTTACAATATATATGTACCGTTTTTTTGAATAACTTTCTGCCATTTCGTGGGCAGAGACATTATCCCGTTACTGTAGAAACTTTGGGACTTCTGATCAAAAAAACGGGACAAATAGTTTTGGCAGTCCTCTCTTGAGGTCAACCTTACAGAACCTAAAGAATTCTGAAGAGACCGAAACAGGTGAAAATCTGAAGGCGCAAGGTCAGGGCTATATGGTGGATGCACTAGGACCTCCCAGTCGAACTCTCTTAATTTTTGCTGAGTGGCTAAAGATGTGTGTGGTCTAGCGTTATCGTGATGAAAGACCACACCCTTCCTGTTGATCAATTCCGGCCGTTTTCTCTCGACTGCTTCCTTTAATCTCATCAGTTGCTGGCAGTAAAGATCAGAATCGATGGTTTTGCCGGACGGTAAAAGCTCATAATGAACAATGCCCTTCCAATCCCACCATACACACAGCATCACCTTATTTCGTGTTAGGCCAGGTTTGGCCACAGTCTGTGAAGCCTGGCCAACTTTCGACCACGACCTTTTTCGCACGTTCTTGTCGTACGTGATCCACTTTTCATCGCCAGTTATCAATCTCTTCAAAAACGGCTCGGTTTCATTACGTCTCAATAATGAATCGCAAATGAGTACACGGTTCATTAAGTTTCTTTGAGTGAGCTCGTGTGGCACCCAAATATCGAGCTTTTTTGTATAACCAGCTTTCTTCAAATGGGTCAAAACTGTTTTGTGGTCAATTCCCAGTTCTTCAGCTACATCGTAACTACTAATATGCCGATCTTGCTCCACTCTTTCAAAAATGGCGTCCATTTTATTCGTAACAGGGCGACCAGAGCGAGGTGCATCTTTAACATCAAAATTTCCGGACTGAAAACGTTTGAACCAAATTTGTGCTACTCTTACTGACACTGCATCAGGTCCATAAACATCACAAATTTTTTTCACTGCTTGAGTTGCATTTTTGCCTTTTTTATAATAAAATTTTAAAATGTATCGAATTTCTTCATTAGATTCACTCATTTTTACGGAGAGAAAAACAAATGAAAAATAGCGGGAAACAACTTTTTTTATTTTTTTCTTTTCTTTATAATGTAACCTTTTTAATGTTACCAAAACCAGCCAGACACAAATAGTACAGTCAAAGAAATTTTATAATAAGTTTATACCTACGTTATGCGAAAAGACTTTTTCCCCGACCTAATATAACTTTACGCCTTTCCACCTAAAAGTCTACCGGCGGCTGTTAAGCCTCGAGACGTCGAACCATTACGCACTAAAATAGAATAGGTGGTGGAACCTTTTGCCTTGCTAAGACCCTGAATTATTAAAGTCCATCGAAATAACCAATTAATGAGATGGAGTAAAATCAATAACAAAATTGATAGAAAACCAAATTTTACTATTAGGTCTACGAAAACCAATAATTATCAAATCATTACATATTGTGCAGTTTGCGCACCATTTGCTGACTTCTGCCTAAAATTATTCACTTTGCTGCTTACGGTTCAGTGGTTGGAAACATTTTGCATTAATTCAATAATTGAAATTGATGGTTCATTATCCCTTTATGATATTATTCTAATAGGATTTGAATAATTAACTAGCGAGGTCGAGCCGAGACTTAATGGCCTTTGAAGAAATAGGCAATTTTGAATAGGACTTTGCGATTAAAGTGAACTCGATCAAGCACCAATATATTCTTTTATTGATTTGTGGAAAAGATGACGAATGATAAGCAACGCATTGATGCAGTCCACTATTAACATTGTAAAGTTTAATAGTGAACTGCATAGATGGGTCACTCAATAATCAACTACGACCTCTCTGAAAGTTCCAGTAAAGTGGCTCATGCCACTTTTCCCTCGGTGAGAGGCGTATCTAGAGGCTCACCTCTAACCCTATTATGTTGGTTAAAGAGCAGTGAAGCCGTACAGCTTCTCAACAGTTAACTTGGTACTTAGCAGCTGAGCGAAAACTTAGGCCACCATTATCTCAGAAGTGTGTCCTAGAGAGGATTGTATAACCTAACCTAGTGGGCTAATATGAACTTGTTAATTGTTTGGTATCTCCCTTGCGAGAGGAACTAAAGATAATTATATACTTGAACTAAATTTGTACTAGAACTGCCGTCGTAAAACTGAATTTACGTAAAGATCCAGAGATATACAGGAAAATAAGAAGAAACCTAAGTTTTTTGGCAGAGTTGTGTAAGACAAATTACACAAAGGTTAGCTGGACCGGCAGCGAGCTACAAATACGAAGATTTTTTTGTTGCGCCCGACCTCGTGCTTGTACAAGCGTCCTTTATAAATCTGTGCTGATTAATTTTGTAGCTTAACTGGTGAAAGAAATGAATTATGTTTTTTTCTAGGATCCTCCGCTATCGTTTCATCAAAATGATGAAGGCAAATTTATTATAAAGTTACTTTCCTTGATATTTTGATGCTTATGAAGAATATATAAAAACCAGTTTTTTGTTGCCACAGAGCACGGCAAAAAGTATCTCCTGTCAAATACGTATTCGAGTTGGACCCGACAGCGAACTGTGTCAATATATATGGGGCTCACATCACTAATACTAGTTTTTGTACACGTTTTTTTTGAAGTTTATTCAGAACAAAGATAAAAAATACACAAATATGAGCTGAACATAGAACAAACTTCTTTTTCGAAGGTTTCTTTTCCATCCTATGTTTATATATTTAGAGCTTGCTACATAAGTAGAGTACATAACCAAGTATTCAGTATCTACAGAAACGAACTACCAAAATTTCAGAGAAAGAATAAAACATAACTACAAATATATACAAAAAAATGATCAGTAGCTTCGCTGGCGTCCCTGTACTTAAATATTATATTTTAGTTTATTAGTTTATTATTAGTTTTCAATTGTAATATTAACATTAACATAATTCATCACCGTTAGAAATGTAATCAAATTGATTTAAATACCACAAATGTGCTTAACCCTTCAAAAAAAAAATATATTACAAGATTCATTCGAGGTAATTAAGAATATACCTCGAATGAATCTTGTAATATTTTTGATTGATTCTCTTATATTTTTGTTAGCCAAGCCGGGCCTTTTGGTCAATACGGCTCTTGTTATACCTTGTAATATTAATTAATTCTCACTTCAAATTAATTTTATTAGAGATTTCAATATGATTAATGTATTAATAAAAAAAACACCATTAAATCGAGTGCTGCATTAAATTTCTGTTTAAGAGTTCCTGGGTATGATTCAATATTGACAATATTCAATATTGACATTAAATTTGTTGTTTTATTATCCTTCGAGAAAAACTTGATTGAAAGAGATTTTTTCAAGCTCCTAATTTCCCCGGAATTAAATAGCAGCATTATGCCACGCCAATTTAATTACCTGGTCGCATGGAACAAATGGAAATTGTACGGAATTGTTTGTATTTTGGGCAATAAAGGATAACAGTGCCTATATTCTGCGGTATTATTAATTAAGGTTGCAAAAGAATCATAGGCTATCATAGATACTTTTAATATTATAGGAAGCTGTTTATAAACTTTCCCAAACTGTGCACGTAAAACAATCTGTAGCAAATATACACTTTAAAAGTGGTAGAGCCACGCAGTTTGCTCCATGAATGGGCCGGCTCGACCATTGAAATACCTCTCGGAATATCAGCGTAAAGTGGCTCGTGTCGCGTTACCTATTTATAATACATATAAACACAAGTTTTTACAAGGAAGATATTTATGAAATTCATCTATTTGTTAATGGTCGGTTGATCCAGACACTAAGCGTGGTCTGTCAGGATTACTCACGAATATTGGACACGCGACGCGCACCAAGTAGTCAATGTTTTCTAGGGGTTAATGGTGCTATTAGAGGGATGCTATATTAAATATTATTTTATATTAATGTAAATGTGACTATATTTACTTATATTTTTTTTTTACTATTCTGAACCAATTATTCAGGGTTTGGATCTATACAAAAATGATATTGGGATGATATTCGTTTCGAGTATGCTAGAAACTTTCAGTTTACTACAAGTTTCAAAGACTATTCTTTGAAACTTGTAGTAAACTGAAAGTTGGAGTTGTAATGATGGAACTACACCATTCTACCCGATGTAGATGAAACTGTAAGAAAAAGGTGTCAAATAGTCAGGCGTGAGATAGCTTTGGGGTAAGGAGATTAAAATACTTTAAAATTGGTACACACATTGGTATATTGGAAATTGTAAGACGAGCACCGCCATCGGAATCATAGTATAACATAACTTCACGCCTTTTTCTATCCAAAGGTGTAGGCAGCGGCTGTTAAGCCTCATCCCACCGTTATGTTTACGTCACAAATGGAATAGGTTTCGAACCTATTGTCATACCGGGCACAAAGTTTTTAGTCATTGATATTTATCACTCATAACTTACGAAATTAATATCGTAAAGTCATTGTTGTGAGCCCATGTGAGGATTCGAATCTAGGACCTCTGGATTCAGAAGCGGGGTGATCAACCACTGGACCACCGAGACCGTCGCAAAAAAAATCAGAATCATGATATCGTTTTATCGAAATATTCATTTCAATTTTGTTTTAACGAAGTTAAACTTAAATATCAGAACAAGATAACCGCGGCGGCATCTGGCCGGTTTCCGCTCAAATATTTAAATTTCTTTATCAATAAAAACAGAGAGTTCTTCTGAGAGTAACGAATCTTTTATATATTTTTCGATCTCATTTTAAATTAGTGAGTACAAGAGTTAATAACTTGCACAAAATTTTACAACTAAAAAATATTTACTTTTTTCATTTATCTCGGTGGCCACAATGTTCAATTTGCTTCTGTAAACGTCGTTAAAAGTCTGCACATCGTATGTATATAACAGCTGATAAATCTTTCATTGACGTAGTTGCGTTAGTTTTATAGTTTTTAAAAGCTTTTATTTAGCTTGCACTGTATGTATGTATGTAAGTATGTATGTTCGGTGGAAGCTTGCAACTCAATTTTGAAGTAGATATCTTCAACCGATTGAGCTGAAATTTTGTATACACGTTTACTTTGGATGACAATGCATGATATGATGTGTGACATTATTCTATATCCAATATGGCGGACCACCCAAGATGGAGGAATGGATATTTTGAATGCATTTCTGCAATATGGATATCAAATGAAAGGGCTTATTAAGTGTAACTCAAAAAATAATATCACGTCATTCTAAATCCAATATGGTGGAATATCCAAGATGGAGGGAAACATAGTTTAAGCTTCTGTACAATATGGATATCAAATGAAAGGGCTCATTGAGAGTAACTGAAAAAATAATGTGACGTCATTCTAAATCCAATATGGCGGATCATCCAAGATAGAGGAACTGTTTTTTTAATGCATTTCTACAATATGGGTATCAAATGAAAGGGCTTGTTAATAGTGACTCGAAAAAAAAATGACGTCATTTCAAATCCAATATGGCGGGAAAAATATTTGAGTTTCTTCAATATGGGTATCAAATGAAAGGGCTTGTTAATAGTAACTCGAAAAATAATATGACGTCATTATAAATCCAATATGGTGGAATATCCAAGATGGAGGAAAACATATTTTAAGCTTCTGTACAATATGGGTATCAAATGAAAGGGCTCATTGAGAGTAACTGAAAAAATAATGTGACGTCATTCTAAATCCAATATGCATTTCTACAATATGGGTATCAAATGAAAGGGCTTGTTGAGAATAACTCGAAAAATATTGTGACGTCATTCTAAATACAATACGGTGGACCATCCAAGATGACGGCATACATATTTTTGATGCATTTCTACAATATGACTATGAATTAAAAATCATCATTGCGATTAAATGGAAAAGAAAGCTCTAAGCTGAAATTGAATAAGATGATCGCCTTATTGAAGAGCTGGACTGTTTGAAATTAAGCGGTAAACTAACTTGCAATAATGATGCGTTGAATGAAATGACACTAACCTAGCCAGCTATAACTAAAAATAAGAAAATAAATTAAAAGCAAAAATCCTTTTTAAAGAAGCTTTTATTTAAGCGCTCTAAAAATAAGAAAATAATATTTCCTTAAAAATTTCAAGTATCAACTTAGAGCCTCAGTATGTACAATTTATATAATAATAAAAGCTTGTCGCGAGGTTTGACTCCCTATCAGTAGGTAATTAAATTGCAATAGATAATTTAATAAAGTTAGTAGATTAATTTACATGAGTGTTTGGCCCATTTCTCCTCATGACAACCTTACACTCAGAATCGTCCGTGCGTTTTTGTTCCAATGAGGCAATTTTCTCAAGCGCTCGTGTTTTAATATGTTTTGCTTTAAATATAATAATAAGTTAAATATCCGTATTTACGGACTATATTTAACTGTGTGTGAAGACCCAAGAAAATAAAGCTATTTTGATTTGATTTGACATAATAAAATTAGTAAAGTTTATTTACAACTTGCGCGACAAGCTTTTATTATTATATAAATAGTACATACTGAGGCTCTAAGTTGATATTTGAAATTTTTAAGGAAATATTATTTTCTTATTTTTAGAGCGCTTTAATGAAAGCTTCTTTAAAAAGGATTTTTGCTTTTAATTTATTCAGTTAAGTTCAATTAGGACTTATTCGGCTATAAACAATTGGAGCTAATATTTTTTGAAGTGGAACTGCTAATGTCTCTTTCCAAAGACGTTTAACGCGTTTAACGCCGTTTCATTAATGCTTTTTGTGTTATCTGTACTAGTAAAATCTTGTGTTTTTGTAAATTTATTGGCCAACTAGTCATTAATTAGGAAGCGACTGCCGGACGTGTGCCTTCATAGAAAACATCAACGTGGTATCGTACTGACCCGATTTGTCAAACAAGAAATCGTTGTTTAGTTAAAGTTATAATTTTAGAATGTTTTTTAAATTCAGTGTGATAATAAATGTATATTTTTTTCAACACAATTGGAATAAATAAATATGTCTATTGTAATATAAATTATATTATTACAATAGAAATAATTTCAGTAAAGAAGCATAGCAAAAATATTAGAACTTGCGTATCATCAACTCTAGCGTATTGTGAACACTTCATCCAGTCTCAGAACCACATCTACAAGTTTGTATTGACTAGCAAACTTGCTCAGGGTTATTTCATTTACCATCCCCTCAGTAAAAAGTGGATGAATAAGCAAAACCCAAGGAGGGTCCAAATCAAAGTGCTTGTTGTAAAGTTTCTTGTAGAAGCCTTTATAAGTAGGCTTCTAGAAGGGACAGCGATTCGATCCGTCCTTTTCTGTTTGAAGGGCGTCATCTTATATTTATTTTTGTAAAGATCGGCTGTCCCCGCAAACTTCGTAGCTCTTCGGGATCAATAGGTTTCGTCCAATTCTCTCATAATATAATTACTTCAAATTACTTTCTGATATCTTAATAAAAAGCAATAATCTCCCTAATATTGATTTTTTCAAATTAAAAACACAATGACATATTTAAAGCGTAGTATCAAACAAAAAAAAAACATTTTTTTAAATATTTTTGATAATAATAAAAGTAAAATAGGGAGGATCTAAAACATTAAATACAAAGTACGCATAATTCTTCAAATCTAATAATCACTTATAATTTTTGATTTACATACATACACATACATAGCTTCACGCCAAATCCTTTGCGGGGTAGGCAGAGAGAACAGAGGGCCATAAGGCACGATTCTTACACGCCTCACTCGCTTCGTTGACTTTCATAACTCTTTTCATGCACGCGCGTCGGTTTTTGAGGCTCCTAACATCATCTTCCTCCAGAACACGTTCTATTTGGTCATGGAATGAGTCTCTGGGCCGTCCTCGACTCCTACATCCATCCGCTTTTGCATTGTATATCTGTTTAGCCAGTCTTGCATCATCCATTCTTTCTACATGCCCGAACCATCGGAGCATGCCCTTTCTTACTTTTACACCGACACTCTCTTTCAAACCAACTTCCTTCCTTACAACCTTGTTTTCTAAGCGGTCAGCGAGAGTCACTCCGCAGATTTTGCGTAGTGCCCTCATATCTACCGCGTTTATTCTAGTTTCATGCACACTCTGCCATACCCAGCTCTCGCTTCCATAAGTTAGCGTTGGGATCAGGACTGCATTGTGGATTGCTAGCTCGGCTTTTCTGCTAATGTTTTTTGCGCCCAGGAATCTGCCCAACGCTCCATTTACGCTATTTCCTATCGCCACTCGTCTTTCTACATCCGCGGTGTACCTTCCATCCCTGCTAAAAGCGCATTCATCTTTGATTTATTGTATATAAAATTTTTCGAAAAAGTCATAATATATTAAATAATATTAATCTTAAAACTCTATTTTTCATTAATTATCTACATTGAAATGTTACTAGGTAATTAATTACCGGGGAATCCCCTAGAGATTCGGGATTCGGGATTTTCTCAAACTAAAGTAACAAGATACTATTTTCTACAGTTAAATGCTACTCGGTTTAGTTTCTATCTTGGGATATGTTTTGAGACCATTTAATAACTATATTAATTTAATACTACATTTAATATTTAATTAAATTTGTATCCTTTTCTCAATAGAAAAATTTAGTACTCGTGATTCAAGAACCAGATACATAAATATAGCCTGAGTTTTTTACAATTCACTCAAAATTCAGTCTCAAAGAGACTGATGCTGAACAACAATTCACCTGATAGTAAGTGACGGTAAGATGGTGAAGCGGCCTGATAAACGCATATTCAACGTTTTTCTTTGCATAATTTTACGATATTGTGTTATAAAATACATTTAGCGTCCTTACTGGGATAAGAAATAAACTTGTAATGGAAGTGGACTGACACGTTGAAAGCCTCTTAGAGATGTCCAAGTAAATTGTCTAGACTCGAGCTACCTTTGATCTCACTTAATATAGATATATCCATTCAATACACGCGTATAAATCTTTAGTGCTTTTACTATGAATCTGAAATAATGATGATTGTGACATGTAATTTGACATTAAAATGGTTTAAGATGTCATTTTAATGCTGACAAGAAATATAATTTCACTCTTTAGGTAGGAAATTTAATTTTATTTATATTTTCACGAGTTTTTTTATTTTTAACAATATATGGAGTGCTTTCTTGTAGAATTAAATGATGTAATAAATTTCAAATAAACAAAATATATTTCAAAGTTCATCTCGTTTGGGTATGTTCTGTGTTAACAAAACATTTAACTTTTAATTGTGCCCGTGACTTTAGGAGTGCTCAACTTTCTGCTCCATTATTTACGAGTTAAGTTCATTAATGGAATATTATTATGAATGCTTATTAAAGTCATTAAAATAATAAATTATTCATAGCACTTAATTAAAACTCCTTATAATAATTGTGTTGGTTAAAGTAAGACAATTGGCTTATGTAAGGGTTTGCAAATAATTAAATAAGACGTTACTTTTTAGGTTATTTTTGTTTAAATATACAATAGCGGGATATCTCTGCAAGGTTTTAGTGGGTAACCCTAGGATCGGATTGCAGTTTACTGTTTTGGGAGTCCCACACTACCCCCTACCGTACCCAGGCGGTGGGTCTGCATAAAGCATTTCCTCGCGTAAAAAAAAAGGCAAGTACAGGACTTACGATTTTTTTTATAGTAGATATATTGGATTTCCTATTCCGTGGAATTATAAATATTTAAGCAAGTTTAAGTTAGCAAGATTTCTGCGGTTCGTTGTATCCCGATCCCGTTTGCGGTAATTATTATCACAATCATGGGCGTATCGGATGCCGGATGCCACCTCTTTTCGCAACGCCAGTGGATCAAGCCGATCGGTAAGAGCTTGATTGTCGACAAGCCGAACTGCGCGGTCAAAGATGTGAACAGTATTCCACGTGAGGACGGACCTGCGCTTTGTAAAGTTGTAGGCGATGACCTGACGTGAAATACTGTCCCGCTCTATAGAGCACACAAAGCTTTTTCGAGGCCAATTTGGCCTTGCCCTCCAGATGACTGCGCAACTGGACGTCACTCGACAGCGGCAGTTCATTCCACAAGGCTACAGCTTTAGCGGTAAATGATTTGGCGTAAAAAGTTGTGGAATGTTGTGGAACTTTTAGTCTGAAATTGTGCGAAGACCTCAAATTCTGGCAATGAGTGTCATGTAAATACTGAAAACGTACTTTGAGATAGGAAGGAGTTGAAGGATCGAACAGTATTTTATATAAAACTGAAAGAATACGAGCATTCCGGCGAAACCGTATGGATAACCACTTGAGTTGTTTTCGGAACTGTGAAACATGATCATATTTTCGTAAACCAAATACTCTCGAGAGCAATGAATCCGGGTCACTTAAAGAATGTTAAAAATCTCGGAAACTAAAAATGATAGGTTAATGCAATAAATTGTATTTAATAGACAATGTAATACTCCTTAAATGAAAGTAAAAAAAATATGAGTCACCATACATTTTATTAACACAAAATTACATAAAGAAAAAATCTGCTGATCTCTCCTTAAAACAAAAATAGGAAACATGAAATTTTTGAACTTTATTACGATTTTCTTGAATTTTAATACTTCGTATTGCCTCCTCGTGCTTCCATTACTGCGTTTACGCGGTTTGGCATGCTGTACACCAAGTTCCTTATACGATTTTGGGGAATATTCTCCCATTCCTCTGTGAGAGCAATTTTGAGCTCACGAAGCGTGATTGGGGGAGGGTTTCGTTGTTTTACGCATCTGCCTAGCTCGTCCCAAGCATGCTCGATCGGGTTGATATCCGGGCTGCGCGCTGGCCACTCCATACGAGTAATGTTCATCTCTTGAAGGTAGTCATTCACAATCCTACCTGTATGAGGTCGGGCATTGTCATGCATAAATATAGCATCCTCACCTAAATTGACCATAAATGGACCAACGTGATCATTGAGGATTTCTTCCACATATCTTACGCTAGTTAAAGAGCCGTTTTCTATGATCACCAGCTCTGTGCGACTTTCAGAAGAAATTCCGGCCCACACAAGTACAGACCCACCACCGTAGGCTACTTTTTCCTCGATGCATGCTTGCTTGAATCTTTCCCCTGGTCTTCGATACACTTTGTGTCTTCCATCGTGCTTGTAGAGCATAAATTTTGATTCGTCGGAGAACATAACTTTTGACCAATCTTCAATACTCCAATTTACGTGGCTCTGGGCATATCTTAGTCTTGAAATACGATGCCCACGCTCCAGTTTAGGGCCGTTTGCAGGTCTAAGGGGTTTTAAGTTAGATTCAGCAAGCCGACGTCTTACTGTCCATGCACTTGGCTTACTTCCTCCGAGGCGTAGAAACTGATTGGTGAGTTCAGTTCCTGTGAGAAAGCGATTTCGAAGCATGGTGTTCACCAAGTATCGGTCTTCTCGTGCTGTGGTATACCTGGTTCTGCCCGTTCCTGGTCTGCGTAGGTTAGAACCAGTTTCTTCGTAACGTCGGAGAACTCTTTGTACTGTTGACAGCGACACACCAACAGTCCTGGCTGTATCGCGCTGACTCCGGCCGGTTTCCAGCATTGTAAGTATTCTGGTGCATTCTTCAGGCGTAAGCGACATAATTTCAGCTTGAATAATGAATATAGAGCACTATCAACATGGTTTATGTACCCACATAAATGACAGATTACAAACAAAAGCAAAACCAAATGCTGTAATTTCGTAGTTCCATCTTCGAAAGTGGCCCTTTTTCAAATTTGATTTTTTTATGATATAACTTTACAATAACTAAGAAGTTTTAATACCTTCATTTAAGGAGTATTACATTGTCTATTAAATACAATTTATTGCATTAACCTAGCATTTTTAGTTTCCGAGATTTTTAGGATTCTTTAAGTGACCCGGATTCATTGCTCTCGAGTGTATAAATCTTATGCAAACATTTTGAAGACGCTGAAGTTTATCTAATTGGTATTCGGCGAGATCAGGATAGCTGACATCTGCATAATCAAGGATGGGCAGAAGAACAGAATTTGCAAGAGCAACTTTGGTGGCTATGGGTAGGAAATTCCGAATTCTTCTGAGAGACCCTCCAAAAGCAAACAATTTCCGGCTCACCTCTTGTAGCTGCGGACCCCGTGATAAAACAGGGTCAATAATAAGGCCAAGGTTCTTTACTTTATTACTTAAAGAAATTACAGTGTCACCAAAAACAATTTTCGGCAACTGCGCTTTGTCAATTTTTGAGGTGAGCCGACTGCTACCCACCATGATAACTTGCGTTTTTAATGGGTTGACCATCAGTCCATGTGATGAACTCGATGCACCTATCTGAGCTAAATCCTCATTAAGTATTTGAAACGTATAAGATAACTGTGCTGGTTCAGCCTGTAGATAAATTTGCAGATCATCTGCATAAAGGTGGTAGGTAGAAACAGGGTTGTTAGAAATGGAATTTCGGAAAATTGTGAAGAGTAAAGGAGATAACACGCCACCTTGAGGAACACCGACGTTGGAATTGCACCAGGAGGAGTAGATATTTTCAATATTAATACGCTGTCGGCTTCCATACAAGTAATTACGAAACCAATCTATCGCCGTTGGAGATATGTTAAGAGAGCGAAGGAGGCTTAAAAGAATGTCGAAATCAACAGTATTGAAGGCGTTACTGAAATCCAGAAGCGCCAGTACTGTGATCTTTCCAACGTCCATCCCAGACCTGAGATCATCCGTAACATAGAGAAGGGCAGTAGTGGTACTATAGCCAGGGCGGAATCCGGATTGGAGGGGATTTAGGAGATTGTTTTTGCAAAGGAATGTGCTGATTTGGATGTGGAAGAGACGCTCTAGGACTTTAGAAAGGAATGGTAGTATGGATATGGGTCTATAGTCTGAAGAGGATACAGGTTTATATTTTTTGGGTAAAGGACTAATTTGGGCATCTTTCCACGATGCGGGAAAGACACCTTTGGACAAAGAATAATTGAGGATATGACAAATAGTAGGAAGAAGCTCATCGAGGATTGGTAGGATCATGTTACGGCTGACACAGTCACATCCAATTGCGCTGGACGTAATCGACGATATGCTTTTCTTAACATCACAAGTAGTGACAAGATTAAAAAGAAAAGGGGCATAATCTGGAGTAGGAAGAGATGAAAGATTTTGTAGTGTATGAGCCTTCAGTGTACCATCAAATTTGGACACGGCCGAGAAATGTTGATTGAGTAATGTTGATGTCTTTAGGATTTATGCCCTGTTGACATCTTCCAACCCCCAGAGATCTAAGGAACTTCCAGACTTTAGCTGAGTCTCCGTTTTGAACTGACTTGTGGATATGTTGGCGTTGTACGTCCCTACACACCTTGTTGCAGTGATTTCTAATGGCTACGTATCTTTTGTGGTTTATTTCGTTAGGTTTTATTTTGTAACGAAATTTTGCAGCGGCCTTTTGAGTGATGAGCAACCAACGCCGCCCATGGACACCAGCAACAGATATAGTGCCACTGTTGCGTTGCCGACCTTTAAGGGATAGGGGATAGGAAAGGATGGGAAAGGGGAGTGGGCCTCCGGGTACCCCTCTCACCGAACGAAACGCGGCATGAGCCACTTTACGTCGGTCTTCTGAGAGGTCGTGGTATTTCAGCGGCAGAGCCGGCCCATTCGTGCAGCGAACTGCTGGGTTCTACCACTGTTAAGGGGGGGGGGGGGGGACACGTCAACAATTTTATAAGCAATATGAGAACGTAAGTGTATGGCGACCCCTCCACCGCTACTGTTTTCGCGAACATTTCTAATGACGATGAACCCAGGAAAGCAGTACGAGGTAGTGGGAAGACAGGGCTTTAACCATGTCTCGGAGACAAGAAGTGCGTGAATATTCTTACAATCAAAGGAGGCCAGCATATCAGAAAAATGAGCCGGAACACTTTGGGCATTGATATGACAAACATTGAAGTTTTCACGTACATCGCTGAATTGTGTATCCAGGTTATCAGGCAAGTTACAAAGGCTAGCAAAACTAGTATCAGTTTCCAAGCTAGTTGCAGAGTAAAAACTATCATCACCGCTAATATTATCAATATCAATCATTCAAATAATATAAAATATATAGGTATATATACAGTTAAAAAATATACAAATTATAAATAAATATCGATTGATTGTTTAACTACAATAAATATGTTTGTTTTGGGTCATCACGCCAGTTGCTGATATAACAATAAATAACATAACTAATTAAATATTAAGAACAACAGAATAACAAAATATAAGAAAACCAATACAACATACGAGCCAAAAGGTTGTCATGCTAAGCCACAGGAACTGCTACTAAACTTCGAAAACTTACTCTGTGTAGTCTGCGATATTAATCTGTGGTCCCGTTTGCTCCTGTCATGTCAAGGTTGAAAGCCTAAACTATTTTTTTATAATAAAAAATGGTTGAAAGTACCTCATCTATGGAATTGTGACGGCACCACTTCAGTCTGCTTGTGACCACGGCCAGTGCAACCTGGCCGAAACGTCAAGCTAATAAAGGTAAATATTTGTTTGCCTAAAAAAGTTTCGCGTTAATTCTCGTTCATAATTATTTCTGAGGTCGTGGTATTTCACCGGTCGAGCCGGCCCATTCATGCAGCGAACTGCTTGGCTCTACCACTGTTGACCCTGCACTCTTCGTCTTCTAATTTAAATATATGCTGAGGTATTGCTATCTTGACAATATACACAGACTAATATTCATATATTTCAATATATAATAGAATTAACTCTTAAGTATAATTAGCTGGGTTTGTTTAACTTTGTTAGGTAATTACAGAGTTAAATATAAACTTAAAATGTTCGTAGTAATTAAAACTAAACTTTAGCTTAACTTTAATTTACCCTTTAAGTATCTACTTAATATCCAACGAAACTTCAAATGAACTGACAGAATATTTGAGGTACACAGACTTGAATATTTTGTATTTGTTTTCGTTTCCATTTTAAACAGTGTTCTAAAACACCGGGTCCTCGCATCCTCGTTTACAGATAAAGATATTGCAAAGAGACTGACCCAGGCCTCTTACGAACAGAGGGCTGGTTTATTCTGAGCACAGAGGGTTAGCGTTGCCACTCAGCGAGGCAGTGTAGCCAGTCTTCTGGGCACACTGCCAGTAGACCGAGTTGCGCAGAAATTTGGTTTTATCTAATCTCTATCTTTTATATTTAATTGTATCTGTTTATTTATAGGTAAATTATGTAATAATATAATTGTTAATAATATTTTAATAAAATTTACATTGATTTTACGAGTTACATCAGTTATAAAGGGCCGGCTCGACCGGTGAAGTACCACGACCTCTCCGAAAATGTGAAGTGGTTCACGTTTCGTCCATCCTTCCAGGGCACTTAAAGGTTGGCAACGCAATAGTAACACTATATGTGTTACTGGTGTTCATGGGCGGCGCTGATTGCCTACCATCAGGTGGAACAAAGAAAACTTGACTTATCTTAAATAGTCTTCGTTAATTGGAAACAAATTTGGATGTCAAGAACAACTTAATTGAAGATAGAATTACAGTTCTGCCAATTATTCGGTCACTGAACAAATTAATTTAGTTAAGTGAACTTGTTGTTTTTTTTAAAGAATATAAAATATTTAGAATTGTTTATAATCTTTAATATATAATTGTAATTAAATGAAATACTGGTCACGAAATAAACTAAAAAAAATATCAATATATCTAATTTTAAAGTTAAATATCGTACTCCTCCGAAACGGCTCAACCGGTTCTCATAAAATTTTGTTTGCATATCGGGTAGGTCTGAGAATAGTACATCATCTATTTTTTATTCCCCTAAATCACAAAAGTGGCCCACCCCTCAATATATATATTTTATTTTTCGATAAATTTTTGTTTTCTATTTTTTTTACAAACATACGTAAATACATATAACCCCAAATTTTCACCTTTCTACGATTATTATTGTTTTATTTTTTTGGCAAGACGTTTGCCGGGTCAGCTAGTATAATAACAATAATATCTTGGACACAAATCACACAGCGCCCTCTAGTTCCAAGCCAAGCAACTAAATGCTTGTGCTATACTAGATAACGGATATTAATACATGTATATTTTTCTTTTGTAAATACATACTTATAATACATAGAAAAACAACCAGACGCCACACAAATATTCATGTTTGTCACAAGTATTTGTGGTCGGGTGGAAATCGAACCCCCGACCTCGTTGCCGCAGCCGGTAGTTTTACCAATGCGCCACGAGGCTCGTATATATGGTACCCGGAAATGTATGAAATCAATCCTAGGAAATGTATACAATTCCGATACAACATCATTCATTATTCAATCATCATTATCATTACTTAGTATAAAACAAAGTCACTCTCCGCTGTCTGTCCCCTTATATGCGCATATCTTTAAAACTACGCAACGGATTTTGGATCTGTTTTTTTAACTAGATAGAGGTTGTCCACAGGTTGGTTTTGATCTATAATTCATATATAATGTTGGAAAGAAAAAATGATAATTTTCGAGATTTAGCTCTTTAATTGCATACGCTGGCTGAACCCTCAGTGATAGATCAAAACAATGTTCTACATTATTAAACACTTTCAGAAGGTCTACCAAAAAGTCCGAGGGCATATTTCTATCTCTTAAGGGTGACCCACAATGACGATTTTTATTTTTTTACTTTTTACGAAAAATAATGGCTTATTTACGAAGCGATTTTAAACAGTACAACAATTTTCACCCAGTTAAGTGTCTTAAGTAGATTGTGCATGTACCCTTCGCAGCATGGAATTTAAACGAATATTTTCGAAGATATTAAAATATAAAACTATTAAATATAAAATATAAAAATATAAAACTGAATTGCAAATATTAAAAATATTGATTAAAACAACTTTTAGGATTATATCGCGTTTATTTATTACTCATATATATTTATTTCCCGACGTTTCGAGCTCTTTACAGAGATCATTTTCAGGAGAGATCGTCGCACGATCGACGTTTCTCTGAAAACGTCGGGAAATAAATATAATGAGTAATAAATAAACGCGATATAATCCTAAAAGTTGTTTTAATCAATGAGTGAGATTCACGAAAGTCTTAGAAATAAATATTCAAAATATCTTTATTCCTTAGACTTTGCAAAGTACCTTCTACCTTTAGAATCGTTATTCAAAACTACTAGCTAAAATATGAAAGCGAATCTAAGTGCCAGTTCCGGCGTCAAGGCTTCTTGAGAAGAACTGGCAAGAAACTCAAGGCCGACATTTTCCATTTTAACAAATGGTAATAAATAACTGTCCACAAAATACAAAAGGAGCAGTTCAATTCCAAACTTTTTTATCGTTTATATAATCTGCGATACAATAATAAGCCCTTTGATATAATCTACTTTTAATATAACATAACATAACTTCACGCCTTTTGTTACCCGAAGGTGTAGGCAGCGGATGTTAAGCCTCGTCTCGCCGTTATGTTTACGTCCCAAATGGAATAGGTGGCGAACCTACTGCCATACCGGGCACAAAGTTTGTCAGTCATCGGTATTTATCACACATAACTTCCGAAAACAATTTCGAAAAGTCATTGGTGTGAGCCAGTGTCTGGAATCGAACCCCGGACCTCTGGATCAGAGGCCGTGCGCTCGCCCACTGCGCCACCGAGACTTCAACTTTTATTAAATTCTTAAATTTACCCATGGATAATTCAACCGCGTCGATTGCTCTTTGTTAAAAAGATTATCTAAATTAAAACGGTTTAGTATTTGTTTCGAGTATAATTTTCTAAAAATTTTGCATATTGCAGGTAAAATAGAAATAGAACGAAAGTTGGTTCGATCATTTTTACATCTATTTTAAAATAATGGTATCAATTTACTGTGTTACATTAAATTAGAAAATACACCTGCATCTAAATATTTATTAATAAGCACAGCCAGGCTTAGAGCCATGAAAAAACTGAAGCTGCAACTTGCACAATTTTGACAAAATATTTATTAGGTTAAATATTTTAACCTAATTTATTGAATCCTGTTACTGCATGTGATGTCATTCTGACTTTTAGAACAATCTCCCGCAGAAATTGCATTTAAGATCAGCTTGGCACACTCCGTCCTGTTCAGTTTCCCGGTGGTAGTGACTGGGAGGGATGCGATGAAAACAATCCCTCCGTGAAGTCGCTTGTGATCACTTAGGGATTCTGTAAAGAAGCAGCAGCCTGTCACTTGATACAGCCATGACGATATTAATAGTATTTTCAACAATAGTTTGCAAAAAAGTTTAGGTGTATGCTCATGGTGAAGCCACAAAAAATTTGCTCGATCTCAGCAATGATAAGATATGTTCCACAAATACTAGTAGGAGCTGAGATCAGATATAATGTTAACTCACCATTGACAACTTTGAGAATGCTCTCCTTGGTGATATTAGCACCTGGCTGAATCACTACAGCTGCAGCAGGACCATTGTCCGATGCACACACCACACTCTCTAATACTCCATCTACAGATGAGATCACACGCTCTATCTCCTCTGGTGCCACCTGGAAAAATTCTTTACATTTAAGCTACAAAGTAGTCATTGATAAATGTCTTTAACAATTATTGTTTTCTTAAAGTATCATACATTTAAAATAAAGAACGAAATTCTGAGTTATTTCAGTATACACAATTAGTAACAATTTTACTCATTAATATCAAATATAAATTAACATTTGTGTTACCTGACACCCTCTGAACTTGAAACAGAATTTCAATTTTTTTATGAAAGTGAGCCTCTCGTTTCCATCTATGTGAAAGTAATCACCCGTCATGAACCAGCCATCCTTCAAAGATTCCTTGATTTTGTCACTTTTGTAGTATCCCTAATGCACACGGAAATTAAAGTATAGAAATTAGTCATGATCTACACCATCTCTTGTTGTTGAAAAATAAAAAACAATGTGTGGAATATCTTGTAGCTAGTGGAAAAATTATAAATCTGAAAAGGCACCCTAAATGTAAAAAAAAAATTCTTACCGGTGTAATACATTTACCCTTCACCCACAAATCTCCAGTTTTGTTAAGCCCCAATTCTCCTCCAAATTCATCAACAATCTAGAAAATAATAAATGATTAATTACGCATACATACAATCATAACTTCACGCCAATGATGAATTATATACATACATAACTTCATGGTGAATCCCTTGCGGGGTAAGCAAAGTAAACAGAGCGCCTTAGGGCACGACTTTTACACGTCTCACACACATCGTTGACTTCCGTGTCTCTTTACATGCGTGCGCTTCGATTTTGAAGGCTCACCTTCCTTCAGAACACGTTCTATTTGGTCACGGAATGTATGTTGACCGTGATCTACTCCTACATTCATTCGCTTTTGCACTGTATATCTGCTTAGTCAATCTTGCATCATCCATTCTTTCTACGTATCCAAACCATTGGAGCATGCCCTTTCTTAATTTTACTCCAACACTCTCTTTCCAACAATTCATTACGAATTCAAGAACATATTCCAAGCAAGTTTTATTACTCAACAAAAATCAATATTGATCTAATATAAATATGTATATATACTAATCATAAAGATAGGAAACATGCTTTTCTTAAAGTTTCGGTGCAGACTCTGAATTCTCACAGGAGAAAAAAGTCAAAAGTGTTTACCTTGTAATATAAGTTATTCATAACTCGCCCGTTGGACTTAAAAGGGGCTTCTCTGTCGGGTAATGCAATGAATCCTTGACTTTCAGTGCAGCCGTAACCATCGCACAGGTGGGTCATCGCCGGCAACTTGTCCTATAGTATAAATTTAAACATATAACACCCAGTATTATTTATGACCATGTAACAGATGAACGGAATGAAGTTAAGTGTCGATGCAACCTTTAGCCACTAGGCACAGAGTTCTCAGTCATCGATATTTATCATACATAACTTTTGAGAAGAATTTTGAGAAACCATTGGTCGAGCGCGGAATCGATCCCACGACTTGTGAATCATAGCTTGAGCATTCAACTGTTGGTGAAGGGCGCATTTTTTACAAGAAGTTTACTAGATTTAGATTATTTAAATTACTTGACAAGTAGTACCTACTAATCATAAATTATACTGGTGAAAGTTTTTCCTCTAACTTTGTGGCAGTCACAAGGTTCAATGCTTTATCATTCCTATTTATAGCCTGTATAAAAGCCCTTCTCCTAATTATGCATGCTCATGTTACTTTATTATTATTTTAGAATGCTTATCAGCTGGAAATCTATCAAAAAATGAATAAAAATAATTTCTAAAGCTTTAGACCGCGGATGTAGAAAGAATGGCGTCAGCCGCAAAAATCGACGCGCGCGCATGAAAAGAGTTATGAAAGTCAACGAAACGAGAGAGGTGTGTAAGAATCGTGCCTTATGGCGCTCGGTTCTCCCTGTCTACCCCGCAAGGGATTTGGCGAACAGTTGTGGATGTTATGTATGTTTAGCTATAGATACTTATCTTCTTTATACACTGATAAAACTATATAATAATTATTGAGGATATTTGAATTTTAAAATTTAAAAACAATATTAGAAAATGATCTTCCATTTTTTAAAAATAACTCTTCATATTTTTATTACCTTTAGAGCTCGCATTAACTCGGGTGTAGAAGGTGATCCAAGTAAAATAACTGTTTCTAGAGAAGCGATTTGTTCAGGTCGTATAGTGTCTACTAAACCTCGAACAAAAGCTGGAGAGAAGCATGTCCAAGTTGGCTAAAACAACACTTATGAATTATTAGTATTATATTTTATGAAAAAATAACAAAGATTTTTAAACATCTGTATCTAATCTAATTTAAACTGCTAACTTCTAGACTTGCCGACTGTGTCTGCATAAAATCAAGTAAAATGAATTAAATGTCTAATGTCAATCAACAACATTAATATTATATTAGGTCGGGGAAAAAGTCTTTTCGCATAACGTAGGTATAAACTTATTATAAAATTTCTTTGACTGTACTATTTGTGTCTGGCTGGTTTTGGTAACATTAAAAAGGTTACATTAAAAAGAAAAGAAAAAAATAAAAAAAAGTTGTTTCCCGCTATTTCTCATTTGTTTTTCTCTCCGTAAAAATGAGTGAATCTAATGAAGAAATTCGATACATTTTAAAATTTTATTATAAAAAAGGCAAAAATGCAACTCAAGCAGTGAAAAAAATTTGTGATGTTTATGGACCTGATGCAGTGTCAGTAAGAGTAGCACAAATTTGGTTCAAACGTTTTCAGTCCGGAAATTTTGATGTTAAAGATGCACCTCGCTCTGGTCGCCCTGTTACGAATAAAATGGACGCCATTTTTGAAAGAGTGGAGTAAGATCGGCATATTAGTAGTTACGATGTAGCTGAAGAACTGGGAATTGACCACAAAACAGTTTTGACCCATTTGAAGAAAGCTGGTTATACAAAAAAGCTCGATATTTGGGTGCCACACGAGCTCACTCAAAGAAACTTAATGAACCGTGTACTCATTTGCGATTCATTATTGAGACGTAATGAAACCGAGCCGTTTTTGAAGAGATTGATAACTGGCGATGAAAAGTGGATCACGTACGACAAGAACGTGCGAAAAAGGTCGTGGTCGAAAGTTGGCCAGGCTTCACAGACTGTGGCCAAACCTGGCCTAAAACGAAATAAGGTGATGCTGTGTGTATGGTGGGATTGGAAGGGCATTGTTCATTATGAGCTTTTACCGTCCGGCAAAACCATCGATTCTGATCTTTACTGCCAGCAACTGATGAGATTAAAGGAAGCAGTCGAGAGAAAACGGCCGGAATTGATCAACAGGAAGGGTGTGGTCTTTCATCACGATAACGCTAGACCACACACATCTTTAGCCACTCAGCAAAAATTAAGAGAGTTCGACTGGGAGGTCCTAGTGCATCCACCATATAGCCCTGACCTTGCGCCTTCAGATTTTCACCTGTTTCGGTCTCTTCAGAATTCTTTAGGTTCTGTAAGGTTGACCTCAAGAGAGGACTGCCAAAACTATTTGTCCCGTTTTTTTGATCAGAAGTCCCAAAGTTTCTACAGTAACGGGATAATGTCTCTGCCCACAAAATGGCAGAAAGTTATTCAACAAAACGGTACATATATATTGTAAATAAATGTAAATAAACTTTGAAAAAAATGTCTTGACTTTTCATACAAAAATACGAAAATACTTTTTCCCCAACCTATTATATTAATGTTGCTCCATATTATATCATGTATTTGTCAATCTAGCAGCTATTGTAAAAATATATTAAGTAAAGAGAGGTTAACTTAATATAACAAACAGATACTGCAATTTTATTTGTTTGTGTTGATTACCTTGTATTTTTCTAAAAGCATCGTGACACTTTCCACGGTATTTACAATTGGTGATATCAAAATCGGTGAATGATATACGACAGAGGATATCATTATCGCTGTGAACGTGATCCATTGTAAGCTGGTGAGGATCATCACCAATTTTGTTGGAGTCGGAAATTGAGTGTGATAAGTCCTGAAACAATAGTAATTAACAATTTATTCAACAGAGTTTGTTAACAACAAACAGCTTGAAATGAAAAAAATAAGAAGTGAAATTGAGCATTTAAGTAGTGTGCATCATTAATTATTTAAATATTTTGTCAATGTCAAAAAAGGAAGACGTGACAGTTTTGGTATTTACTTATATATACATAACTTAACGCCAAATCCTTTGCGGTGTAGGCAAATAGGACAGAGCACGATTCTTACACGCCTCACTCGCTTCATTGACTATCATAACTTTCTTTCCACAATGCGGTACTGATCCCAACGCTACTAGCCGAGAGATGGGTACGTACGGTAAAGTGTGCATGAAAGTAGGATAACGCGGTAAAAATGAGGGTACGACGCAAAATCTGCGAAGTGACTCTAGCTGACCCCGTCGAAAAAAAGTTGTAAGGAAGGAAGCGGATGGATGTAGGAGGCGAGGATGGCCAAGATACTAATTCCATGACCAAATAGAATATGTTCTAGTGGAAGTTGATAGTAAGAGCCTTAAAAATAGACGCGCGTGCATGAAAAGAGTTATGAAAGTGATGACAAGTGTTTAATGATATATCTGATTTTACTACTCACCACACATTAGGCAGTTGTATAAGTAGTCCTCTATGTGTCAATTGAGCAGCTTTAGGAAGTCCTGTGGAGCCGCTGGTCGGCAGTAGCATCACAGGATCATCTATTGATGCGTTTGGTATGCTAATAAAGAAAATATTGTCGTACGATTGGCATTTCTAATAATATATGCTTGTACCTACCAAAAAGAGAATTTTCAATTAAGTCTTTTGTTAGTGATTTTTATATGAGGTGGGCAAACAAGCAAGCGGGTCACCTGATGGTAAACTATTTTAGATGGACACTGTATATACCTCCATTGTAAAAGAACATATTACTGTATTATATTTGTAGAAAGAAAGCAGAATATTCTGGCTGGAACACAATTAATTTACTTGAAACTGTCGGCATTTTCACTGTAACCGTCGACAAACGTCGCCAGATATTTGGGATCATCGACGATATACGCAGTTGGAGTCAGTTGTGTCTTGTTCAGGGAGTCGTGCAGTACGGTGTGATGCTCGCCATCATAAAAGATGTATGAGGGCTCGATGAGACGGAGGAAGTGCGACAGTTCATCTGTGGCAACAGCGAAAACATGAATATATATTATTAACTTGACACGCGGCTGAACTGACTAGCTCAAACAGTTATAGAGATATGAAGGTCCAAAATGTTTACTGACTGAGAAATAGTAGCTAAACCTAATCTACCCCAGAACTGTTTCAAGCAGATTTTTGTATTCTCAATATACACTTCTGGACACATCTATTGGCCCACCTAGCTTTTTCAATTTCATTTGGTCCTAGCTTAAATTTTATATTAGCTCGAGGAAAAACTATTGATTCAGTTTTAAACCTGATACATTTTACCATCTTTTTCGATCGTATTGTCTTAAATTTGAATTCAGAATACCACAAAATATGGAGCCTATCAAATCGGATACGCGCCTCGATATTGGCATTTGATTTTAATAAAAAACATGTTTTATCAAATAAAAGTTTAATTTAATAACGGGTGTTGCGCATCTACCACAGCTCTTATACGATTAGGCATAGAGTTTATCAACTGCTCTGTGAAATTTTGAGGGATCATCCATTCCTCTTCTATGGCAGTTTTCAACTCCTGCATCGTCTGGGTAACTGGCTGCCGAGCCCTGACACGTATTTTTAGTCGCGCATGTGCTCAATGGGGTTCATGTCTGTGCTTTTGGCTAGCTAGTCGATAACTGTGATGTTCATATCCCGAAGATATTCCCTGACGATGCCGGCCGTATAAGCGGATGTACGAAACCCTCTCCCCTACGTCGGCTTTCTGCCTTTCATCATTGACATGTAACACAATTTTAGACTCATCAGAACACGAACACAAAAGTACACGGCTCCAATACTGCTGAGTCCAATTTAAATGACTGCGCGCGAAATTAAGGGGCGCGTGAGCTCGCGTTAGTTTGGGGTTATTATCTAGCTTGAGTGCTAGTAAATGGCGTTCTTTTAACCTTCTCCGATCAGCTAGAACGCTCACAGATACTCCGTGGAAATCGCGAAGTTGGTTTTGTTTTTTTATGGAGGTAAGGTGACGATTTCGCAAGCTGGTCGTCACGTTGAATCGATTCTGCCTTTCAGTAGTGACCCGAAATCGTGGCCTTCCTTGGCAACGAACAAAGCTGCCAGTCTCTAGGTACCTCCGACAAATATTTAGGGCCGCAGATCGACTTAAATTAAGTTGAGCACTCGCATTTCTTTGGCTGTGTCCGTCCTGGATAAGTGCCACAGCTTGGATGGCGACTTCAGGCGAAGTATCCATAGATTATTGATAGAACCTCACCTTAATGTTAAGAATAAGTAATGTTTGTTGCAAAACCAAAAATATCAATCACACAAGAATTAAATCCAAGTAAACCAATAAAATCAAGTTTTTTTAGTATTCGATTGTTTGTTATCAACAAACAGGCTCCAAATTGTCTTTTGTATCTTTAAATTCTGTGTTCGAAATTAAAAAAAAGACTATCGAATGAAATTATGTGCCAGGTTCAAAACTGCATCAATAAGTTTTGCTCGACCTAATATAAAATTATAGCTAGGACCAAGGTGCAAGGTGGGCCAATAGATGAGTCCAGAAATATATATATTTGCTAACAACATTAAAAAAATATAGTTAACTCAAGAAAAAAGTGGTGTCCCATACAAAAACTATGCTAAAGCTACGCCCCCGCTTAGGCGACAGGTTAGGTTAGGACCGTTGATACCGTCTAAAATCTGTTAATAAAAATATATTTTTTAACAACATGTATGTAATATGTGTTTTGAACAATGTATAAATACAACTGACAAATTACCTAGACTATTAATCTACATAGATAGTAGTTAGGAATTCTCACATGTCGTGGTATTAGGGTCCATTAAAAAAGGCAGAATTCCTGAGAAGAGAACAGCAAAGTAGACGACCATCATGTGTTGATGATTCCTCATGAGAAGCACCGCGCGCTTACCGCTCGCACCCGTCGCCTGCAACGCACGTGCGAGTGAGACGGCGCGCCGCAATAATTGCCCATTTGTAACTTTTTCGCCAGTGGCGCCATTTGTCTAAATTAAAAAATATATAATTAACCTAAATTTCGCAATCCGATGAACCCGAACAAAAATTATATTATATATGCTGACGAATTGAGAACTTCTTCCTTTTTTAGAAGTCGGTTCAAAAAGAAATGCAATAACACATATAAAATTAAAATGTGGTTTCGTGAGTGGTTATAAAAAATCAAACTTTTCATTGATTAAAAATAAATAATAAATAAACGCGATATAATCCTAAAAGTTGTTTTAATTAATGAGTGAGATTCGCGAAAATCTTAGAAATAAATATGCAAACTTTTCATATTTTGATGGAAAACTAAGACCAATCACCATAAACACAGCATGAGGTTTCCTCTTGAGGCAATGAAATAAAAGTTGTGTAAGGGTCACTGCCTCCCTTTGTTTGGTGTCAGGTTTGAATCCTAACTCTAGCAGTACCTCATCCAAAATCTTATCTAGGTACAGCTGAGTAGAAGTTGGTTTACCTCGAACCACAGTATGTGACATCTGCAAAAATAGAAATCAAATGTCATCAGCTGTTGTAAATCTACCACCAGTGGTATCTTATAACTACGGTAAGCGAATTTAAAATACATCACTTTTTACTACACAGTTAATTTGTATAAAATACGTACACTGTCAATATAATGTATAACTTTCCTTCACAAATTCTAATTATTCGTAAAATAAAATTAAATGTAAATTACTTTTAAAACAACAATGTTGGTTAAGGTACGAATGATAAGTGAGTTGCACCTACAAACGATAAAGTTAAAAAGAAACACGCAATAAAGTGTACTCGTACATATTGAGACTGGTTAATAATAATTATGGCTGTTTACAATAAAAGTATCATAAAATGAACTGTAGGAATTAATGTAATTAGGAATTATTGTAGGGTCATGGGAATTGCATTCTAACAAATAACATCGTTAGTATTGTGCCGTGTTTTACTGCGTTTTTTGCTTTATTAATAAAATCCGCGCTATTGTTTAAAACAAGTGCTGGCTTTAATCTATCTATACTAGTTATCTTTTCTGTATCTTTTTGCATATTAGAGACAGATTTTTCAAGTTTATTGACAAACTAGAATGATTTTAAATTTAATGGTAAGTAGTTGTTAAAAAATCTACCACTAAATCAAAAACGCAGCCAGTCCTAAAAAAGATCCAGCAAGAAAACTGTGAAAGTGGGTACTCTCTGTATCAATGAAAATAGCTTCTGAACGACTACCATATTTTTGTTCATTACTCCTGAAAATGGTCTCTGTAAAGAGTTCGAAACGTCGGGAAATAAAGTAAAATAAGTTCTAAATAAACGCGATATAATCCATAAAATGCTGTTTCAATATCATGAACCTACCAAAATTTTCTAATTTTAAGTTTAATAAATAATAATTGTAAGTGTTAATATAGTGCACATTTGTTGCATAATGTCTTCACCCAAAATAAAAGACTTCGCAACTATTGTGCTCGACTATAATAGTTGCTGTTGGTTTAAAAGAGAAAGGTAGGATGGGTCTTAACTTTGTTTCGAGTATTCTGGCTGCTACATCTTTAATATGCGAGCTTACTGCTATGTTTTCAGTAGCAATATTAATATATATTTTTAATATATGTATACTTAAAAATAGTATATGGCACATACGTTTCTGTCTCAGTTCTTCTTAGGATTGCTCCTACCCTCTGAATCGGGCCGCTTGTGGCGATTCCGTCCGCGTTTTTTTGTTCCACCGAGGAAATGGCCTCAAGCGCTCGTGTCTAAATATTTTATTGAAATACTATATTTTAGTGTATAAATAATAAGTTAAATCTTTGTATATGTTGACCATCTTTGTCTTCACAGACACATAGTCGGTGAAGACAAAAATATCTTTGAGTTTGACTATAACATCATGTTATCAATTATCATGTGATGTAAATAAAATAAATAAATATAATTATCATCGTGCCTTATGGCGCTCCGTTCTCTCTGCCTACCCCGCAAGGGTTTGGCGTGAAGTTATGTATGTTTGTATCAATGACCCCTTAAATGAATTGCTTATAATAATAATACTATACTAATAGTACTATTATCAAACAACGATACCTATTACATGTTACACTACGAGACGATTACATGTTAAACATTTTAAATATCACAATATGAACAAACTTGAAATAACCAATGAAATTATTTATAAAAAGATTACTGTAGTATTCGTTTAATTAGTATTATTATCTAGTTAATTATAGTTAATTAAACATCATTATAGTTTCATGATATTAAAAAACAACAAAAAACCTCATTTGCTCAATTTCAAAGATCCATAATTATACCAAGCATACATTAGACCACGGAAAGTAACTTAGTTTTATGTTTGTTTTATATTGTAGTGAAGATATTAAAGTTAGTCAAAGATCTTGGGTTAGTGACTTTTTTGCTTATATGAGAGGGCCGTGCATATGACGATCAAAGACGGTTTATGTGATGAAGCCTATAATTATGATTTTAATTAATTGACATTTAAAAAAGACACTTCATAATCAGGTATACAGTAGTATAGTAGTAAACAAAGATTATGTTTTTTTCTTAATATAAAAAAAAACATGCTGCTATTGATATCTTTGTATCGTTTTTCCAATTATTTATTAATACATATATTTATTTTTTACATTTTTACTTTTTTTTACTTTAATTGATAATAGAATTATTGAAAAAAAAATTAAAAATAGTTCAAGATAGCTCAACGATTATAATATATGTGAGCAGATTTTATTACATGAGATTTTAATTCACAATTTACTCGACGAAGTCCGATTTATTATAATTACACTGGTCAACAGATTTGTAAATTATTTTTGCCATATGTAAACTTTTATCAAATTTTGATTATAGGGACATGAACAATAATATATTGTAACGGATTAATTATATTTAAACGGACATGTAATAAGTGATAATATATTTAATAAACTGAAAGCCATGTAAATTAACTAACTTCTATCGAAGTTCACAACTCATTCATATCATTAAAACTGGTGAAAAAATTAATTTAAAAAAAGTTTAACCGACTTCTAGAAACGTAAACCACAACATCTTTAAGTATATGAAAACAGTACTTCTATAACTAAAAAGCGATAAATAACGTAATTTACTATTTTGTATACTTAATACAATATACAAAAGGTAATACTTTAATAAATTCATTTTTTAACTATTAAATTATTTACAAATGTCACTTAAGTGTTGCACCAACTTCAATGATGAGTGACAATTGTTAGCTTAGGAAATAACTTGAAGTAACTTTCCACGTTATTGATCAATCACAAGAACAAAATACTGAATTAATTTTAAAACAGAAACTTTTAAAGTTGGCGGGTTTTATTACCCGATTCTTCTCATGTTAGCCCCTGCACTCGCAATCGGGCTGCTCTTGGCGATTGCGTCAGTGTTTTTTTGTTCTACATTCCTCAAGCAATCAGTATTTCATTTTAAATAATATCTATGTTTAATCTGTTCTTTTGACTCTTTTAAAGAGTTTGTGAAGAACTACAAAGATACAGCTTCTTCGACTTTGACTTGTGAAAGTGATCACTTCTTTAAGGGAAGTAGGTACATTAAGTGAAAGTCCCGACAGCACCTTTACAGATGTTACAACGTTTAACCATGAACCATGGAACTAACTAAAATACAATTATTGAAATACCAAAAAGTACTGCCTACATTTTCAAGTAGAAAAAGGCGTGAAGTTATTTAGTGTTAAAACAATAATAAACCGTGTCCAAAGTGAATACCAGTGTTGTATTTAATATTTTGTTTGTGTTTGTGTCGATAGAACATTTTACACGGCTTCATCTTGCCGTCGTATAAATTAATGTAGCAATTAAACAACACAGAGCTAAAGTAATGTCTCGTTAAAGATATAAAACACAATACATGCCACTCGTAAAATGTTCTCTCTCGTGTTGGTTTTATAGAAAATTTAATTTATTTAACAATTTTTACGATCTTTTACCCCATTAGGCTTAAACGATATGTATTTACCCCTGTTTTATATAGGATAGAGGGCAAAAGAGCAAGGAGGTAGTAACTAGTGCCATCCATGGATATTAACTGCAACACAGGTAGCGTTACGGTTGTATTGCCGGCCTTTAAAAGAGTGGGATAGGAACTGAGGGTGGGAGGGTGTGCCTCCGGATACCTCTTTCATCGATACCGATACCGAACGAAACGCTGCCGCACCACTTTAAGACCATATTCTGTAAGGTGGGTGGCATTTCACCGGTTGAAATGGAGGGAACTGCCTCCCCCTGCCACTGTCTTTGCAATTATGTCAAACAATGCTTTTTTAAAACTGAAAATTTCTTTAACAATTATATTTACGTCTTTAGTTAACTTCGACCGCAGTTTGAAGCCTGTGATCAGTTTTATAGAGCGCCGCTCAATCTCTTCTGCCGGTGTTGTAGTACGCGATTGAGGAGTTTGACCTGATTAAAACTCTATCCCGTATCATCAAATTAGGATAGTATAAGATTTTAAACCCCAAATTCTAGTTTTAAAGGTCCCCAAGTTTGTAGCCTGAAATGCATCAATGAGTTCTGAAAATGTATAATATGATAAATGTCTACGACAGATACAATATTACCCAACGCATGGCATTAGGTTTCGTCGCCTATCGGCAAGATAAATAAATATAGAATGAGATTGCGAATTAAGCGTCGATGGTAATAGATTAAATTAAATCAGTTCAGAGTACAGTTTAATGGTGTTAACCCTTAGTTGAGTTCTAAACTTTATGTTAATTTTTTAAGTAAAAATTCTTGTTATGATATTTGTGAAGACTCTGAGACGGTCATATAATCAAGTCAGTCTAATAATATAGTCGCCGACACGCCCGTCTCTTGTACACTGTCTGCGCTAGATTTATTACACACAAATAAAATAAATTGGCCATAGACTTTATTCTGTTTTTGTCTTTATATTCTGTTTTTGCTAATAGCGGTAGCGACCAGTGGATTTGGATACCCATTTTCTAACCGACTTCGAAAAAAGGAGGTTCCCAATTCGTCTGTATGTATATATTTTTTTATGTCTGTTCACCGATATTTTCGGCAATTATGGACGGATTTCAAATTTTTTTTTCATTGTGTTTACTTCTGAGATGGTCCCATTTTCACCAAGTCAGGATCAGATGATGGAAGGGATCAGGAGAAATCGAAGGCATCTACCAAAATTTATATGCGAGTATGGTGTTTTTGTTACGTTATAGGGATGTCTTAGGGATATCCTTTATGATGTCCACATCTGATGCTGCTGTGCTGATGAAGAAGTCATAAAACTCCTCAATGATTAGGAGTTTGAAGACAGCACTGCAATTGGTCGACAGAAACTACTTGGTATTATGGTTACTTGGTTAGCGTGTTGCTTGTGATGTATGCTTGAATATACACCTGATGCTGCTATACTGATGAAGAAGCTATAGAACTCCTTAACGGTTAGGAGTTGGGAGACAGTACTGTAGTTAGTCGATGGAAACTGTTTAGTAGTATCTAGGAATAACATGTTGCTTAGGAGGTATGCTTGAGTCAACGTCTCATAATGCTGTACTGATGATGAAGCTACAGAACTCTTAAACGGTTAGGAGTAAGGTTAGCTAGGACACAATTCTGTAAAAATCTTTAATTATTTTCTTTAATAGTTTCCAGGCTAGGATTGGCTTTCATTCGGGCTGCAGTGTTATTGGGTCTACCCATGATATGTAATTACAAAAATATAAATACTTAGCGAGTATTATCATACTCTTTTATCTAAGTACCAATTGTAAACATTTTAAGAGTAACATAACATACATAACATAACTTCACGCCTTTTGTTACCCGAAGGTGTAGGCAGCGGCTGTTAAGCCTCGTCTCGCCGTTATGTTTACGTCCCAAATGGAATAGGTGGCGAACCTATTGCCATACCGGGCACAAAGTTTGTCAATCATCGGTATTTATCACACATAACTTCCGAAAACAATTTCGAAAAGTCATTGGTGTGAGCCAGTATCTGGAATCGAACCCCGGACCTCTGGATCAGAAGCCGTGCGCTCGCCCACTGCGCCACCGAGACTGTAAAGTTTAAGAGTAAAATATGACTTTATTAAAGTATTACGTTTTGTATATTGTATTAAGTATACAAATGTGTAAATTACGTTATTTATCGCTTTTTAGTTATAGAGGTATTGTTTTCACATGCTTAAAGATTTTGTGGTTGAAGTTTCTAGAAGTCAGTTTAACTTTTTTTTAAAGTAATTTTTCATACTTATTTGAGTTTTTTTCTAAGGTAAATAGGGAGCAAACGCGATGGAAAGTGAATGTACAGCCCATGTACATCCGCCATTCCAGGGGCGCTACTAAAACTTGAGCACCCCGTTGCTGATTATAAAATTCAAGGGATCGAACTTGTGACCACCGATGACTTTTCGAAATTCTTTTCGGCTGTTATGCATGATTAATATCGGTGACCGACAAAATTCTGTCCGGTGTATTGCAATAGTTTCAATTCTATTCGGCAATTCCAGCCTACATCATTTGGCTAGCAAAAATCGTGACGTTACAAAAATAATATATATAAGGTGTAAATAGAATTATATATAATATTATTTTATAACACAAATAAATCTGTTCAAAGAAAAATAACTTCTTAATAATGACGTCCTTTTAGATTTGCTTTGCTTTTGAAGCTGTCCTCATCTTAATTGACGCCCACGGTATTTCTGATTGGAAATGTTATTTAGAAATGTGTAATTCCCGAAAGTAAATCATGTACTTCATTTTATATCGTGACTACAACCTTATTCTTCGAAACATCGTAGCATAATTTTGCCAGTTATCGATATTTATCTCTAATAACTTCCAAGTAGTCATTAGCGAACAGCGGTCTCCCCTGATACAAAGTCGGTACTTCTCAAACAGAAGTCAAAATGCTTATTTATATCTTCTTAACTTTGATACTGTATTCTACGTTATTAATTGATGGCTGTTTTCATAAGTCCTACGTTTTCTTTACAATTCGTTCATTATCTATCCCAAGACACTCAGGTAGAGGTCTGATTGCCATCGCGCCGTTAATAAGTAGGCATATCCACAAAGCACCTGGACTCCAAGTTTTAATTGAGTTCGGAAACAATAGTGAACATTTAATTTAATGGAACACCCTCGGGCACTCTACTATAAGGATTTCCAATAAGGATTTCATAATATTTCTTCTAAATAAAATGCAAACCATTTGAGATATTTCAAAAACTTTACCATCGGGTTTAAGTTTTTTTTTATGGGATAAAAGGGGAAACGAGCTAGTGGGTCACCTGATGATAAGTAACTTCTCACCGCCCGTGAACACTGTGGTGCATTCCTTTAAGGGAATAGGGGAACAGGGGATCGGGTCTCCGGAGAGGTATCCGGAGACCCGATCCCCTGTTCCCCTGTTCCCCGGTGAGAGAGGTTCTCACCGAACGAAACGCGGCACGAGCCACTTCACGCCGATATTCCGTCTCAAGTAGCAGTCACGGACTACGATTGATGATTAGAAAAGGTGCGTTTATCCGTATATTAGCTTTTTAACCGCCCGCCAAAAAAAGAAAGTGGTTCTCAATCATGCCATCGTATAATCTGGTCATGTACGAACCAATATTATTCATTTTTATTACAGATGGTGTTGAAAGCTATTGTTTTCCATTTGCAAATTGACTGGATCGGAAGGGGCTGTCAGAAGCCTTAAAACTGACGACCGTGCAAGAGACATAATGTAAGTGAAAGATACGAGTGAGGTGTGTGAGGATCGTGCCTTCTATCACTCAGAACTTTTCACCTAACTTGGTGCGAAATTTTGTTTTTTATTGTCAATTATTAAATGCATGTTATTAAAATCTTAATAAGAACAGTGAGTCGGGCCAGCGTCGTGTATACATTGAAAACGTTTTGTATAAAGCGGTTGAAATCTTTTCACCGGTATCCGGGTCAGGTCAGGCGGGGGGAGGGTGACGTCACACCACCCCGGTAGATTGTGCCGAGTGTAAAACGCCACCAGACGCAGAGTCGTTAGGTCCGTCTTCAACATCAAAGAGGCCGCACCGCTAGCTGCGCACACCACAAACACCCACATTTGTACAGCCGCGACCTATATTACGTGGCTCAGTAAAGATATTGTATGCCCAGTCTGTGATATCTACAGCCCAAGTCCCAGTGTTCTTTTCATGACCTGAATATAGAAATATAGTCTAACAAACAATAGAGAAAAAGCATTTCGTTCGAATGAATGACAAGAATCGTTGGAACTATTTTTTGAGAAAAGTTATTTTTAATGTACATTTTGTTTCTTCACTTCAATCTCTTTTCCGTTAGGCTGTAGGCTACAGCTGTTACGCCTCTAAACGGCGAATTGGTAGAATCTATTATCACACATCGCACACAATTTTGACAGACATCAATATTTATTAGGTACAGTAAACTTAAGAAAAAAAAAAGATTTTTTTGTTCAGAATTTTGAACCTGAGCCTTCTTAATTCAAAAAGTATTTACATGACCAACACATGATAGATGTTTACTTTCAAGTTACTAAAAACAACAATAACTGAAGAAGACAAATTTATTCAAGCCATAAAGCTTCGGGGCGCTGTCGTTTGAACATTTTTAAAGTACAATATAGATAAAAGAACGTTTTTTATTCACTTTCTGTTTGTCTGTCTGTCTAATGTGAAACATTATTTTTGTAGTAGATTCCCCGATCCATCTCAATAGTAGAAATTCATGGTACCTGGCCAATATAATTTATAATAAACTAGCTGACCCAGCAATCGTTGATTTGCCAAAAAATAAAAACTAAGTGGTTAACCACCCTTAACATTTAGGATACGAAAAGATAATGTTGACTGATTCTCAGACCTATTCTTTTTCATCAAAGTTAGGCCATTTCTGTCACGTTTGTCAGTGATTAACAGAGAACCAAGATAACCAATAACAATGATTTGACCAAGTTTCAAACTTACGAAAACATATCTAACTAACAAGTCCACTAAAAAGAGCCTTAGTTAAATTCGATATTAATATTCCACAAAACTTTGTATGATCTCCATGAAGATTATTTATTAATTACTACTTATTGTTTAGTTATTTACTATTATTGTATTATTACAGAAATTACAAATATTACAAATGTTAAGACTTATCTTAACATTTGTAATATTTGTAATTTCTGTAGCAAGTTATAATACGCTTAGTGAACGAGTTAAGTTCTAAGTAAATATGTGTATGTACGCGCGGCACGTATCTGATGGGGTGTAAAGTGACTCCTTGTATACCTAAGTAGATATAAAGGTACGCCCAAGTTATTTGCACCACATACTTTCTGTAGAACAAGAGCTTGCAGCCATTTTTTCTTTTTCTATCCTATTATTTGGATTATCTACCCAAAACTTATCGCAAACTTATTTTGCCAAGAGCATTGATGCTGTTCAATAAATAGCTGTTTCTATTAACATTAAAATTTCGACTTTACTCTCGGTCTAGTGGAACGGAAGTCGAACGACTTTTGAATCAGAAGCTGGAAGCTCGACCACTGGGGCACAGAAAACTAAAGTACCTACATTGATAAAACATGAAGTATATACTTACGTGTTTCATAGATGGCGTTATATCAATATATTAAATCGCGCTATTGCTATTCTAAGCAGCTTCTAATATAACATCGCGTAAGTGCATTATTAATTAGATGCTAATCGTGACGTGGTCAAACCATGCTCGAGGTTATCTGATTTGAAATAAAATTTCGAACTGATAATCGATTTTTTTTGGTTCTTTCTGTGTGTAATAGCACAGTTGGGACTAGCTAATTAAATAAAATCCAACCTATTAGGTTTTATTAACAATGAATCTTGCATATAATATCAATATAATGCTTTTACACCAGAAAATAATAGATATTACACGAGCTCTCGGACTATAAAGGCAAGTGCGAGGAAGGATAGAGATAAAGCCTCCGTTTATAGAGGTCAGCCCAGTTCACACTAATTAGACGCAATGTCACTGTGACAGACTGACTGGCATAACCATTTAGAAAAGAACTTTGCTACTAGCTCACAAGGTTCAGTTTTGATTGTATTTCCTGCAGGTAATTAGTTAGTTACAGTTTTACGCAGATCCTTGCAGGTAGCAAAAGTTAGTTTCGGTGTCTCCGGGGAACTAATTAAACTTTTTCTACAACAAAGTAAGATTATACTGTATCCATGAACATTAAAATTTTAATTATTTCTGTAGCAAAAAATATATATCTTATGTTGTATTTTATTTTGTAACTAGCGACCCCAGCCTCTCAGACGTTTCAGCAAGTTCCTGACCCCTCAGTAGGTTCATAATTTACGACTGGTGAGTTAATAATTATATTTTATCATTTATATCTGTTTTTGGAAAATATAGTAGAAATGTAACTAGTTCTACATTTAGGTTACGAAATTTATCTCTCAGGAAAAGTACCTGTTATTAGTAGTGTCGATGGTCGCGTGGTTGAGTTACGCGCTCCCGAATCAAGAAGTAATGAGATTAATTCCGGACGCACACCAATGATTTCTCTCATTTATTATCCATATATCCCGATATATGGAAAGAGGTTCCGCCTCTTATTCCATTCGAGACATAAAAATCGCGGCTTAATAACGGTTGCCTAGATGGCAAGGTTATAATAGCGGTAACCACATATTTTGCCGCGAGCTGCAGGAGATTAGATTTAGATATGTTCTTAAGATTTCCAGTACATTTTTGGTGTACTGTATTTAGGTGTACGTGTTTTCAATAGATGGTGTTATATTAATATCAATTTGAATCACGATATGGGTTCATTACAGAGTATGATATATAAACTGCAATATTACTATCAGTTGTTAGCTTGCATGCAGCGCTTTTGATGTTTGTGTAACAACGACGGGCAAACAATTTTTGAAGTCCTGCTCGACAGGATTTGGGAATTGAGATTTATGTAGGGGTACTACCCATTAGTCTGAGTGTGGTGGCAAAGGAGCTTCTGACTTGTGAGTGACCAGGACTCATACTGGTAGACAGACATTTACTCCACTTTTTAATGAAACGACATTGTTGGGTCTCCTGATCCATAAACACTATATCCATAACACAGCTCCCAGAGCACCTATATTTTTTCCAAGACGACTATTATTTTTTTTGATTATTATTTTATGAATCATCTATACATATAAATTAAGAAATTGAACTGTCCGTTTGTAATATTCAAATAACTGCTTTCTACTGACTGGGGCGATTTCTACTTATGGCTCTCTGTTCTCTCTGCCAGCCCCGCAAGGGATTTGGCGTGAAGTTATGTATGGATGTATGTATGCTTTCTACTACATTCATATGAATATAAATACGACAAAGTAACATTTTTTAGGTTTAAGAAATTTATTTCTCTAAAAGAATATATACATTACATTCACTTATAAGAGAATAACAATAATTCATTTACATAAAACTAGCGAGCGCAACTACAAATATAGGTAAATAATGTGGGTACATCATCAGAACAATAAATACAGGTACATAAAAATAAATCAGACATGCAACTACACATAAAATTATTATTTGATTAATTAAGCAGCAAGTAAATAATGCTTTTTAAGTTTATTTTTAAATATTAACAGATTTTCAATACTTTTAATTTTATTTGGGAGGTTATTGTATATTTGTACACCTTCACACAATATATTATTTTTGCCATAGTTCGTCCGTGGGCTGGTATTAAGTGAAATGTCGTACAGTCGCCTTGTTGCACGTTTACTATTTGATTTCAATTTGAAAGAAATTTGACTGTGCACATTTCTATTTAATATTTTTTTAATAATAGTCCGGTCAATTTAGACAATTGAAATAAAGAAAATTCCGACAAAGCCAAATTTTCGTAGAGACCTTAGGTTTACCACAAGGAATAAAATGTCAAAAGTCCCCATCAGTCCCATGTGAGCTTAGGGACTTATTCGGGCCCCAAGGTCAAAATTTTAGGTTTTTTGGATTTTTCTCGAAAACGGTAAGTTTTATCGAAAAAGTACCTCAGAGCAAGTTGTAGATCTTAAAATTCTCTATAAAAATGGTTCCTATGATTTTTTCTCTAAGACCCACTATTTCCCAGATATTGCGCTTGTAAGAATCATGTTCTACATAGTATATGTTCTACTATTGAAGTTAGTGCTGATTAATATTTGAAAAAAAATGTCACAATTTTGCTTTATTTGTAATAAACTTTTGACTGAAGATGAAACTGTTGTGGTCAGTCGTGGAATGCCAACTTTAATCGATGCAAGTGTCGCGAGAAGTGATGAGTTTGCTAATTATTTAAGAAGCCAAAAGTCCGTTACAATTCACGCGGATTGCAGAAAATCATACACCCGGAAAACTTCAATCTCTGCATCAAAAAGACAACGTGAGGAAGAACAGGCCAGTACTTCAAAAGTAAGTCCACCTCATACTAGAGCGCGAATAAGTGAATCCAGCTTTTGTTTTAAAAACCACTGCTTATTTTGTGGCGATGAAGCGGATGAAGAAGCAGAAAAGAAGAAACATACATACATAACATAACTTCACGCCTTTTATTACCCGAAGGTGTAGGCAGCGGCTGTTAAGCCTCGTCTCGCCGTTATGTTTACGTCCCAAATGGAATAGGTGGCGAACCTATTGCCATACCGGGCACAAAGTTTGTCAGTCATCGATATTTATCACACATAACTTCCGAAAATAATTTCGAAAAGTCATTGGTGTGAGCCAGTGTCTGGAATCGAACCCCGGACCTCTGGATCAGAGGCCGTGCGCTCGCCCACTGCGCCACCGAGACCTAATACTGGCGGTAAAATTGGCCGTCCTCAAAGTGAGGCTATAAACTGTGCAATGGAGGAAATTTTAAATTTCATCGAAAGTAGCGATGACTGCCAGTTTTCGTTAGATGAACTGAAGAATGTTTGCCAAAATGTAGCTTTAGAAAACGGGGTTATAAAAATACGATTGAAATTAAAGTATGGTAGTAGAATTATTATTACAGAGAAGCCTGGAAAATTAACATTTACATATTTGTTTTGTGGTGTGGAAATGTGTGCATATTATGTAGAACTTGATTCTTACAAGCGCAATATCTGGGAAATAGTGGGTCTTAGAGAAAAATCACAGAAACCATTTTTATAGAGAATTTTAAGATCTACAACTTGCTCTCAGGTACTTTTTCGATAAAACTTACCGTTTTCGAGAAAAATCCAAAAAACCTAAAATTTTGACCTTGGGCCCCGAATAAGTCCTTAAGCTCACATGGGACTGATGGGGACTTTTGACATTTTATTCCTTGTGGTAAACCTAAGGTCTCTACGAAAATTTGGCTTTGTCGGAATTTTCTTTATTTGATCACTATTTTTATGTCTAAAATGACCGGACTATAAGTAAACAGATGTTCAACTTGTAGATCTGTATTAAAGGCATTAGCTTCGTTTCTTTATATAATATATGCGTCGGAGTGAGACAATCGTACTGAAATAATAATTTTATAATTTTATTTATATTGCACTTAAAGAAATTGCAAATATCTCAATATTTGCAATTTCTTTAAGTGCATCTTAGCAGCGTTGCCCCACACTTCAATTAAATAATCGAGATGAGGCTTCACCAGTGTGTTGTAGATAATGTACCGAACTAACTGTGGAAGACATTTGACATTGCCACGGATAGAGACAATCAGAGATGATAGTTTTGAGCAAATTTTTTCTATATGCATTTTCTAGGTTAAGTTACTGTCTAATATCAGGCCCAGATATTTTTCAGAGTCTACTCTTTTTAAAGGTTCATTTTTTATCATCAATGAATTACATTTAGGTATTTTTTTATTTTTGGCACTGAAAATTATAAAATTAGTTTTGGAGACGTTAATGGTTAGAAGATTATTTTGGAACCAAACTAAAAGTCGATCAAGATCCTCTTGCGCCCAGATAACTAAACAGTCTATATTATTTCCATAGTAGAATAGACATGTGTCATCGGCATATAACGATATATCTCCATTAAGGCCTATTTCATTTATGTTATTAATATAAATAAGGAACAGCAATGGGCCTAAAATTGAGCCCTGTGGTGTGTACCACAGGGCTCAATTTTAGGCCCATTCACAGAAAATCATACACCCGGAAAACTTCAATCTCTGCATCAAAAAGACAACGTGAGGAAGAACAGGCCAGTACTTCAAAAGTAAGTCCACCTCATACTAGAGCGCGAATAAGTGAATCCAGCTTTTGTTTTAAAAACCACTGCTTATTTTGTGGCGATGAAGCGGATGAAGAAGCAGAAAAGAAGAAACATACATACATAACATAACTTCACGCCTTTTATTACCCGAAGGTGTAGGCAGCGGCTGTTAAGCCTCGTCTCGCCGTTATGTTTACGTCCCAAATGGAATAGGTGGCGAACCTATTGCCATACCGGGCACAAAGTTTGTCAGTCATCGATATTTATCACACATAACTTCCGAAAATAATTTCGAAAAGTCATTGGTGTGAGCCAGTGTCTGGAATCGAACCCCGGACCTCTGGATCAGAGGCCGTGCGCTCGCCCACTGCGCCACCGAGACCTAATACTGGCGGTAAAATTGGCCGTCCTCAAAGTGAGGCTATAAACTGTGCAATGGAGGAAATTTTAAATTTCATCGAAAGTAGCGATGACTGCCAGTTTTCGTTAGATGAACTGAAGAATGTTTGCCAAAATGTAGCTTTAGAAAACGGGGTTATAAAAATACGATTGAAATTAAAGTATGGTAGTAGAATTATTATTACAGAGAAGCCTGGAAAATTAACATTTATATATTTGTTTTGTGGTGTGGAAATGTGTGCATATTATGTAGAACTTGATTCTTACAAGCGCAATATCTGGGAAATAGTGGATCTTAGAGAAAAATCACAGAAACCATTTTTATAGAGAATTTTAAGATCTACAACTTGCTCTCAGGTACTTTTTCGATAAAACTTACCGTTTTCGAGAAAAATCCAAAAAACCTAAAATTTTGACCTTGGGCCCCGAATAAGTCCTTAAGCTCACATGGGACTGATGGGGACTTTTGACATTTTATTCCTTGTGGTAAACCTAAGGTCTCTACGAAAATTTGGCTTTGTCGGAATTTTCTTTATTTGATCACTATTTTTATGTCTAAAATGACCGGACTATAAGTAAACAGATGTTCAACTTGTAGATCTGTATTAAAGGCATTAGCTTCGTTTCTTTATATAATATATGCGTCGGAGTGAGACAATCGTACTGAAATAATAATTTTATAATTTTATTTATATTGCACTTAAAGAAATTGCAAATATCTCAATATTTGCAATTTCTTTAAGTGCATCTTAGCAGCGTTGCCCCACACTTCAATTAAATAATCGAGATGAGGCTTCACCAGTGTGTTGTAGATAATGTACCGAACTAACTGTGGAAGACATTTGACATTGCCACGGATAGAGACAATCAGAGATGATAGTTTTGAGCAAATTTTTTCTATATGCATTTTCTAGGTTAAGTTACTGTCTAATATCAGGCCCAGATATTTTTCAGAGTCTACTCTTTTTAAAGGTTCATTTTTTATCATCAATGAATTACATTTAGGTATTTTTTTATTTTTGGCACTGAAAATTATAAAATTAGTTTTGGAGACGTTAATGGTTAGAAGATTATTTTGGAACCAAACTAAAAGTCGATCAAGATCCTCTTGCGCCCAGATAACTAAACAGTCTATATTATTTCCATAGTAGAATAGACATGTGTCATCGGCATATAACGATATATCTCCATTAAGGCCTATTTCATTTATGTTATTAATATAAATAAGGAACAGCAATGGGCCTAAAATTGAGCCCTGTGGTACACCGTAAGTCACACTCTCTAATGAACTTTGGACATTACCTATTTTAACCACTTGATATCGATTAGACTCAAACATTTTGTAGGCAGATCCCTTAATTCCTAGTGATGCAAGTTTATGCAAAAGCAGTCTATGGCTAATAGTATCAAAGGCTTTTTTTAGGTCTATAAAAATACCTAAACTGATATTTTTTTTGTCTATTTGAGTTTTTAAGTTGGTTATTAAATCTATACAAGCTGACAAGGTATTAGATTTAGATCGAAAGCCATACTGTTTATCAAAGACATAATTAATTGAATTTAAATAATTTATTAGTTGGTTATGGATAATTTTTTTCAAATATTTTAGATATTAATGGCAAAACTGATATGGGTCGATAATTATTTGGGTCCGTTTTTTCCCCTGATTTAAAAATAGGCGTAACTTTGGCAATCTTCAAAGAATCCGGAAAGTATCCCTCACTCAAGCATTTGTTAATACAGTCTGTTATTTCCGTCAGGATTACAATTTTAATACTTTTAACAGCTTTACAAGTAACTCCATCTATCCCGCTACTAGTGTTTGATTTTAAGTTGTCTATAATTTTACTAACTTCGTCAATAGTCACTGAATTTAAGGTTCGTAATTCGGTTACATTACCAGGACAAATAGTACTGCCCACAGGATTACCCACTGTGGTATGGTGTATTTGGGGTATGTTATTGGCCAAGGTTGTACCCACGTTGGCAAAAAACAAGTTAAAACATTGACATATATCTACAACATCTGTGATTGAACCTGATTCTGTGTTTAACTTGGCAGGAGCACTGCCAGTTTTTATATTATTTCGGCTTAAGTCATTGATTAGTTTCCACATTTTTAGTGGTTTATTTAAACAATCCTTGAAAATTTTGTGATAGTATTCATTCTTTGTGGTTTGAATTATTCGTTTCACCTTATTTTTTTCTGTTACATACTCACTTCTGGCACTTTGCTTGTTTTGTGTAGCTCTAATATAATTATATCCAACTCATTTCTTTTATCAATAGACTGCAGAATACCTTTGTTTATCCAATCTGATTTTAGTGGATTTTGTATTTTTGTTTTTGTTGTCGTGCTTTCTTTTATAGCGTGTAATATTTTCTTTTCAAATAGTTCATATTCAGAATTATTATTTTCTGTTTCGAATTTATTTATTAATTTATATAGTTTACTGTAATTTATTGTTTGGTACTGGATTTTATTAGGTCTTATGGGTTTCTTGTAATGAACTTCTAAATAGATATGTTTGTGGTCAGATATAGCGGACTCGATAATAGCTAGATGAAATGTATTATTTGTTACGTTCGAGCAAACATGATCAATTATAGATTTTGTACTTGATGTTTCTCGTGTGCAGTGGTCTGACGTAATATTATTTAATATTTTATAACCACTTTAATTGAGTGATTTTTATAGGCAGCAATGGGTTGACTCCTCTTCAACAGATTGTAATTAAAATCACCGAAAACTATTCCTCGTTTCCTTTTTAGTAAGTGAGACGTTAAAGTTTGCAAAAAATCAGAATTATTTGTTCTTTCCGGTTTGTATATGGCACCTATATCCAAACAAAATTTGTCTAGATGCACCCAGAGGAAATGGTTATCATTTTCACACAATTCCTCAATAATATTGTGCTGTAAGTCTTTGTGTACAAATATAGAAACTCCACCTCCTCGGCCAGTGCTTCGAAAGATAGTGCGTATAATTAGGCAATGTAATGCTTAGAGCTTCTACTTCGGATTTTATCCAAGTCTCTGTTAATATAATAACATGTATTGTATATTTGGTAGAAAGCACGATGCACCGTAATTCATCAAGTTTCCCTGGCCTTACTATACTGCGTATGTTGGCATATAGGAACTTTAAAGATTTTCTGTTTTGATTTAGTTTCGAGTGACTGATTACAACTTCATATGATATGCTGCTTTGAGTTCGAGAAGTTACGTTAGTTAGTTTTTTGGTAAAATTGCGATAAATTTGGTAACCCCTTTGATGTATTTTATTGTAAGGTCTTTTTCTCCAGCTTTTATTCGACCCTTAAGTTCTTCTCTGAGATTTTCCATAACCTTTTTTTGGTAAGGCGTTTCATCCGAATATATTTTAATTCTTTCAGAGGTATTGTTGATATTTGATTTATTTCGGATAATGAGGTAAGAAGGTTCAGTTGTGGCAAAGCAGACTTTTAGTGGTCGAGTTTTATTAGTGCTATACTTTCCTAGACGAATAATCTTAACTGGCGCTGGACAGTCCGGAACAGCAGAGTTTATTATTTTGGAGACATGTTTCAGATCATGAGTTCGCCGTTCCTCCCCGTTTTTGGAGTATACTTCAGGAATACCAGTAATTATGATGTTCTTAGCCCTTAAAGATCGTTCATTTATTTCTGTTATCATGCTCTCATAGTTCAAATGTGGTGCCAATTCATTTGTGGCCGGATTGTTCTTAATTTTAACCATAATACTTTCCACGGCGGTAATTCGATTTTCAGTGTCTTCTTTGAACTTGTTAATGATTTCGATTTCCCGCTTTATCCCAGTTTGTTCGGCACTTAAACGCTCTGTTATATTTTTAATTGCCGAGATTTCTTTTTTAATCTGTGTTATTTTTGTTGATATATAGTTTAGTTTTTCGTTTTGAGTTTCCGTCATATTCGTCAGTATAGACAGATTTTTTTTTTCAAACTCATCAAACTTTTCAGATAAGTCTTCTTGTGAGTGTTTTCGCTTTTGTCTAGTTGTCACAGACTGCTTTTCCATTTCACAACATTTTCTTAGGTCTGGTTGCGAGCCCCCGGCAACTGTTTCACGAGTTTCCATCACATAATTGATATTACCATACTTAATATTGTCGTGACTTTGTGACCGCCGCACGCTCATATTGTTACATAGATCGCTTTTATCGATGAACACGATGAGCGAGAACAATAATCGCAGCCCGTCCCTGTTACCCAAGGGGGTGAGACGGTCTTCAACGCACCACAAAGCAACTTTAATAACTATTAGTACGTCATAAGACACTGTAAGAAGTTTTTTTTTAAATGCAACTTAATTAAACTATCACTTGATATAGTTTAGTTGGCAGTATTTTAATAGTTTATAAAAGTAACCTGAATTTTTAGTAACACGTCCGACTTGTACAATATTTTGACTCACACTTTGTTACAATTTTCTTCTGTCTGTATCTCTGTCTGTTTGTTCCGGGTGATCTCTCAAATGGCTGGACTAATTTTGAACGGACTTTTATAATCAGATACCTGGTGTAGCCTGACCACTAACAAGACCTGATATAATAATTTACCTTCATATGAAATATTACTACCCCCACTGGAGTACCGAGTCACCGACCAATATATTTTAGCCTGTCCAGCGACATGGGTTACGAAATATCGAGAGCACTCTCTTCTGAACTTATTAGTGTTCAGTACCGAGATGTATTGTGATGTACGAGCGGAGTGGAGCGGAGCCGAGCGGAGCGGACAAGTCAACTATGAAATTGAAATATGTACCTAGTATCCGTTGATATTCGTAGCAGCTAAATTGGATTTGAAATTTTCTCTGTGAATCACTATTTTTCACGACCGTTAGTGTAGATTGATATACTGTAGTTAAACAGAGATTTGAGCTTTTTAAAATTTCAAAGTTTTTGGGATGTGTTCTTTAGAATTTGAGACTTCCAAGACAGGGTTAATTTAGCCACTTACAGTTTGGAATGATCTTTCTCGAAAAGCCCTTCATTCCATTTTTGCTCTGCATATATTATGTTATTCTATAATTATTCTTTAAGTCCTAAACATGGCCTTTTTTACCTTAAAATTGATATTATCTTCCAGAGCAATTCTGTCATGCTTTTATTCCCATAGATGTTAAAAGTAATTACATACATTACATTACATAACTTCACGCCTTTTGTTAACCTGTTACGTTACGTTTACGTCCCAAATGGCGAACCTATTGCCATACCGGGCACAAAGTTTTTCAGTCATCGATATTTTTCACACATAACATCCCAAAACAATTTCGAAAAGTCATTGGTGTAAGCCAGTGTCTGGAATCGAACCCGGACCTCTGGATCAGAAGCCGTGTGCTTAAAAGTAATCTCATTCCAATATACTTTACTTAATTTTCTACTAGTTTATCTAGATTGTTATTTTACAAGCCTTTCAATATTCAGCTTGTGTACACCGATTAGGCACGTCGGGCTACGAGCCTCGTGCCATAAATAAATATTAATTTACAGCAGCCTTCGTATAATAGAAAATGTTTTCACGTGAAAATTAGCCTTAGAAAAAATTGTTCGTGATTTAAAATAATATTGATGAGAAAGATTTAGTTAATAACTAAACGAAGTTACTCTATTTTAAATGAACCTTAAATATTTCTGTCTCACAGATGGCGTTGAACCAATAAATCGGTTGTTAATAGGATATATTTATCAATTGCAAAAAGATGAAAGATGTCGTGAGAAGTTGAATTTTTTGGGTTGGGTGTGAACCCAACCCAAAAAATTCAATATAATTGAATAACTTCATAGGACTCACAGGAACTCTGTTCAATGAAATGACATTTTACATTTTCTACTCAGAAAAAAATTACAGTACTGACAGTGGGTAGAAAAAAGAACGTAGATCTTCGCGCTATCCTGATGTAACAATACTTTCATGTAAGTTCCACTGTCTGTCCCCGTATATCCTTAGACGTTTGAAACTACGCAACGGATTTTGATGCGATTTTTTTTAATTGATAATGGGTGTCAACGAGGTGGTTTGTATATATATTTCATGTAGAATGTAGTGAAAAATTACTGATTTTTTAAGATTTCGAACTTTTATTTGTAAATGCCGCAAAAAATATTTTGATACGGAACAAAGTTTGCTGAGTCAGCTAGTTAGAAATAAGTTATAAGCTACCCATAAGTGACAGAAATATCACAGACTTTTCTATAGACTTATAAAAGAGGAATAGTGGTGATGCATATTTAATTTTACAAGTTACATCAAACCGGGTAGTATGGCGGACTTTGTTTTAACATATTTTTTATTTTGTTTCATAGATGGCGTTGTACAGTATTATGAATTCGGGTATTGTTAATTTACTTAGCGTCTTACATGATGTTGTGCACCGATATTCGTCAGTGAAAACAAGGGACCAATTAGGTATTAGGAACGATGTATGGTTCAACCATTATTCGAGATTATCTAATTTAAAATTAAATTTTAATTTAGATAATCATATTTTTTTGTCCTGGCTGCGGGTAACAGCGCAGTTGGGATATATTTGACTGCAAACTATATGAAGCTATATTATAATTTAATTGGATAATTTCCAAAACATCGCTTTATAACATGACATTACTTCACGCTATTTTCTACTTGAAGTTGAGACAGCGGCTGTTCTTGACTCACCGTTATGTTTACGTCGCAAATGAAATAGGTGGCGAACCTATTGCCTTACACCAGGGACAAAGTTATCAGTCATCGATACTTGTTACATATAATTTCCTAAAAAAATCCGAATAAATCATTGTTGTGAGTCAGGAATCGAACCCACGAATTCTGAATCACATGCGGGTAGCTCGACCACTGGACATATTATGTATTTTTTATTAATGGCTATATTTCTTTTTATATCGTCATAAAGATTCCGCCGCAATTTCCGTGAACGACATATCTGGAAGCCCATCCTCTTCTTGGTTAAACTCAAGCCTATCCCATATTAAATGCTGCTCGTTTGCATCCTATCCCATAAAAACGCATCCTATCGATATGTGAAAACTGCATGACGATTCGTTTAGTACATTTTAAGACTATCGAATTCAATCCTTAGACTTCACAAAATACGTAGATTCGTCATACATCACTACTAGCTAAAATTCGCGGAGCTTAGATTCCCTTTCATCACACTGTCTTGAATGTGAAAGCGAATCTAAGTACCAGTTCCGTCGACAAGGGCTCTTGAGAAGAACTGGCAAGAAACTCAAGGCCGACCCTTTTCAATTTCCAGTTTAACAAATGGTAATAATTACAATCAACACAACACAAAAGGAGCAGTTCAATTCCAAACTTTTTTATCGTTTATATAATCTGCGATACAATAGCAAGCCCTTTGATATAATCTACATCATTATCATTACATAATAATCTTCATTACATATTATAAAACAAAGTCACTTTCCGCTGTCCGTCCCCTTGTATGCGTATATCTTTAAAACTATGCAACGGATTTTGATACGGTTTTTCTTAATAGTTATATATATATTATGTATAGTGTAATAAAATAAATAATAGTTTAAAAAAACTAAAAAACACGCTTTTTATAGAAAACCGAACTAAAAAATAGAAAAATAAAAAAAATATATTTTATTTAAAAAAAAAGCGTGGGGTGCATGGTGTCAATAGTTATAAATATTTTATTGACAGATATGAGTAGAGTGATTATCATTTCGATAATATCTTAAAAAGCACCCCACGCTTTTTTTAAAATAAAATATTTGTTTTTTTATTTTTCTATTTTTTAGTTCGGTTTTCTATAAAAAGCGTGTTTTTTTAGTTTTTTTAAACTATTATTTATTTTATATTTTTTAGTTCGGTTTTCTATAACAAGCGCGTTAATAGCGCCATCTGTGACTTATACAAGGAACTCGTTTCAAGTTGATAACGTAGACTTTCCGCTGATTGCCACTAGATGGTGGTGCGAGAAGTGAACTATGAACACTAAAAAGAAGTCGGTGAAGCTAATAAAAAGCTAATAAAAAGGTTATGATTTTCAATATTTAGATCTTTAATCGCAAACGCTGCCTGAACCCTAAGTGATAAAAAAAATAATGAACTACATTATCATACACCTTCAAAAGATCTACAAAAAAGTCAGCGAGAGCATATGTCTATCTCTTAGGGATAACCCAGAATGACCATTTTTATTTGTTTACTTTTTACGAGAAATAAGGTCATATTTACGAAGTGAGTTCAAACATTACAGCATTAATTTTCATCCAGTTAAGTGTATTAAATAGATTGTGCATTTAATATAGATCAATTTTGCCTTTTACAGTATGTAATTTAAACGAATATTTACGAAGATATTACAGTATTAACATAGCGGGACATAGTAGTTGCGTTGCGCGCCAAAACGCGTGCCGATAAATAGCACAAATTGAACTTTTTAATATCCAAATTTTACTCATTTATTACTTTTGATGCGGAACAAAGTTCGCTGGGTCAGCTAGTATATATATAAAAGAAAGTCGTGTTTGTTACAACACTTATAACTGAAGAACGACCATACAGATTTGGCTGAAAATTGGTGGAGAGGTAGCTTAGAGCCAGGAATAACAGGATAGAGAAAATAGGGAAAAATTGCGAGTAAAATACTAAAAAATACAATTGAATTTTCCCATACAAACGATTCGTTTACACTTTGACACACAAGGCAATGTGACCTTTAAAAACATATCATAAAGTTCATTGTTAGTAGAAAAGTCCATCGTTCGTCAGTATCGTATGAATATTGACATTTAACTTTCAATCAAATGTCAAAATTTGTTGTGTCATGTCACTGTAATGTGTTTGATGTATTGCAATTTATAAATATAAAATAAGTAAATATTTGGATAAGTTATTTTAAACTAAAATCTGTGTTGAAATTTAAATAATCAAGCATTGGTTTGGAGAAGGCACCACAGAGGCGGTAACAAAAACCAGCGACGGGATGCCATTTTTGTGAAAGTTGTTCAAGCTTACCACGAAGAATTTGACAATGATTTATCAGTTCAGATTGCATCTACTATAGATGAAAATGATGTGGTGAGTAGCCTCTCTCATCAGTCCAACTTCCTCATAGTGAAATTCAAGAAATGATCAATAAATTACGAGCACACATTTCGCACAAATTTATCAATTTGTAACGATACCGTCGCTATTCTTCAATAGAAGGAACGGTTTTGAACCTAACGCCCTGGCGACCATGATCGACAGGATACTGGAATAGCACCGCAAAGACCACTACTATTAGGACAAATCAAGACAATTAGAAGGAGCCAAAACGTTAGCCAATATGGATAGTTTGGATAGGATGACTGATGATGATAAGGGCAGGAAAATAATGGTGACAGGAACACCAACAATTTTCGAATGTAGACATTAGTCAAATAACTACAATTAGGTCTCGGTGATCCAGTTGTCGAGCATCTCGCTTTTGAATCAAGAAGTCACGGGTTCGAACCCATTGGTGTGAGCCACGATTCAAACCCGATTGTGTGATAAATATTGATGACGAGGCTTAACAGCCGCTGCCAACACCTTCGGGTACAAAAAGGCGTTAAGTTATGTATGTATGTATGTGACTACAATTATAAATTGTAATAATATACATTATGTGATTTATATCTGTTGATCGTTTTTTATGGGATAGGAGGGCAAACGAGCAGGCGTGTCACCTTATGGTAAGCAACCAACGCCGCCCATGGACACCAACAACACTTATAGTGTTACTGTTGTGTTGCCGACCTTTTAGGGATAGGGGATAGGGAAGGATGGGGAAAGGGGGTGTGCCGCCGGGTACCTCTCTCACCGAACGATACGCGGCATGAACCACTTTACGTCGCTCTTTTGAGAGGTCGTAGTTTTTCACTGGTCGAGCCGGCCCATTCATGCAGCGAACTGCTTGGCTCTACCACTGTTATTGTTTTTGGGATAGTTTGGCACTTTATATACTAAGTACGCGAGAACCTTTCTTACTTTAATTAAGTAGATATTATAATGCTGAGGAGAAGACGATGGTAGTCGCAGTCTATGTAATGTGCGCAGAGTCATCTCGCGTGGTAACTGATACGCGCACTGATGACTAGGGAGAGATTGATCAAGAGAAGAGTCGTATGTCAGAATTGTGTTTTTTAATATAATCATGTCGAGCATATCAAATACAAAACAATAATTTAAAAAAAAGTTAAACCGACTTCTGGAGACGTAAACCACAAAATCTTTAAGTATATGAAAACAGTACTTCTATAACTAAAAAGCGATAAATAACGTAATTTACTAATTTCTATACTTAATACAATATACAAAACGTAATACTTTAATAAAGTCATCTTTAACTGCTAAAATATATACAATGTCACTCATTATTGAAGTCGGTGCAATACAATAGAGTACTTTACCTAGGCTTGCACCGACTCCAAAAATAAGTGATATTTGTTTTGAAATACGTAAAGATTTTGTGGTTTACGTTTTTAGAAGTCGGTTTAACTGTTTTTTAAAAGTAATTTTTTTCACGAGTATTAGTGATATTAATGATTTGTGAACTTCGATAGAAGTTACTTCATGTACATGGCTTTCAGTTTATTAAATATATTATCAATAATTACAAGTCCGTTTGTTAAATGGTTAATATTTTTAGGGAGCTAAAATTGCCATAAATAGGTACTCAGATAAAAGAGTATGATAATACTTGCTAAGTATTTATATTTTTGTAATTATCATTAGTAGACCCAATAACACTGCAGCCCGCATGAAGGCCAATCGTAGCCTGGAAATTAATGCAGAAAATAAAAAATCATTTTTACAGAATTGTGTCCTAACTCCTAATCGTTTAAGAGTTCTGTAGCTTCATCATCAGTACAGCAGTATCAGAAGTTGATTTAAGCATACCTCCCAAGCAACACGTTATTCCTTTATATTACTAAACAGTTTCCATCGACTACCTGCAGTACTGTCTTCCAACTCCTAACCGTTAAGGAGTTCTGTGACTTCTTCATCAGCATAGCAGCATCAGGTGTATATTCAAGCATACTTCACTAGCAACACGCTAGCCCTACATAGTACCAAGTAGTTTCTGTCGATCAATTGCAGTGCTGTCTTCAAACTCCTAACCGTTGTGGAGTTTTGTGGCTTCTTCATCAGCACAGCAGCATCAAATGTTGACACCATAAAGAATATCCCTAAGACATCACTATTACGTAACAAAAACACCATTTTGGTGGATGCTGTCGGTTTCTCCTGGTTCCCATCATCAGATCCTGACCTGGTGAAAATGGGACCATCTCGGAGGTAAACACTAAACAAAGAAAAAAAAACTTTTTGAAATCCGTCCATAATTGACGAAAATATCGGTGAACATACATAAAAAAATATTATACATACAGACGAATTGAGAACCTCCTCCTTTTTTCGAAGTCGGTTAAAAACAGCCACACGGCATAATAAAAAATTAAGCGATTCCGCAGACGCAGTGCTCCTGTGATTTTGGAACGAGCGGCATTTAACTATGAATCGATTATTGTGCCGACAGATCGGTGAAAATGGGAGATATGATAATAACATAACATAATTTCACGCCTTTTTCTACCCGAAGGTGTAGGCAGCGGCTGTTAAGCCTCGTCTCGCCGTTATGTTTACGTCCCAAATGGAATAGGTGGCGAACCTATTGCCATACCGGCCACAAAGTTGTCAGTCATCGATATTTATCACACGTAACTTCCGAAAATTTCGAAAACTCATTGGTATGTGCCAGGATTTGAACACACTACTTCTTGAATCAGAAGCAGGGTGCTAGCCACTGCGCCACCCAGACTGTAGTATATGATAATAATTTGTAAATATTGTTAGGCGTTAAAATACAATGATCTATCTATATACTGTTATATGTCGTGCCGGAGGCAAAGTAAAATTATCACAGTTGGAGCCACCAGCAGTTCCTTTAAGTTCTAAATATTTCTTGGCCAATCAAATCTTTTTACGCTTTTTACGAAATGCATGTTTGTATATTTATTTATTATACATTTATACGGTACTTGGCTGTGTGGCGCCGGCTTAGAATACCGCCACCCCATCTCTTCCCGTGGGTGCCGTAAAAGGCGACTAAGGGAAATGCTAGAAGAATGGGCAGCAGCATTCTCTCTCAAGAAAATACAGCCTACTGCGATCGCCAACCCGCCTGCCAAGCGTGGCGATTATGGCAAAAACCCCCCATGATTGAGCGTACCGGCAGTTGTGGCGCTCTATGGGGGAGGCCTATGTCCAGCAGCGGACCTCAAAAGGCTAATGATGAAATGATGATGATGATGATGATGCGGTACTTACACCAAAATATCATTTTTTTAGAATGTTTGCCTGTCTGTTTGTTCAGGCTAATCTTTGTAGTGGCTGGACCGATTTTGATGGGACTTTTTTGTAGGTAGCTGATGTAATAAGAACTAAGTTAGGCTTCTTTTATTTTAGAAAAAATCTTTTATTTCCTCATATAATGCTTTTGAGGCGAAACAAAGTTCGCCGGGTCAGCTAGTACATAGTATAAAATAAAGTCACTTCCCGCTGTCTGTCCCCTTATATGTTTTTTTTTATGGCATAGGAGGGCTAACGAGCAGGCGCGTCACCTGATGGTAAGCAACCAACGCCACCCATGGACACCAGCAACACATATAGTATTACTGTTGCGTTGCCGACCTTTAAGGGATAAGGGATAGGGAAGGACGGGGAAGGGGGGTGGGCCTCCGGATACCTCTCTCACCGAACGAAACGTGGCATGAGCCACTTTACGTCGATCTTCTGAGAGGTCGTGGTATCTCTCCGGTCGAGCCGGCCTATTCATGCAGCGAACTGCTTGGCTACCAGTTTACTATTTTTGAAAGAGCATTGTTTACATCGCTAATTACTGTCTGTGGTCTATTTACCTTTAAAACTAAAGAAGTGTCATCTGCAAACAAAACTATTTCATGATTATTTTTCACATTATTTTTCATTAAAGTACAAAAGAAACAGGAAAGGTCTCAAAATAGAGCCTTGTGGCACTCGCATTGCTAAAGCAGATCCATGTGATAGCTTTCCGTTAACATATACTCTTTGAATCCTCCACTCAGATAAGAAATTAGAAGATCCAAAGCGATGACTCTTACATTGAAACAGACAGTATGGGGGACTTTTACTTAGACAGTGTGGCTATAGTTCTTTTCTTAATTAGTTCAATAGATGGAGCTGTACAATGATATTGAATCACGGTATCGATAATTTACAAATCGTCTTATATGACGTTGTATAGTGATATATTTCAGTGAGTGCCGTGACTACAACGTTCGAGGCTCTGGTCAAACTATTCCTCGAGGTTATCTGGTTTGAAATCAAATTTCAAATCGTATAATCATATTTTTTGTCTCGACTGTGGGTAACAGCACAGCCGGGATACATCAGTCATTATATATTAAATCTATGGAGTTATTGTAAGTAATATAATTATTTCATGTTGTGGGCTAAGTAGTGTAGTAATGTAGTGAGTTACAGTTGTATTCTAACACGTATTTTATTCTTGATTCCAACCGCCTCGAAAACAAGGTTATAAGGGATACAGTTGTGCTAAAAGAGTAATTTAAATTGATTTAAAGTAAGGAAGAAGATGCTCGATTCATCATCATCAGCCTATTGCAGTCCACTGCTGGACATAGGCCTCTCCCAATGTGCGCCGCAACATCCGATTCTCTGCCATCCGCATCCAGTCATTTCCAGCAGCTTTTCTGAGGTCGTCTGACCATCGGGCTGGTGGGCGTCCTACGCTACGTTTACCAAGACGCGGTCTCCACTCTAAGACCTTTTACTCCATCTGCCATCGGTCCTTCGGCAGATATGACCAGCCCATTGCCGCTTCAGCGAGCTTATTCTACCAGCTATGTCGGTTACCTAGGGTAACCTGGTGGATATACTTTTTTCTAAGTTTATTCTTCAGAGATACCCCGAGCATAGCTCGCTCCATAGCATGAGCGACTTTAAATTTGTGGACTAGCCCTACCTTAAGTGTCCACGTTTCGGCACTATGCGTCTTTGCCGGTAAGACGCACTGGTCGAAAGAAGAAAATGCTCGATTGGTCCGGGCATACAGAAAGAAAATAATGGATAATGAAAGAAGGGCTATAATGGAAAAGCGAATTGATGTAGGAGTCGTGGACGGCCACGAGACACTTTCCATGATAAATAGATCTAGATTTTGAGAAAGGCAAGGACTCTTAAAAATCGACGAGCGCGTAAGGCTTGTATGAATCGGGACTTATGACGCTTTGTTCTCTCTGCCTATGCAGCAAGGGACTTAACCTGAAGTTGTATATGTATATTTCAAACTTATACCTGAAATTTAATTTTCAGGTGTGACGTTCTCAATATTAATATTTTACCCATAATATTAGATTACCCGCGTGGTATTTCCAGAAAAACCTGATAACCATGAGATTTTTTCATAGACATTAAGATTCCAATAAATTAAAACCTTTGCCATGTTATAAGCTAAGGCTACTAACAATATATAATTTGTAGGTCTCATTTCGAGTTTCAAATACTTCAATAAAAAATCGTTTTTTGGTCCGTAGCTCATTAGGAGCCTAAAAAGGATCCCGAGCCGTACTTGAGCGGTTAAATATAAGGGACAAAGGATCCCTTGGAGTCAAAGAAAGTTGTCTATATTGCGGCCGCATCTTCCGATTGAATTATGGAGAGAGGGAAGTGAAGAGGCTGTATTATATTTCACTAGCAACGCCACCTTGCTTCCCTTCGGTTAATCTGAACCATCTCATTCTAGCAATTTTAATCAGAAATTAACATAGTCAAAATAAAGATTTTATGAAGCTTGAATTTTTTTGACCGTTTATTGCGGCCAATTTCAGAAAAAGGTGAACCGATTTTGACAGTAAATTTATTACCAAGTAGCCGATGCAAATAAGCAATAACTTTGGTTACTATTGTTACAGAAAAAAAACTCATTTACTACTTCTGAAAATGTCTATAAATCTTGAAATATTTATTCAAATATCTCCCTACTGCTTTTTCCGAGTAGTACCTACAACAAAAATTATCATTAACTATTCATAAAATTCGCCTTCTCTCTTTAAAATGTTATTATAGATATACCTAGAAAAGTAATAAAATAAAATACCGCCCTTACTATTCATAACATATGAATATTGAATTTGAACTTCCTTCTTTGAAAGCTAAATTTCAGTTTATATTTATTAATTTATAAACTACAATAAATATATACAACATAACTTCACGCCAAGTCCATTTAGGTGTAGGTTAGGTTAGGTTAAGCGCTGTAAGACACGAAGTTGGAAGCACTGAAGCGTGCCATCTCTAACTATAAAACTGACATCTCATTCGGATCAAGTCTGCCATGAAATGCCTTTTTCCTTCTTGAAAAACAATCTTGTTCACATATTCTTATATTTTCTAGTACATTTGTTGAGTAACTTTACGAGCTCTTCAATATTCAGGTCGCGTTTACTGATTAGGCACGTCGGGTTACGAGCTTCGTGCCGTAAATAAATATTCATTTATATAACATCCTTCGTATACTGGAAAATTGCTTCACGTGCTCATGTGAAAATTTGCTTCAAAAATAATGATCCTTATTGAACATAAAAATTAAACATGACGTGAATATTTTACTTAATATTGAAATAAAAATGCTATAAATGTATAGTGAATACCAACTTTTATATTTCATAGATGGCGTTGCACATTGCAATAATTGAACGCGCGCTTAGTTATTAACAATTTGTTCCAATGACTTCGCCTGCGAAAATTAGTTACGCGTGCTTTATCGAGTTCAATTTATAATCATACCAGTTTAAAAGAATCTGTACTAGCAAGGGGTAAAATAATAAATCGTCGCGGCTGTGCTACTACCCTCACAATTCTATTAAAACATACGAGGGTAGCAATGATAATTATGATCTAAAAATTACAGTTTTCAACTTATCGTATTCTAAAACTTAAAATTAATGAATATTTATAGCTGTTTTATGCTACCTAATCTAGCTATTCTAAACAAGAGCACTGTAGGTACTTCTTAACTTAAGCCATTAATGCTCTAGTCCAGAACTCGGTCATTCACCAAATTACATTTACCACACTATTCAACTATTATAATATTATAGTTCTCCTACTCTGTTATTATTAAAAGTTAATTGTCCCTACTGCGCTGACACTCACAGCAGGGATTACAAAAAATGACGATTAGCTAACTTAAAATTTGATTTTAAATCAGCTAATCCCTCTGTATAGAAGCACAAGCTTCGGCTTAACCGCGTCACGGCTACCTTAGAGGTGCCTCGGACAAGTAGCCAAGCATCAGGAGGTGATGTCGTATCGTACGAGGAACGTCTTGGTAGCGCAATTGATCAATAGTCGTACAACGCCATCTCTTTGACGACTTGACATGTACTATAGACGATCGATCCTGAGATAATATTATTTTTGGAGATTATGCTCATGGTTCACAATCATATTTTTGTAGGTTCATTAGCTTCATGAATCATCAAAACGAGCCATGAGGAGGCTTTTACAGTATACATACATAACTTCACCCCAAATCCCTTGCGGGGTAGGAAGAGAGAACAGACCGTCAGAAGGCACGATTGTTACACGCCTCACACGATTCGTTGACTTTTATAACTCTTTTCATGCACGCGCGTCGATTTTTGATGCTCCTAACGCCACCTTCATCCAGAACACGTTGATGGAATGTATGTCTTAGCCGTCATGGAGTCCGACATCCATCCGCTTTTTAATTGTATATCTGCTTAGTCAATTTGCATCATCCATTCTTTCTACATGTCCGAACCATCGGAGTATGTCTATTCTTACCTTTACATCAACACTCTCTTTCAATCCAACTGCTTTCCTTCCAGCCTTGTTTTCGACGCAGTCAGCGAGAGTCAGTCAGATTTTGCGCAGTGCCCTCATTTCGATCGCATTTATCCTATATCATGCGAAGACAAAGTCAGTGATGTACATTAATTTATAGCGGAAGGGCGACTTCCGTTAGCCAAAGGTCTTAGGTTCTATTTCTATCACCGTTCCACTGGTACGCACACTTTTTTTATGGGAACGAGCAAGCGGTTCACCTCACGGTAAGCATTTAGCCGTGGACACCTGCAACACAGATACTGGACGTGTTACAGTTGCGTTGCCAGTCTTTACGGAACTGGGATATATAGGAAGGAGACCTACGGATACCTCTTTCAGGAGTAAATCACGGCATGAGCGACTTTACGCCGATATGCTGACTCAGCCGTCCTATTCATGCAGCAAACAGCGTGGTTTTCTCCCGTTAGCCAAGTTCTATTTCTATTGCCTTTCCTATGTGTAAATATCTATATATTTGGGAGATAAATATTCAAATATTTATCCTAAATACATAAGTTAATTTCATTAACACAAAAGTGGTCTGAGTAAGTGAATGAGTGAAATACAAATGGTAATATTTGACAAAGTAAGTCCTGTCCCGAACCCGAACAACAAAGTTTCCCCTTTTCGACGAGCCAGAGTGAGTTGTGAGTTATCTGTAAGTTCGATTGTTTAATGTCGGATATGAGATAAAGGGATATTCCAACTTTTATATTGTTCCCGCAATGGATCGAGATTCACGTCAAACACCTATATTTACTTTTAAATTAATATACTCATATTGTAAAGAGCAAGATTTTATAAAAAGCTAGTACAATTTGAGTTAGTCTTTATCATAAGATAGTCTACTTATTGAAGACATATATATAAGAACATAAATACATACATACTTATAAGAACAGTTATGTAATAAAAAAGAATAGAAATAACGTTTTATTTATAATATTTATTTACTGAATTTTTAAATAATTTAACTCGGATCCTCCTCGAGGAAGGACTTGATATAAGAATAAATAGTATATTTTCTACAGTAAGTTTTTTAACATAGTAGTAACTAATAGTACCTTATGGCATTACTTTCGAATTATTTTAGTGATTTGAAAGCTTTTTTGTGTGTTTCTATGTTCAATTTGCGTAAATAATTTATCCAGCCCCATCTAGTACCGCATTATGGGTACCATATCATATTTGGTAGTGTTTTCCTGTGAATGTCATAAGGGGCGACTGAGGAATTTCACCTGATACATATCATCTGTTCTATCATAAGTCGAGGTGGCCCAGTGGTGCAGCACTTCATCTCAAGGAACGTTTCCAGTTCTTACATGACACACATTCGAAATATCTGAGGTCATGGGAAAATTTAAGATTGGCAGTTCCTATGCACTCTACACAATTTTATGGGCAATCTTTTTCCATTCAGGCAGTTCTGCTGTGGAATGCACTATCCGTGGAAATCAGAACAGCGAAATCCATCACTACTTTTAAAACATGTCTAAAGCACCACTATGACACGTTAGAGTAGGTACCTACTCCTAGTCCATTTTTGTTAAGTACATATGTGTATTAGTATTTATGTGTTAGTATTTCTGTATATTTACTGCACAAGTAATAGCTTGTTGAATTATTATGTAAGATTGTATGTAATATACTATACAATATTTATTTTATTGGTTGTATCTATATGGATATGTATATAACATTTATAAAATTATAACATTATATTTATATTATAACATTTATTAAAAACATTTATAAGTATACACAATACTTATAAATGTTTTTAATGACACCTAAAATTACCCGTTTCTTCTAGGCATTATAACATTACCAAAGGTTGGCTGGAAGAAATTGCTGTTAGCATTAAGGCCGCCATTCATACCTTAAGTACATAATCTTGTCAGTAATGTATGTTTTTTTGTTTTATAATTTATATGGTGTAAATAAAGAATTATCTTATCTCCTTGTTCGGTAGTACCGAGCTCAAATGCTACCTGACACACTCTTTTCGTTTGTCAATTGATTTGTATTACACGAAACCATTTACACAATTATAAAATTAAAAAAATGTTGTCCATAATAAATGAAACCATTCAAATAAGAAAAATACATACGTTCTCTTACGTCCACTTAGTTATGAGTGATATCATTCGCAGGATTGTAAAACACAACAAGAAAACATAAATTGGCCGCCGGAAGCGAAGTACTGTTGATATCGAAGAGTCCTTCTATCTACCTGCGTCGTGATCCGCTGTGAGAGAAACGACATTAAATGTGAATTGTCGGTACTGGAGTAATGTACCGGACGTACAAAGGAACATCGCCGGTCAACTAACAAGGTATAGCCTTAAATTGTATTTGTTACGTCTCCTACTTACTGTGAGAGACAGTTTTGAACCTTCATTTACTGACTGTTTTTTCTAACTCAAAAATGTCTTAACTAATTTTGATGAATTATTATTCATAACATTAAAACAACTTTTCAGGATTATATCGCGTTTATTTGTTACTTATTTATATTTATTTCCCGACGTTTCGAACTCTGTAAAGAGTAATTATTATATATTATTATAGAAATACTAGCTGACCCCGCAAACGTTGTCTTACCGAAAAATAAAATTTAAAAAATTGGGGTTGATCGTAGGGGGTTGAAATTTTAGAGTTGTATGTATTTTTGTATCCCGTTTTATAAAAAAAAATAAGAAACAGAAAAATGTCGAAAAATTAAAAAAAAAAATTGAGGGTGGGCTACCCTTGTGATTTAGGGGGATGAAAAATAGATGTTGTCCTATTCTCAGACCTACCCGACACGCACATAAAATTTCATGAGAATTGGTCAAGCCGTTTCGGAGGAGTTCAATTACGCACATCTAGACTCGAGAATTTTATATATTAGAAATACAATTAAGTAACAAATAAACGCGATATAATACTGAAAAGTTGTTTTAATGTTATGAATGTGATCCGCGAAAATCTCAGAAATGAGTTATTATTTAGTTCATAAGTTGCTTAAATTTCTAAATCTGCTATGCTTAAAAATATCAGACCCAAGCCTTGTGTGGATATTGGTGATTTCGCAATAGAGTAGTTTACATTTGCCTTCCACTAAATACTAGTTTCAGCTGGGACTGAAGTAATTCAATAACCGCTATGAAGTTATGTAAAGTTTATTAATTTCTGAGGAGCTGTTCGACATTCGATACAATGCGATTTGTATTCAGATACAGTTCTGAACAGATAAAGAGTATTTAGCAACTATGTATGCAGTAGTCGCGCCTCAAGAACTCGTCGACATTACAGTAAGTGCTATGTACAATCTCTCTATTGTTATAAATCAAGTTTTGTTACAATTTGTTCGAAAGCAGATTTGATTTTGAAAGTATTCAGATGAGTTATGATAATTTATCTCAGTCATAGTATTGGGAGGAGTAGTTTTCACGTTATTACTATAGTTACCTTTTACTAAGTCTTCACAGACACTTATAAATAGTCAACAAATACAGATTTAACATATAATTTAAAAAATAAAAGCTTTTAATGAAATACTACACGAGCACTTGAGGAAAGTGCGCTTACCATCACTTGCACACGTAACTTTTATTCTTGTGAAACGCCGCGAATCACTTGTCTCTCAAATATTAATTATAACTGCTTGAAGAATATGCAAACAAGCTGAGTATTCACGTTGTTCGCGCAGACTTTAATGATTAGTAAACATACTCTACTCTACCCTACTACGTCTAACTTGTTCTTAAATATAATGTTATTTACATAGAACTTTGTAGAAATCACAGGTATTCAAAAACGTGTAAATATGTTTTACCAGTAAATTTATATATTAGAACTTGTCTCTCAAATATTAATTATAACTGCTTGAAGAATATGCAAACAAGCTGAGTATTCACGTTGTTCGCGCAGACTTTAATGATTAGTAAACATACTCTACTCTACCCTACTACGTCTAACTTGTTCTTAAATATAATGTTATTTACATAGAACTTTGTAGAAATCACAGGTATTCAAAAACGTGTAAATATGTTTTACCAGATAATTTATATATTAGAACTTGTCTCTCAAATATTAATTATAACTGCTTGAAGAATATACAAACAAGCTGAGTATTCACGTTGTTCGCGCAGACTTTAATGATTAGTAAACATAGTCTACTCTACCCTACTACGTCTAACTTGTTCTTAAATATAATGTTATTTACATAGAACTTTGTAGAAATCACAGGTATTCAAAAACGTGTAAATATGTTTTACCAGATAAAAGATCTCCTAATAAACTTAAATCGAATAAAACACGATGAATAACACTGAATACAATTTGTCAGTAGATCCTTTTTCCAATACGACACGGGTTCTGCGCTCTGGAATCAGCGACAGCTTGCACTACAAACCCTCGTCAATCAACGCCATCTATCAGTGAGGATTTGCAATTAACATCTGTAAGTAGAATGCTGACCCAATTAAAATACGTATCATCATCATCATTTGCCTTTTGAGGTCCACTGCTGGACAGGCCTCCCCCATAGAGCGCCACAACTGCCGGTCCGTTCAGTCATGGGGGGTTTTTTGCCATAATCGCCACGCTTGGCAGGCGGGTTGGCGATCGCAGTAGGCTGTATTTTGTTGAGAGAGAATGCTGCTGCCCATTCTTCCAGCTTTTTCCCTTAGTCGCCTTTTACGACACCCACGGGAAGAGATGGGGTTGCGGTATTCTAAGCCGGCGCCACACAGCAACACGTATACACTACGTATACATTACGTATACACTTGGTATAATACTTACAGATCGCTTTTTACTTAATGCCTTTCAACTTTTATCTGACTACACCTGGAGGATGGTTATATTTTCTGTGTGTTTAAAACCAGTTTATATAGTTGTCAGTCACTGAGCCAATATTTAAAAGAATAGCTAGATATTATGTTATAATACCAAAGATACCTCGACACGGCCACGACGATATTCGCTATCAAATTAAACTTGTAAGCTACCAAAACTAAGCTAATTAATTAATTAATTAATTGACATAATAATCGTCCTTTACACCACAATATTTAAATTAATGCATACATACATAACTTCTCGTTAAATCCCTAGTGGGGTAGGCAGAGTGAACAGAGCGCCGAACGATTTTTACATGCCTCACTCTATTCGTTGATTTAATTATCATTACTCTTTTCATGCACGTGCGTCGATTTTTGAGGCTTCTAACATTACCTTCCTCCAGTTATAACCAATTCTAATAATATTACGTAACATGGCTATTTGGATCTTTGAAGGCATTACATAGAATTTGTAAGAATATAATAGAAGTGCTTCACTTTACTGGCAGATACTGAGTTATCTTTCAGCTTGAGCTGTCCCCGGGAATGAACCGTTAGTGACTGATTGTGTCGTTCATTCATTCATTAACAAACTATTCACCATTATCATAAAATATCTTCAAAACATACTAGCTATGAACAGTTTTAAATTTAGAAAGATAATTAATTAAACTTGTTTGTTTAGTTCTTGTAACCTGGATTGATAGCAAAATACTTATGTGAGGGTTCACATTGGGTCTCAACGATGACTTTTCTGAAGAGTTTGTAGAAGTGACAGGGTTAGTCACAGGGTGAAGAGGCGTGAAATAACGTCTCCGAGTTGTTTTAGGATTCTGTAAACGTAAAGCTTAAATTAGATCCTGTCTTTTTTATTGAAACTCAAGTGTATTATAGAGAAGGGAAATAATTGTTTCATCAGTACATTATTTTTTTAAGACTTTTTTGTTTCATTTAGCATACATAGCATAATGTGTGTTTAAATATAGATTTGTGTTCAGAGTCTATGGTTTTTAAGAGTGAGTTGTAATGGTCATCTGGATCACTCGACATGTCCGGCGAACTAACCCTTGCCGCTATAGCGTTACGGAATTGTTTGGTGCCTTTCTGGGTTATGGGTCTACAAGTGACTTTACGAACTAATTTAGGCCTATTCATCACAAAAACTACCTTTTGACCACAATGATCCGATGGCAAGTGACATAAAATTTCTTTCTGTACAAAATTACAGTTACAAAAAATATTGTCCAAGCAGGTAGCAGAGTGAGATGTAATTCTTGTGGGTTCTAAGAACAGATGATGTAGTCCAAACGAGCTAAATAAACTAACGAGCCTAGTATTGTTAGTTGAATCTTGTTACAGATTAACATTAAAATCACCACACACGATTACACTCCTACCGCTGCCAATAAGTTTTTGCATAATATCATCCATAGTGGATTCATATATATTAAAATCACCCAAAGGGGGCCTATAAACACATAACACAATAAATTGCTCAAGCTCAACACAGGACAGTTCGACAGTGCGTTCAATGGAGAGATTTGTAATGTCTCTCCTGTTTTTAAATTTAATATTATTCGACACAAAGATCATGGCACCACCATGATTGGCTTTTTTTCTACAAAATACACTGCCAACAGAGTAGGAAGCATTATTGAAAGTAAGTTCACTAGTTTTAAGCCAATGTTCAGTCAAACATAATACATGAACATTGTGTTTTTTACAAAATAGGTCAAGCTCAAGTTCTTTGCCAGATAAACCTTGCATATTTTGATGTACAATTGTGAGCAATGATTTGGGTTTATCCTTTGTTTCTTCTATTAATTTAAACAAATAGAAGTGTCAGGATCCTTACAACTAATTGAATTGGGTACTTTACAAGTAGCCCAGTCAGTTTGTATGTATAATGCTAGAAGTCTAGCAATCTCTTTCCTATCAGTAATTGGGAGATACACAGTATCTTTTGTCAACCTAAAATTGGTTTTTAAACTATTAATATCAAAAATGGATATTTTGTCTTTTAAATAATGTGTACTATTATGTAATAGTAGGTTTAAATTATAAATGTGTCTATTCTGTCTTGCAGTTAGAGCAAATGAATACGGCAACGCAGAGACAATGAATCTACAACCTATATTGTTGTGAAGGACTTCTAAAGCTTTTATCAAATTATTTATATCTTTTTTTTGTAACAGCAGAGCTATTGCCATAAAACATAAGCACAGTACATTGTGCAGTTAACTTTGTGGATTTTATGTGACTTATAATATTTTCTAACTTTATACCAGTTGAGCAATGGTTGAAAATAGGCTGCTTTAAATTATCACTAATTAGACTACCAAAGCCTTTTCCCAACTCATTACAAAACATTAAGACCTCTGAAGACTTATCTATGGAAGGTATTGTTGTTGGGCTAGTGCCAGTGAAGCTGGCAGTGTGCAGAGGCCGAATTGTGCTTAAAGTACAATTGGTCTCAGACAGTGTCAATGTTTTAATCGAACAGTTTGTGTAATTATTGTAGTTATCATCATTACAATGTGACAGCACCCTAGCCAACTGCTCATTACCTATCCTAGATACGTCCTCATATTTTTTTATATATTCTAAAGTCTCATGCTCATAGTTCTGGCTTAAGGTAGTTAAAAAAGTTTCTAGAGTAACAATTTGCCTTTTTAATTCGCTAGTATGCTGATCATACTGAACCCTACTTAACAGTAATTGAGAGAATTGGTTCTGAGTCTCAATACTATTGGACACCTCAATCAATCTTTGTAATTCACCCATTCTAGAATATGCTATATTGAAGTTTTGTTGCAACTCTGCATTGTGACTCAGAGACCTAACATATAAATCATCGCCCTCGTGGAATGACTTTAGTTCAGAGTGTGCTTTCCTTAGTTGGTCCAGTGTGTCCATGTGCTCAATGTCTAACTCCACTAATTGGCTTTTTAGCTCGGAAATATTTTTATTTAGAGAGATAATTTCGCCTTCACAATCACTGCGCTCAATCAACAATTGAGCATTGTCTTCCTGATATTTTTTAAGCTCAGACAGAGCTAAGTTCAGCTGGGACTCCAACTTTTTTGCAGCTGCCTTGCGAGTTACAGGGTAAGATTCCATTGTATTAGAGAGGGTGCTTCAGGCAAAAAAATAATAAAATGACCTAGAAAATCTTTATTATCAATTAATCAATCAATCAGTTAATCAATCATCATCATTTATTTGTTTATTTATTAGTATATAGTTTATTTATTTATTTTTCATATCATATTTGGTACAAACGATACTTCTAAAAAAAACCAGAACCAAACACAGAAATTATTCTTATGCTACAATATATCAATAAACTAATCAAGAAAATGTCCACAACATACATTTAAAAAAAACAGTAATTAAAAAGAACATTAACAACTGAGACTAGATAAAATCATACACTAATTAAAATCAATAATAATACAATCAAAAATTACATAAAACAAATAGTATTAAAAAAATAAAGAAATAAATATTCAATTACAGTCACTGAAATGTTACGATTACATTAAAAAATAGCTTAAAAAAAACAATATAAATTCATAGAATAATTTTCTGAATAAAATGTCATCAAAATACAATAAAAAACACAATAAAAATAATTATACAAAATAAAAAGCATGGCTTTTTATTTTGTATAATCGGTCCAAAGTTGACACGTGTAAAAATTCTGACAGTACGTCCTAAACAGGTGAATCTTAGTCTGTACGCTCGCTTTGAAAAAACGTCTAGCCAGCATGTTACCCACAGCAGACAATGCACGACGTTGACGATCGATATCAGCGTCATCCCTCATATCAGACGTCAACACATGCCCGAGATATTTGAATCTCTCAATAATTTTCACAGCCCTATACTCATTGGTGGAACATTATCAGGCCCTTTTCCATATCTAAATATCATCAGCTCTGTCTTCTTGGCATTATATGTTAGGTCATGTTTACTAGCATATAATTCACAGATACGCAGCAGTGTCCTTAAACCCTTGATTGAGGGACTGATCAGAACCATATCGTCGGCATAACTTAAATTGTTGACTTAACGACTACCTAACTGCAGCCCCACTGGCGTCTTACTTCACTCCTCGATCAAATCATTTATGTATAGATTAAACAAGTCGGGAGAGGTCAGTCCACCCTGTCTAACACCACACGACAGTTTGTAATCATCAGAGAAAGCATCACACCATCAGACATTATTACACTGATTACGATACCAGTATAAAACCAGTCCAATAATGCCAGACGGAACATTATTGTTAATAACCTTGTCCCAGTTATGATTTATAGAATCAAACGCGCGACTTAGGTCCAGAAAGCAGGCATAAAAACTGGTCTTGTTCTCAATATAATATTTTACAACCTGCTTGAGGGAGAATATAGCCATATCCGTAGAAACGCCAGGCCGGAACCCAAACTGACCATCATTAATACTCAATGACAGACCCAACTGTCGATGTATCAGACGTTCAAGTACGTTCACCACTATTGTTGCGAGCGAAATAGGCCTGTAATTGGACATGCTTGACATATCACCAGTCTTGTTTTTCGGTACAGGAATAACTACTGTTCTCATGAGACTTGCAGGCAAATAACAGTGTTGGGCACAGATATTAAAAAACTTTGCCAAAATATCACAAATGTACTGGCCTGCATGAGTTAGGTGCTCCTAACTAAGCCCGTCATGTCCCGGGGACTTATCCCTCCCTATGCTTTGAAGTACAGAAGAAACATCCTCCGCTGTCACGTGAAAGACCTTCGCACCGACTGTACTTTGTCCCCTTACACTATCTGTATAAATGCACTTATCAATTGTAGGCATGGACGGACGGACATTAAAATCGAAATTCGAATTCTCGAAATTTATTGGCAATCATTTTCTTATCTGATTCCCCGTCCATGCTCACTGGAGCACCACTCTTAGGACTTAGCTTTTTAACCTGCTTCCAAAATTGTACAAAATTCTTGGATGATTCGTGACAAGCCAGTACCTCCAATTTGATTTTTTCTTGATTATTCTTCACATATTTGAGAGCACTTTTAAACTGTTTACGCGTATCAGACATTTGTTTATAACAGTATTCCGAGCAAGGTCTACCACACGCAACCCATTTCAAAAAGGCCTCCACGGTTCCCGCATGTGATGCGCTTTCACGTGATGGTTCCAACCAACAAGGACGCACTTTCTTGTGGCCCTGCTAGCTAAAGCACACTCAGCGGACTCCTGTAATGTTTTAATTATGTCGAAATAAAAAACATTAATGAGATCCTTAGTATCGCTACTCGTATTAAATTTATAATTCGTGGGCAATTTAAAATAATAACATAACATAACAACATAACTTCACGCCTTTTGTTACCCGAAGGTGTAGGCAGCGGCTGTTAAACCTCGTCTCGCCGTTATGTTTACGTCCCAAATGGAATAGGTGGCGAACCTATTGCCATACCGGGCACAAAGTTTGTCAGTCATCGATATTTATCACAAATAACTTGTATGTATGTCATGTTATGTAACTTCCGAAAACAATTTCGAAAAGTCATTGGTGTGAGCCAGTATCTGGAATCGAACCCGGATCTCTGGATCAGAGGCCGTGTGCTCAACCACTGCACCACCGAGACTTTTAAACTAATTATTGTTGTATAATCTTCTAAGATTAACATTACATAATTCATAATACTTATTTATTTCTTTGTAATCCCTATTACCCCATATGTACTTTAACTTATTGTCAATAGAACTATCTACAACTTTGCAACTAATATTGTTAAAAAATATCTGTACTACAAGTGGGAAGTGATCGGACACGAACGCGTCGTACAATACGCTGACATCACTCACAATCGTTATGTAACGTCCCAAATAAAGGGTGTCCTAAAATTAACGCAAGATTTGAATTTGCCGCCATTTATGCAGTACAGTGTTGCCAACCCTAAAAACAAAATAAATCGACAGTTAAAAGTTTAGGGTTAGTAAAAATGGAGCGTTACGCAATAGAACAACGTGTCTTCATTGTTGAGCAATATTTCAAAAATAATGAATGCTTGGCGGCCGTAGTTCGAAAATTTCATACAAAATATGGTCGGAATAGTGTTTTAACTTCATCAACTGTGAAGCGATTAATTGAAAAATTCCGAGAGACAGGATCCGTGGGAGACGCCAAACACACTGGTCGTCCAAAAACAAGCCGTTCAAATGTCAATATAGAGGCAGTGCGTGCGAGTGTCGGTGACGATCCAGGAATCTCAATTCGGCGTCGTGGACAAGAATTGCAAATTTCAAGAAACTCTCTACAGCGTATACTCACTAAAGATCTGTGTCTCCATGCTTACAAAATTCAATTAACACAACTACTGAAGCCCAATGACCATGCACAGCGAAGAGAGTTTGTTGAATGGATTATTGAGCAACAACAATGCTGATTTTTCGAGCAAACTCATCCTAAGCGACGAAGCACATTTTCACCTTGATGGCTTTGTTAATCGCCAAAATTGCCGCTTTTGGGGTTCTGAAAACCCACATGTGATTGTCGAAAAACAAATGCATCCACAACGTGTCACAGTTTGGTGTGCATTTTGGGCTGGAGGCATAATTGGACCATACTTTTTTGAAAATGAGGCTGGTCAAGCAATGACTGTTACTTCTGCTCGATATCGCGACATGATAACACGGTTCTTTTTGCCGAAATTGGATGATATTGATGTGGCCAATATGTGATTTCAACAAGACGGTGCCACATGCCATACAGCCCGTGAAACACTTCAATTATTGCATGAGACATTTCCAGGTTGTGTACTCTCTCGTTTCGGTGATCAGAATTGGCCCCCTAGATCGTGTGATTTAACACCATTAGATTTCTTTTTATGGGGTTATCTAAAATCACAGGTCTACGTCAACAAGCCCACAACTACGCGTGCATTAAAGGAGGAGATTCAACGTTGCATCAACGAAATTCAGCCACATTTATGCAGAACGGTCATGGAAAATTTCGACAAACGAGTGCGTATGTGTATGCAAAGCCGCGGAGGCCATTTGCCCGATGTGTTATTCCATTAATAACCCTATCCTATGTACTTTATGAATCAATAAAAAAATTACATTGATACAGAGAGCACCCACTTTTTGGAAATAAAAATCAAAAAGTTGATGTTACGTACCGAGTTTGTTGGATTACCCTCCGTAACAATTTTTCACTAGCTTTGTTTAAGATCTTCGCGCTTCCCCGTATGTTCCATTTTGGTGAGATTTTAACACACGTAGGAATGAGATTATGGTCACGGCATCTCTTCAAGAAATTTAGTGATGTTAAATATCTTGCGCGCTTAGTTTTCAGACCTTCTAGTTGTCGAATTTGATTAGCGGTGTTTATTCCGTATTGGTTTACATATTTGTTTCTAAGATTTTCGCGAATCTCATTCATTGATTAAAACAACTTTTAGGATTGTATCGCGTTTATTTATTATTTATTTATATTTATTTCCCGACGTTTCGAACTCTTTACAGAGATCATTTTCACGAGTATGAACAAAAAAGATGGTAGTTGTTCAAAAGCTATCTTCATTGATACAGAGAGCACCCACTTTTTGGAAATAAAAATCAAAAAGTTGATGTTACGTACCGAGTTTGTTGGATTACCCTCCGTAACAATTTTATTTTTCACTAGCTTTGTTTAAGATCTTCGCGCTTCCCCGTATGTTCCATTTTGGTGAGATTTTAACACACGTAGGAATGAGATTATGGTCATGGCATCTCTTCAAGAAATTTAGTGATGTTAAATATCTTGCGCGCTTAGTTTTCAGACCTTCTAGTTGTCGAATTTGATTAGCGGTGTTTATTCCGTATTGGTTTACATATTTGTTTCTAAGATTTTCGCGAATCTCATTCATTGATTAAAACAACTTTTAGGATTGTATCGCGTTTATTTATTATTTATTTATATTTATTTCCCGACGTTTCGAACTCTTTACAGAGATCATTTTCACGAGTATGAACAAAAAAGATGGTAGTTGTTCAAAAGCTATCTTCATTGATACAGAGAGCACCCACTTTTTGGAAATAAAAATCAAAAAGTTGATGTTACGTACCGAGTTTGTTGGATTACCCTCCGTAACAATTTTATTTTTCACTAGCTTTGTTTAAGATCTTCGCGCTTCCCCGTATGTTCCATTTTGGTGAGATTTTAACACACGTAGGAATGAGATTATGGTCACGGCATCTCTTCAAGAAATTTAGTGATGTTAAATATCTTGCGCGCTTAGTTTTCAGACCTTCTAGTTGTCGAATTTGATTAGCGGTGTTTATTCCGTATTGGTTTACATATTTGATTCTAAGATTTTCGCGAATCTCATTCATTGATTAAAACAACTTTTAGGATTGTATCGCGTTTATTTATTATTTATTTATATTTATTTCCCGACGTTTCGAACTCTTTACAGAGATCATTTTCACGAGTATGAACAAAAAAGATGGTAGTTGTTCAAAAGCTATCTTCATTGATACAGAGAGCACCCACTTTTTGGAAATAAAAATCAAAAAGTTGATGTTACGTACCGAGTTTGTTGGATTACCCTCCGTAACAATTTTTCACTAGCTTTGTTTAAGATCTTCGCGCTTCCCCGTATGTTCCATTTTGGTGAGATTTTAACACACGTAGGAATGAGATTATGGTCACGGCATCTCTTCAAGAAATTTAGTGATGTTAAATATCTTGCGCGCTTAGTTTTCAGACCTTCTAGTTGTCGAATTTGATTAGCGGTGTTTATTCCGTATTGGTTTACATATTTGTTTCTAAGATTTTCGCGAATCTCATTCATTGATTAAAACAACTTTTAGGATTGTATCGCGTTTATTTATTATTTATTTATATTTATTTCCCGACGTTTCGAACTCTTTACAGAGATCATTTTCACGAGTATGAACAAAAAAGATGGTAGTTGTTCAAAAGCTATCTTCATTGATACAGAGAGCACCCACTTTTTGGAAATAAAAATCAAAAAGTTGATTTCTTATTTATTTATATTTATTTCCCGACGTTTCGAACTCTTTACAGAGATAATTTTCACGAGTGATGAACAAAAAGATGGTAGTTGTTCAAAAGCTATTTTCATTGATACAGAGAGCACCCACTTTTTGGAAATAAAAATCAAAAAGTTGATGTTAAAAATATGATTTTTACTAGTGATAATCCACATCAGACCATGAAACAAAAGTTAAATACTTATCTATAAGATGCATTCATATTTTTGTTTGTAAAGATCCTTTGTTGTATGACTTAATAAGTAAAAGTGGTTATTATTAAGTTATTAGAATATTATCTTATAAGTTGGTTGAGATCAAAGTATAACTATTATTAAATATTGATTGATTTTCAAATTAAAAGGGGGTAAGTATTTGTTAAAAATCTACCACTGGGTCAAAAACGCGGCCAGTCCTGAGAAAGACCCAGCAAGAAAACTCAGCGGCTGTTCTTCAAAACTGATTATTATTTCATTTTGAACAGGCTATTGATATTGCAATTATTTATAAAATTTTTGAGAAAAAAGAAAGGAAACTTGGTTTCCAGGTTAATAAAAATTAACAATTGAAATTATTTTGCTTGTATACTGCACTACTCAAAATTCTACATTATTTTGGTTTCTGATGTGGGTCTGACCTGCAAACTATACTAATGGTATCTCGCTGTCTTGAGCTGTTTGATTGTGGGCCAGGTTTGATGAGACTTATGACTGGGTTCCAGCTAGGTGATAGTTTCCAGCCATCTTCTCTATTGAAATTCTTTGGATGTTTTTTGATTTCAATAGCCTCGCGTATCATCCTGGGACGACAATGTTGTTCTTTGGCGAGGATTTGTGGTTTGTCAAACCTGATGTAGTGTTTTGGGCCCTCCCTACAGTGTTCACAAACAGCAGACTTATTAAAGCGATTGTGTTTCACATCCGCTATGTGTTCTTTGATCTTGGTTTTAATGGACCTCTTTGTTTGTCCGATATAAGAGAATCCACAATCACAGTCCAGCTTATATACTCCTGGGTCTTGCAAGGGGATGTGGCACTTGACAGATGGTAGAAATTGGCTAACTTTCTTGGGTGGCTTAAAGTATGTTTTAATCGAAGCACGTTTTAAAATATAGCCAATTTTGTCAGTGATCCCCTTTATGTACGGCAAGATGGCAGGTTGGCGCTCAACTGTGGCTTGTTTTACTCGGTTTTTGGTATGATTTCTGGGAACTTTAAGCTGATTGGCATGTAGGACTTTTTTCACATGTTGAATCTCCTCTGCTATGTGTTCCTGGTCACAAATCCCTCGTGCTCTCTAAAACAAAGATTTTGACACGGCAGCTAACTGTGAAGGATGGTGGTAAGATATAGATATGGTGGTGATATAAATAAATAAGAAATAAACGCGATATAATCCTAAAAAGTTGTTTTAATTTAATAAATGAATTTCTTTAAATAATACATTTATTTATTTGCAAGCGATAATTATAGGCATTTACTCGTTAAGTTACATGGTCGTATAAAACAGATGTCTGATTACCGATACACGTATTTATTTCATAATTTTTGATTCTTAAATTTATAATTCACTAAAAGTCATCAACCAATGTCAATCCACCCGGATTCAAACTTAACACCTCTCATTCCTAAAGAGTTATCGCAGTGAAATCTCGTCAAAATGCTTTCTTATTCTCCGCCTGTTAGATGAGTGAAAATAAAAATTAGTATTAAGTACCATCCCCCTCTCCCCCCCCCCCCCCCTAGGCCTAACTCAGAGCGTAACTTGAGAAGCCCTCAACTTTCATCAAAACAAGACTTCCAATTACACTCACCCTGTGTTTTAGATCTCGAATAAATTGTTTTGATACAACATCATATTTTTAACAACAAATTATAAACAAACTTATACACAGGTTGTTGTATTAAACTTATAATTAGTGATTAAGGCTTGTTCTTGCTCAGCACAATCTTTAATTTATCTTGTTTGAATAAATTACTACGCGAGACACTAATGTCCTTTTGAATTAACAGCTTACATTTATACAAGAGTCAAAAGAAGTATAAATAAATAGTTATATTTGATTATGTACCTTTGTAGTTAACTTTTATGTCTTATCTATAGCCTAGTGGTTTAAGGGGCCCTTCTAAAGTCATACGTATTTTTAAAAAAAAATCTGTGAGCGTCCTCAAGGAAGTTGTATTCAATGACAAAAGACTTCATCGCCTATTCCTTGAAATTTTAAATTTATTTATTGTATGTACTTATATTGCAGCTGCCTACACCTGCAGCTACTAAAGGCATGATAATTTGGTTAGTCATCGATTTTTGCCAGAAAACGTTTTTTTATGTGTTAGGAGGGCAAACGAGTAAGTGGGTTAGGTGATGGTAAGCAACTACTTACCGCCCATGAACACCGTGGTGCGTTGCTGTTCTTTTAAGGGAATTTGAGGAGAAAGGAACCCAACCTACCTCTCTCACCGAACGAAACGTACGAAACTTTCACGCCGATATTACGAGAGGTCGTGTCATTTCACCAGTCAACCCAACCCACTCATACAGGGAACTGCAAGAATCTACTACTGTTAAACTGTAACAAATTCTGCCAGGTGTAAGCCAGGATTTCAGATGGAGATAGTCTGCCCTAGGCTAAAGGCACTAACTCTCCTCTAACGTTATTCCCGAGAAACGTAATGGGGCACAACTTGATTCTCTACAGAATTACGTCTGATTGAACAATGTAAATATTAGTAAACCGCAACATATACTACTGGTGTCAGCTAATAACTGATTTGTACCTGAGACTGTATATCATTATTAACATTGTGCCACCTCTGATATCCGTCAACAATATTTGTTCCGGAATTTAATCGAACCGCGGTATATGTCAGCGTGGTTGCAGTAAAAGTATATTCCAATAAGTATTCACTATAGTACCTTGATGTCACACTTAATGGTACATTTCAAATTTGTATATTTATGAATACAGTACACTTTGTTTCACTATATGATTATTATTATTTTCATCAAAAATTATTTGGGATATATATTTAACTACCCATTCTAAATTAGCTATTTAATTTAGTGCGGTGATTCCATAGTTAATGGGTACAAATGAGAAAATTTATCAAATTATATAAGCTATAATTTCAGGTACTTTGTGATCGATCGAGAGTGGCGTAATATTTAGCACAAAAATAACACACAACCACAAAAATCTTGTCCAACTTAAAACTAAATAAAAATATTGCAGCTCATCATATGTAATATACATATATATTCTTCTAGAATATTACTGCACTTACTTGGAGACAGAACTGATTTGTCAAAGAAATAAATTATGATATTGGAATAAGTTTAAATCTTGTAACTGGTTCTGAAAGAATTATGCAGCAAAGAAAATAAGAGAGAAATGATTGTTTCCCACGAGAGTGCGCCCCACTGCACATGTAGGAGGATACCGAGAGGAACTTCGCAGGAACAGCTGACACACTACAGTCTAGCTAGCAGAAGGTCAACTACTAACATTTAGGGTCGTGTTCGCGAAGATATGATTAACTCTTATTCAGGCGATTAGGTCGTAAAGGGGTCTTTAACAATATTTTGCTGTTCACCAAGCACTTAACATTGATTAAGTGCTGTATTCGACCGATTATCTTAATGTACCTCAAAGACCTCGTTTATCCGGCGGTTATTGTAAACAAATGTGACATTTCATAAATAAAGTAAGGTGAAGGATCTAATAATGGACACTTGTACTACAGTGTTCATCATAAAAGCAATACAAGCAATTAGTACAAAACACAGACCAAGAGTCATTAGTAAAATATCATATCAATATTTTCAAGAATGCGTAGTAGAATTTATTACAGACACTTCAAGTTATGTATATAATTATTTTGTATATTGTTATGAATACATTGTTATGAATTAATTGTATATTGAAGGGGGTAAACTCGCAAGAGGGTAACCTGCCGGTAAGTGACAAACGCGGCCCATATACACATAGATTGTATTATAGTCGTGTTACAAGCCTTTCAGTTAGGATAGTGAGTGGAATGGTATGGGAGAGCGAAAGGGTGTGGGTATACCTCTCTTACCAAACGAAATGCGGCATGAGTCACATTACTTCGATATTATGAGAAGCCGTGGTATCGAGAAGGCGTAGTAAAGTACCTGTAGAAGTATCTGTGGTAAATTCTTAGAAATTTGAGAAGGTATAGGAAAATCTAAAATCACCATTGATAGACATTTAGGATCCAGTTGTCTATTCCCAGCTATGACACAGACACTACCCAGCATTAGATATCCAGTCGTTGACATTGTTTTTTGTCGTGTCATATACATAATTATGGCAAATTTAAACAGTATTTAGGAGACGAATAAATGAAACCCGTTTAATTAAATTAATTTAAAACTTAACTAGTTTAAAAAAATAACCATTCCTTATTCAGTTTATAATTTTAAAACCATCGAAAAACTATGTTTTCTTTGAATAAATAAAAAAAATATCCATCGCTGGTTTATAGTCCGTTATTGGAACCTCTACCCTAAATAAAATATAATGGAAGTCGCTATAAATTACATTTTAGATGAAAATAATGTTTTAGACTTTTTTAAATACTCGTAAGCGAATTATACGGGCACCCCATTTATTCCAAATATGACGAAATTATTTTGAAAATATGACGAAAAAGCAAAATAATTAAAAGTATTCAACATGTTGTCATGGCAACGTCTGAGTTGCCATGACAACAGAGATCAACAGAATAAAACATAATCCTAATAAATAACAAAGGCATTTATGGTAACTGATCGCATTGCCATAACACGGTTCACATTTTGCAGTATATATTATTATCCTAACATTTTTGGATGTCGCTCGGATGTAAGTAAATGTATACAGTTTGCATACATTTTACTTTATTTTAATAAGTAGCATTATACTACTCATTCTTTTACTATTCATTCGTTCTATTTACAACTGATTACGTAGCAGTCCCCATTTTATATTTGGTGAACAGCATTAACTTTAAAGGTCCGATTATATTTAGAGCTCTATTTAGCTAACACATCGTTATGTCATAGTTCATGAACTCCAACCTTAGTGTAACAAACACCCTTTATAATATGTGTTGTATTTTATATATGAAGAGAAGTGTAAAAGAAACACCAACAACAATTATTAATAAATGGCAATAATATATGCTGTTCTATCAAACTCCAAAATAAACTTGAATTATGGGTGCTTATTACTCACACATATTATTATTTATTCTGTATTAAAAAATTAGTCTTTCAGATCTGCACAGAAGTAGTAGATACTCCTAGTAGATAGGTTCTATGTGTACACTGTTGTAAGAATTGTCTTATTTACAGTTGTAATTTAAGGAAATCTGAGGAGCATTAGTATTATTTTTTAAAATGCATAGTCGCGAGTTTCACTTCCAATTCTTCATATACTCTTTTGCGGAATAATAATTATTTAAAATATATGGATAAAATATATTTACGGCGAGACAACAGCCGCTGCCTACACCTTCGGGTAACAAAAGGCGTGAAGTTATGTTATGTTTATGTTATGTATGTTTAAAATATATATTAAGATAACCTGACAATTTCACACACATTACCTGCTAATATTAATAGTATCGATATATTATAATACGTTTAGCACAATTATCGATGTTCTGTACGGAACTGCCCTTTTGCATTTAACATTCCTTGTAATAGTTTGTGTGAGTTTCAGAAGGCGCGGCGTGTATCTGCGTCTGCACCTATATCAAATAGATATGGTCTTGTACTGGAGAGTTATTTTTGCTGAGTCTAGGACATTATAAATTTTGAGTTAAAGTGGAAAGATCACAAGTAATATAAAAAAAAAGTTGGTACATCCATGTTTCTAACGTAGCCACTTACACACGAAGGTTGTGTGCCAATCTATAATTACATACATACATACATAACATCACACAAAATCACGACACGACGGCACGATTCTTGCATACCTCACTCGCTTCGTTGACTTTCATAACTCTTTTCATGCACGCGAGTCGATTTTTGAGGCTCTTAACATCACCTTCCTCCAGAACACATTTTATTTGTTCAGGGATTATGTGTCTTGGCCGTCCTCGACTCATACATCCATATGCTTTTGCATTGTAAATTTGCTTATTCAATCTTGCATCATCCATTATTTCTTCATGTCCGAACCAACGGAGCATGCCCTTTCTTACTTTTACACCATCGCATCCCTACATCCATCGATCTCACTCTCTGGAGACAACTGTCCAGGTACAGGATGAACAGTCGAGCGGACAGCACGCAACCCTATCTGACGCCGATATTGACGTCAAACCAGGGGGACAAGCCGCCGTCAACACGCACACACGCTGTGCAGCCCTCATAAATGGACTGCACAGCGCGCAGCAGTGCCCCGCTCACCCCGTAGCCCGGGAGTATGCCCCACAGATCCTTTCGTCACACTCTGTCAAACACTTTTTCCAGATCCACACACATCTTCACTTGCACTTTACTATTAAAGTTTACTTGTGGCACTTATAGATAAATAACCTAATTACCGACTGCAGTGCCATCTGTCAGGCATATATGGTAAATCTAAACAATCCTCGAATCTACTAGAAAACACAAAAAAGTTATTAAAATCGGTCCAACACACGTACAAGACAAATATGTCTATATAATTTAAAAGATTATTATCCAAACGACAGTAATATGACAAAACGATGCAGAGATCCATTTTCATTATTAATTAGTCTGTTTTAGTAACTAATGATGATAAATGACTATAATATATTTCATTAAAATACATTCCACAGCATAAAGAGAGTATTAGCTTGAAGGCGAATGTGGGTGGAAAGTAATCGCCGTCATTTGGCGCCGCTTGTACTGTGTCACGTGATCGCGTACGTCACATTAAGCAAGTCGCGGGACATATTTGTACCGAAAATATACAATCAACATTATTTGTATTTGAACAAATTTAGGGTTCTCTAGATATAAACGAGAGTACGGAATATTCACCTTTTGCCGTATACATATTATGCATTTTACTCAACGACTGTCTATAACTTTGGGTGAAAAATCATCATCATCAGCCTATTGCAGTCCACTGCAGGACATAGGCCTCTCCCAATGTGCGCCACAACATACGATTCTCTGCCTTCCGCATCCAGTCTTTACCAGCAGCCTTTCTGAGGTCGTCTGATCATCGGGCTGGTGGGCGTCCTACGCTACGTTTCAAGACGCAGTCTCCACTCTATAACCTTCTCTCTCCATCTACCATCGGTCCTTCGGCAGATATGACCAGCCCATTGCAACTTCAGCGAGCTCATTCTACGAGCTATGTCGGTTACTCCGGTTCTCTGTCGGATATACTCATTTCTGTGTTTATCTTTCAGAGATACTCCGAGCATAGCTCGCTCCATAGCTCGCTGAGTGACTTTAAATTTGTGGACTAGCCCCACCGTGAGTGTCCACGTTTCGGCACCGTAGGTCATCACCGGTAAGACGCACTGGTCAAAGACTTTGGTCTGCAGACATTGCGGTATAGGCGAGCTGAAGACTCGACGCAGTTTGCCGAATGCAGCCCAACCCAGCTGAATCCTCCTTTCGGCCTCCTTCTCGAAGTTTCGTCTACCCAACTGGTTAATTTGGCCTAGGTAGACGTATTTGTTTACGACTTCGAGAACTGACCCTTCGACGCTTATCGGTCCGGGCAAGACATGTTCATTGAACATGACCTTGGTCTTGTCCAAGTTCATGCCCAAATCGACACGCCGGGAGGACTCGTCTCGTTAAGCGGAATGCGCAGCATTCCGCTTAACTGTCCTAGCGACTCTGCTATTACAACGATGTCGTCGGCAAACCGAAGATGCGAGATGTACTCACCATTCACGTTGATACGCTGTCCAGTCTAATCCAGGGTCTTGAAGACGTCCTCCAGAGCGTTGGTGAAGAGCTTGGGAGTGTCCTCCCCCTCTCGCCGGACTTCAGATAGCCCTAGAATATGCCAGTTCAAGCAACTCAGCTCTTCCTCGAGTTCGGTGAGGTGTTGGTCCAGCCGAAGACTGCGTCCGTTATACGTGGCCACTCGCAGTTGTTTTTGACTGCCTGCCGTAACCCGGAGATTCTTAGCATCCCCTGTCCCACCGTTACCACGACCGCTGCCTTGGCCGGGAATAGTGGGACCACCGGGAACCGGGGGTCGTTGGATTTGCGCTTTTGTCATGAGAGGTTTTTGCCCATAGTCCCCACGCTGAGCAATCGTGTTGGAGACCGCAGGGCTGAACTTTTTAAAGATAGGGACGCTGCTGCCCGCCCCTACAATTACATTTACCTACCATTACATTACCTACATTTAAGTTGACCCATATTTTGGAATGGTTATCCCGGCATTCTTCGGTGTAGAGCTGTGTGGCATATGGCATTGTCAGCCATATGTTGTTCTTTCGCTGCCGGCTGACTGAGAGCTAGAGGGTGAAAAAGCATTAAGCTATTTGGGTTATAAATACTTGAGTAGATTAGGAACCATATTGTGACAATTGTGAAGTAAAGTCCTTTGCCATCCTAATAACCATAATAACCTTGACTTCTTTATAAGTCAAGGTTATTATGGTTATTAGCATTATTAGACAAAACTGTTGTGATTGTGTTGGACGAGAGGTTTGTTTGTGATATTGTGGTACATTGTACTTTTGTGTCTTCCTAGATGTAAGGTTTATCGTCCCAATAGTCCAGTGATTTAGAACTCCGGCTTCTGATTGACAGGTATACGCCATCACAAATAAAATATGGTGTTAGTAGACTACGGTTTTCTAATATAAGGCTACACTACTAGGAAACTCTGTTTTAACCGATAGACATTTCGCATCACTAAAAGCTTACTAGAATCTGTCGCCGGGGTCTACGCTTTGATTTAAGATTTAAGATTGTATTGTATTGATATGTTCCGTTTCCTGCACGAATACAAATATAGTGTATACTCATTTCTGTATTCCCAAGAAATACATTTTTATTGATCTAAAAAAAATTAAATATATATATATAATAATATATATATATATGAGGGAGAGGGGTGCGTGTGGGCGATTATCTTTATTCTTTTCACTACTGAAGGGATTTGAAATGACAAACGTTACTTTCAATCACTGTGTTTAATTAAATAATTCACAATAAAACGGGTAGTTGTGCACTTCTCGAGGGCCGACGAGCGAATCTCCTTGGCAATGTATCGGATGTTGTTTTACCCCGACAAGTGCACTGCACCCAAGTCGATGTTGGCTCGACGCGGCGACGTTCCGAATCTCCGACATGGGTTATTTCAAATATACTAATAATTAGCTAAGGCTTCTGTAGGTTTAACCCTAACACTTTTGTTCTACGACTTTTTAAAAATCACAATTTTTATTTTTTTTTTCATTTCCAACAAAATAAATAATTAAAATCGGTAGTTGTAAAATATTAACTAAGTCTACGTACTGCATTGAGCGCACCTAGTGACAACGGTATGGGGGGGTAGCGGGGCAAGGTCACGCGGCATTTGTACTTTGATTGCTCCCATAAGTAGATCATTAGCCAAACTTATGATAGTCGCCCATGACGTTTGATGTACCGCGCGTGTCATCTTATTGTGTACGAATTGGTCAAGTGAGAAATACGGGAAATGTATTATCAGCACGATGGAGCACCGGCACACTACTCTAGACAGGTTAGACAGCTGTTGGATAGAGAATATCCTGGCCGATGGATAGGACGTAACGAGCCACGCGCCTGGCCACCGCGATCTCCAGATATCACTCCAATGGACTTTTATTTGTGGAGTCATATAAAAACATTAGTGTACAGTGGTGAGGCACTCACTAGCCGTGACGTACTAAAAGATAAAATTATTTAGGTATTTGAACAAGTTAATTTGAACTCTCAATTATTGTCACGCGTCAGTGAAGAATTTGTGTTTAGAAGTGGTCCTGTGTATTGGCTGTGAAGGTGATTCCTTTGAACGTTACGTACGTGATACTCACCGTCATCCACGGGACTTGCAACTCCGAGGGGACCCTTTCTAATAAGCAATGTAAGTGTATTGTATACCCAATGTAAATAAAGTTAGTCATAAACAAATCAATTATTATAAACATTCCGACTCCACTTACATACCCGTGTACTAGTAATAGTTATCCATTCACTAAGCGGCACATATCAAATATTAAAATGATTTTGTTTATCGAAGATAAGAGTCTATGAAATATTTAGCTACACGATATACCTACGGTATATGGTAGTAGTGTAGTACATCTACATAGTAGATTAAAAAAAATCACCACTGTGAAGCTACACTATTCCCGGGTGACATTGATTACATTACTAAATAAATAAGAAATCCTTTCTAAAATTCCAATAATCTAACCCAGCTGTAAAAATGACATAAAAATAGAGTACCTAAACTAAACGTGTTTGTTATCTTTATGTATGGGTATGTTCGACTTGCGGTGGCAAGTATTTAATTAATGTAATTAGTCGCAGTTGGTATGTCTGAATAATCTCGAATGCTTAATATCGTGGGCATAATAATCGAGTTTCCACTTAAATACCCACATTAAATAGGTAGGTAAATAATTCAAATTTCCTGAAATACATTAAATTTTAAGTGTAATTTTAAGTCTAAAAATACATTTCTAACTCCCATGGTGGTTTTAATTTCGTAATCTACACAATATCTGATTGGGTATGTGAATTAAAAGCAGTTTCGTATAGAAAGCGCAGGAACTCGCTTCTCTTGTTTAGATGCATAAACGGAGCTGCTACTCTGAATGAAAATCGGGTGAAATAGGTACGTTTACTACAAAATATAGAGTTACAAAGTGTCGGATGGCACATTTAAATCTTAAAAATCTTTTTTTTACTAGAGTTTTAGGTTTTTGTAAAACTGATAAAAGAAAAGTTGTTTAGAATGACATAAAGGAGCTATGTGTAGAATAGTATTAGTATATTAAATTTAACCCTGTATATATAAATTTTCTACAATATTCTCAAAGCTAATAATTAAAAAGAACATGGGATGCTTATAGTAAAAAAGGTTGAAAGAATAAAACATATGAAGGGTCCACTGCAATAATGATGAATGTCCAAAAATAATAAAATCTCAGTGACTAATGTCATTCGGTCGACTGAGATATGTAGTTTATTATTTCATTTACAAACTCAGCAATATCGCTTGCAGTTCCGCGATAAATTTGTTTTTAATATTTGGCTACACGGCTAAAACGCTCAGCGTCACAGGTGTTCACGGCAATAATGATAAATGTCCATCGCCTTGCAATGGCCGCCACTTCGCTGACAATGTCAAACCAGCGGCGTTCTCACCAATTGTTTGCTGCCGCCAAACACACCAGCTTCTTTGTGGTCTACGAAAGCAGGCATTAATGAGGGAGAATTCAAAGTACCTGGTTTGGCTTATAAAGACAAGCTGCCTATATCAACAGCAAAATATAAGGACCTGCAGTTTCTGAAAAAGTTCTGTAGGCCTGAAACGAACGCCGAGTCCTGGTCGACAGGATCGGGCGAGACTTGTCGCCGCCGGCGTTGGTCGCGGTAATGCTGGCGGGCGAGGAGGAATGGAGGGCTGTGGTCTCCTTCTGCGAAGTTGTGATGCTCCAGCAGGAGGCCGGCGAGCGGGGTCGGGAGAGAGCCGATCCTGCTCGAAGGCGGCGGTGGCGAGCTCAGTGATCGCCGCTGCCGGCGGGCCGCGAGGGCGCACGCCTCGCGGGTGCGCCCGGGTCGCTGCCCAGGAAGGATGACCCCCCGGTGCTGTCGGGGAGGGTCGTCGGGGGAGCCGCCAGCTGCGCGCCTCCTTACGGCACGCGGTCGGAGCCCAGGGGGGCTTCACCCAGGCTCCCCGAGGATAAGCTCCCCCTCGTGACAGAGGGGGGGCGACGGCGGGGTGGACCAGAGGGCTGATGCACTGTCCTGGGCCACCCCAATACGGAGGAAGGCCGCCGCGAGGTTTTGGTGGGTAACCCTAGGATCGGATTGCAGTTTCCTGTTTTTTGAGTCTCACACTACCCCCTGCCGGGCGGGGGGTGTGCATTAAGCATTTCCCCGCGTAAAAAAAGGCCTGAAACGAAACGTTATTACGATCAACTTACTCATGCTGCGAATATTATAGAAGCAAAAGATAATTAAACAATCTTTGGGACACCTGTCATTATTGACTGCTGATGCAGTGTGGACAGTGATCATTATAGTCTTAATTTTTAAACACTTACTTAAGATCATATTTTTTAAATTAGTTTATAGTACTCAATATAAGATTATCAACAAAAGTAATGTTACCATGATACATGGTCTTTCTTTATTAATAAAAAAAAATTTAGTTCAGGCCAGAATTAGTTTTTTCACCGTTTATAAAATTAAACCTCAATTTTCTTCCTCTTCCTCTTTCAAACAATACACAACGGACATAAATCATTATTGCAGTGGACCCTTCATATTTTTAAGTGCTTTATTTTAAACAAAGTCACGAATAGAAAACATGGATGAAGAAATAAAAGTATTCGTCGCGTCAATATTTGTTACAACATAAAATATATAACATATAAAATACAATAAATATGTATTTTTTTAATTACTATTGCCTAAATTTTTGGAGTTGTCGTGAGCCAGAAAAATTATTTACCGCCAACACACACATTAGTTTTCAAGTGTGAAAAACATTTCCAATTAACCTCTCACGAGGGCGCTGAAGTTAATTCGAAATAATAATAATAATAATATCTTGGATACAATATACACAGCGCCCTCTAGTTCCAAGCTAAGCAATTAAATGCTTGTGTTATGGATACTAGATAACGGATATAAATACATATATACTTTTTTTGTTGTAAATACATACTTATAATACATAGAAAAACAAACGTTCACAATGTTTGATAAAAAAAGTTTCATTTCAATATATTTACGAGAGCGTGTGAGTGTGGGAGAGAGAGAGAGAGTGTGTGAGAGAGCACTCACCAGGCCTTAAATTTATTCTAAAAATATCTTGATATATTAAATGAAGGGGTCTTATTTTTATTAGCTTTTTATTAGCTTCACCTACAGGTGAAGAAAGAAAGAAGAGAAGAAAGAAGTCGGTTACAAACAAACATACAAACATACATGTTTGTATGTTTGTTTGTAACCGACTTCTTTGGGCGCGATTTTGACCAACTTTAAACGGCCAGATTTCGTTCAAACTTTGTAGATTTATTGAGGGCCGATGACAATACACTAATTCAATAAAATTATTCCATTTTTCAATTTGCAAAATATGATTTTTGTTAATTTTTTAGTGTTCATAGTTCACTTCTCGCACCATCTAGTGGCAATCAGCGGAAAGTCTACCTTATTAACTTGAAACGAGTTCCTTGTATAAGTCACAGATGGCGCTATTCCTCAAATTAGGTTTTGATATCCGTTGTTAGCACGCTTTAAAATAGTTAAGCAATAGTTTAAAAAACTAAGAAACGCGCTTGTTATAGAAAACCGAACTAAAAAATATAAAATAAATAATAGTTTAAAAAAACTAAAAAACACGCTTTTTATAGAAAACCGAACTAAAAAATAGAAAATAAATTTTAATGAATTTAAATTAAGAAAATAGTGTTAAAATTTTCAATGAATATAAATTAATAATAGTGTGAATAAAAAAAAATATTTTATTTTAAAAAAAGCGTGGGGTGCTTTTTAAGATATTATCGAAATGAAAGTATCCAAAGCATACCGCATCAAAAGTAATAAAAAAGTAAAATTTGGATATTAAAAAGTTCAATTTGCTATTCATCGGCACGCAACGCAACTGTTATGTCCCGCTATGTGAATACTATAATTTCTTCGTAAATATTCGTTTAAATTACATACTGCAAAGGGCATATTGATCTATATTAAAAACACAATCTATTTATGACACATAACTGTATGAAAATGAATGCTGTAATGTTTAAAATCGCTTCGTAAATAAACCATTATTTCTCGTAAAAAGTAAAAAAAATAAAAATGGTCTTTGAGGGTTATCGTTAAGAGATAGACATATGCCCTCGTGGACTTTTTTGTATACCTTTTGAAGATGTTGTTTATAATGGCTTATAAATGACTAACTATTATTAAAAAAAAAACAAAATCAGTTGCGTACTTTTAAAGATATTAGCATATAAGAGGACAGACAGCGGGAAGTGACTTTGTTTTATTCTATGTAATGATATACAATCAACTCTAATATAATTCTTAAAGGAATGGAAATTAAGTCAAGAAATAGAAAATCATTCTTAGTGACACGTTATTCGTCATAATAACTACAATTAATTAATAAGTGTTTTGTTTTACCGTAAGTTATTAAATATTATTATTGAGTATTAAATTAACGATATGATTGTGAAATATAATAGCGTCTTATCTCACGTCTGAATTTCCATCTTACTCTGACTTTGTCAGGTACGTGTTCATAAATAGACGCCAGAATAATTAACTGTTCATATTGCGAAGACGAAAAGCTTTTGTTTGTTGTAATGAGAACAAATGTTCCCGCTAACTAATGAGATGTCCGTCGCTGAACTTTGAATGTTTCGTTTTGGATAAAAGGAAAACATCGCTTTAATTTAATTACGAGAAGTAATTTAGTGTCTTTCTAAGTTATGCAGAAAATAAATTTATCTTTTAGAATGATAAATGATTAAATATTTGCACAGCCTACTAGTTTAGCACTTGTGTGTAATTTAATTTGATTCTGAATCAATCTGACCAATAATCGAGATTAATCAGCCCCGGATCTAGGGGGGAGGGGGGGCAAGCCGGGGCCCACGCCCCGGGCGGCAAGTACAGGGGCCGGCCAAATGACTATAAAAAAAAATTAAAAGCAAAAACCCTTTTTAAAGAAGCTTATAACTAAGCGCTCTAAAAATAAGAAAATAATATTTCCTTAAAAACTTTAAGTATCAACTTAGAGCCTTAGTATGTACAATTTATATAATAATAAAAGCTTGTCGCGCGAGTTGTAAATAAACTGTACTAATTTCATAATCAAATCAAAATAGCTTTATTTTCATGGGTCCTTAGACACAGTTAAATATAGTCCGTAAATACAGATATTTAACTTATTATTATATTTAAAGCATAACATATTAAAACACGAGCGCTTGAGAAAATTGCCTCCTTGGAAGAAAAACGCTCGGACGATTCTAAATGTAAGGTTGTCATGAGAAGAAATGGGCCAAACACTCATGTAAAATAATCTACTAACTTCACTATATGATCTATTGCAATTTAATTACCTACTGATAGGGTGTCAAACCTCGCGACAAGCTTTTATTATTATATAAATTGTACATACTGAGGCTCTAAGTGAAGTTTTTAAGGAAATATTATTTTCTTATTTTTAGAGCGCTTAAATAAAAGCTTCTGTAAAAAGGGTTTTTGCTTTTAATTTATTTTTTTTATTTTTAGTTATAGCTGGCTAGGTTAGTGTCATTTCATTCAACTCATCATTATTGCAAGTTAGTTTACCGCTTAATTTCAAACAGTCCAGCTCTTCAATAAGGAGATCATCTAATTCAATTTCAGCTTGAGGCTTTCTTTTTCATTTAATCACAATGATGATTTTTAATTCATAGCCATATTGTAGAAATGCATCAAAAAGATGTATGCCGTCATCTTGGATGGTCCACCGTATTGTATTTAGAATGACGTCACATTATTTTTCGAGTTATTCTCAACAAGCCCTTACATTTGATACCCATATTGTTGAAATGCAAATATTTTTCCCGCCTTATTGGATTTGGAATGACGTCATATTTTTTTTCCGAGTTACTATAAACAAGCCCTTTCATTTGATACCTATATTGTAGAAATGCATTAAAAAAACTGTTCCTCTATCTTGTCTGATCCGCCATATTGGATTTAGAATGACGTCACATTATTTTTTCAGTTACTCTTAATGAGCCCTTTCATTTGATACCCATATTGTACAGAAGTTTGAAATATGTTTTCCTGCATCTTGGATATTCCACCATATTAGACTTAGAATGACGTCATATTATTTTTTGAGTTACACTTAATAAGCCGTTTCATTTGATACCCATATTGCAGAAATGCATTCAAAATATCCATTCCTCCATCTTGGGTGGTCCGCCATATTGGATATATAACAATGTCACACATCATATCATGCATTGTCATCCAAAGTAAACGTGTATACAAAATTTCAGCTCAATCGGTTGAAGATATCTACTTCAAAACTGAGTTGCAAGATTCCGCCGAACATACATACTCTCGAGAGCAATGAATCCGGGTCACTTAAAGAATGTTAAAAATCTCGGAAACTAAAAATGATAGGTTAATGCAATAAATTGTATTTAATAGACAATGTAATACTCCTTAAATGAAAGTAAAAAAAATATGAGTCACCATACATTTTATTAACACAAAATTACATAAAGAAAAAATCTGCTGATCTCTCCTTAAAACAAAAATAGGAAACATGAAATTTTTGAACTTTATTACGATTTTCTTGAATTTTAATACTTCGTATTGCCTCCTCGTGCTTCCATTACTGCGTTTACGCGGTTTGGCATGCTGTACACCAAGTTCCTTATACGATTTTGGGGAATATTCTCCCATTCCTCTGTGAGAGCAATTTTGAGCTCACGAAGCGTGATTGGGGGAGGGTTTCGTTGTTTTACGCATCTGCCTAGCTCGTCCCAAGCATGCTCGATCGGGTTGATATCCGGGCTGCGCGCTGGCCACTCCATACGAGTAATGTTCATCTCTTGAAGGTAGTCATTCACAATCCTACCTGTATGAGGTCGGGCATTGTCATGCATAAATATAGCATCCTCACCTAAATTGACCATAAATGGACCAACGTGATCATTGAGGATTTCTTCCACATATCTTACGCTAGTTAAAGAGCCGTTTTCTATGATCACCAGCTCTGTGCGACTTTCAGAAGAAATTCCGGCCCACACAAGTACAGACCCACCACCGTAGGCTACTTTTTCCTCGATGCATGCTTGCTTGAATCTTTCCCCTGGTCTTCGATACACTCTGTGTCTTCCATCGTGCTTGTAGAGCATAAATTTTGATTCGTCGGAGAACATAACTTTTGACCAATCTTCAATACTCCAATTTACGTGGCTCTGGGCATATCTTAGTCTTGAAATACGATGCCCACGCTCCAGTTTAGGGCCGTTTGCAGGTCTAAGGGGTTTTAAGTTAGATTCAGCAAGCCGACGTCTTACTGTCCATGCACTTGGGTTACTTCCTCCGAGGCGTCGAAACTGATTGGTGAGTTCAGTTCCTGTGAGAAAGCGATTTCGAAGCATGGTGTTCACCAAGTATCGGTCTTCTCGTGCTGTGGTATACCTGGTTCTGCCCGTTCCTGGTCTGCGTAGGTTAGAACCAGTTTCTTCGTAACGTCGGAGAACTCTTTGTACTGTTGACAGCGACACACCAACAGTCCTGGCTGTATCGCGCTGACTCCGGCCGGTTTCCAGCATTGTAAGTATTCTGGTGCATTCTTCAGGCGTAAGCGACATAATTTCAGCTTGAATAATGAATATAGAGCACTATCAACATGGTTTATGTACCCACATAAATGACAGATTACAAACAAAAGCAAAACCAAATGCTGTAATTTCGTAGTTCCATCTTCGAAAGTGGCCCTTTTTCAAATTTGATTTTTTTATGATATAACTTTACAATAACTAAGAAGTTTTAATACCTTCATTTAAGGAGTATTACATTGTCTATTAAATACAATTTATTGCATTAACCTAGCATTTTTAGTTTCCGAGATTTTTAGGATTCTTTATGTGACCCGGATTCATTGCTCTCGAGTGTACTTATATACATATATACATGCATACATACATCCATACAGTGCAAGTTAAATAAAAGCTATAGTTACTCAACTTTGACGGACAGAATAAATGACAGTACAAGTACAAAAAATGACTGACCATAAACGGTCTCTCTTTAGCAATCAGGCTGTATTATTAGCAGAAAATCACCCCAAAAAGATTGAATTTAGATCTACTGAAAGCAGTGGCAGACATTTAACATCGTCTATGGGGTTGTGGGTTATTAGCAAAACGGTTAGAAGATCTTGGCATATATTTTCGGTGTACCCACTAAATAACCCAGCGCCATTCTCGCTTCGTCATGTTAGAGAAGAATGGAAGACCGCTTTCAGCCGGTCCTCCCCGACGAATTGCCGCCCTTACGGCAGGCTCCATGCACCCCTCGCGATGGTGAGAGGCTCGGGAAATGTCGGGGATCGCCGGCATCGCTGTCCGGCGACGAAATCAAAATCAAAATCAAAACTCAAGTTTAGGTCTTGTCAGACACTTATGAAGGTCACTTTTTTTTTTTTTTACTTCCGCCAATTCGATTACTCTCGCACTGAGAAGAATTGGCAAGAAACTCAGGGAGATTTTTTTTTTATTACTATTATTTACAAAACAGTACTATGCACTAACAATTCAAATTGTTACAAGTGTAAGAAGTAATGAGCGGTTTATTTAAAAGCTTTGTCGTCCTCCAAAAAATCGTTGATACTATAATAAGCTTTGCTGATGAGACATCTTTTAACATACGCCTTAAATTTAGTAAACGGCATCTCAATTACATTTTCAGGAATCTTATTATAGAAACGTACACAATTACCCATAAACGAGTTATTAACTTTTTTCAGACGGAAAAACGGCGTAGCAAGTTTATTTTTATTTCTTGTATTAAATGAGTGCATATAACAATTTTTAGGAAAAAGATGAATGTTTTTCTTAACATGAAGAATATTATCTAATACGTATTGCGAGGTAACGGTGAGAATATTAATTTCTTTGAATTTCTCTCTTAGTGATGCGCGAGATTTCATTTGATAGATAGCTCTTACTGCGCGTTTTTGTAAGACAAAAATTGTTTGTATGTCAGCTGCTCTGCCCCACAGCAATAATCCATAGGACATAACACTATGAAAATAACTAAAGTAAACAAGCCTGGCCGTTTCAACGTCTGTAAATTGACGAATCTTTTTGACTGCATATGCGGCTGAACTAAGCCTGCTTGATAATCCCTCAATATGGGGTCCCCATTGTAGCTTACTATCTAATGTGATACCCAGGAAGGTTGTACTATCGTCAAAAAATAAGTTTTCATCCTGGATTTTAACATAAGCATTATTAGTTTGCTTTACATTTGGTAACATAAATTTAATGCATTTCGTTTTCTTGGCATTCAGCAATAGATTATTAACATTAAACCAGTCTACAATAGTTGCCAACGCGGCATTTACTTTGTCATAATTATCTTCTTTCCTACCTATATTAAATATGAGTGATGTATCATCCGTAAATAACACAATATCATGTTTCTCCTTCACAAGATGAGGCAGATCGTTAATGTAGACTAGAAACAGGAAAGGACCTAATATAGAACTCTGGGAAACACCCATAGCAACAGGAGATCCGGATGATTGTACTCTGTTTATTTCTACTCGCTGAGTTCTGTTTGATAAGTACGATACGACTAGATTTAAGGCGCAGTTTCTTATTCCATAGTGGCTTAATTTACGAGCTAAAGTTACATGATCGACACAGTCAAACGCTTTAGATAAATCGCAAAAGACCCCTACTGCGTCCATAGACCTCTCCCATGCGTTAAATATATTTTGTAACAATTTGATACCAGCGTCAGTTGTGGATCGGTCTTTAGTGAATCCAAACTGATTATTATGTAAGAGTTTATTGATACTAAAGTGAGTTAAGAGCTGGTTCAACATTATCTTCTCGAAGATTTTACTCAGGGTAGGAAGAATATAAATAGGCCTGAAGTTTGTGGGGTCTGTTTTTACACCTGATTTGAAGAGTGGAATTATTTTACTACATTTCATCAAATGTGGAAACACTCCAGCGTCAATACAACAATTAAATATGTTAGCTAAGTAGGGTGCGATTGAAACAATGATCGCGCTAATAACTTTAGTAGACACACCCCATAAATCTTCTGTCTTTTTGATGTTAAGCATCTTAAAAGTTTTGATTATAGTTGTGGGACATAATAGGAGAACTGAAAGCATATGTCACAAGCATCTACATTATTCCTTAAGTGTGATAGAGCATCGTCAGGAGAAGATCGTATGGACCGAGTAGTTTCTAGAGGAATATTTGTAAAGAATTTTTCAAAGGTACTTGCAACTTCTAGTTCATTCGAGACTAGTTTATCATTAATCAATATGTTAAGTTTCGGGTCTCGCTTCTTGGATTTACCCGTCTCACCGTTAGTTATTTTCCAGACTGTTTTGATTTTATCTCGCGATTTCTTAATTTTATTAGAAATAAATGCGGCCTTGGCGGCAATACAAACTTTTTTGAACACCTTTGAATAATTCCTTACATATTCCAAAAACGCAGTGTCGCGGGTACTAGTCCTTTTCTCATACAAATCATACAGACGATTTCTGCTTCTGTATAAACCACGCGTAGCCCAGTCGCTAAATACTGAATTACTCTTTTGTTTTATATTTTTTAACAAGAAACATTTAGAGAATTCTTCTTCTATGCATACAAACAATGCTGAATACATTATGTCCGGGTCCTGTTGCGGTAAAGTGAATAAATTTAGGCGATCCAATAGACGTTTACTGAACTTTTCTAAGCGGAAATCTGTAATAGGCCGGTATACTATATCAACTGGCAAGTCACTGGAGTCATTAGGAAACGACGCCAGTTGCCCACAGTGATCCGAGCTTAATTTATTCAAGATACTTTTATGAATAGGATTTAAGTCACAGAAGATGTTATCGATGCAGGTAGTACTAGTATCCGTTATTCTAGTTGGTTCCAAGAATAGATTTACTAGGTTATACGATTTAAATAAGCTCTTGATCCTTAATACATTAGGTAATTTTTCCAGAATATTTACATTAAAGTCACCACATACTACTATCGATTTAGAACTATTTGACACTTTGCTGAGAACATCTTCCATGACTGCTTCAAACAGGCTGTAGTCTGAAGAAGGAGGTCGGTAAACACATATAAAAATAAACCGCTCGAGCTCAACACATGATATCTCAATTGTACGTTCGACGGACATACAAGCAATGTCCTTACGCTCTTTACTTTTATGACAGTTCTTAACCATAATCAATGACCCACCACGGGTACTCGTCGCTCGTACAAACGAACTTATCACGCTATGATTACTAAAATTAAATAACATTTCACTGTCCTTGAGCCAATGCTCAGTGATACAAAAAACATCTATATCAGAACAATTCACAAATAAAGCAATTTCTAACTCTTTAGCAGCAAAACCTTGAATGTTCTGATGCGCAACATTAATATGATGATTAATATGACTAGATTTTATCACAGATAAGTTTGAGCCGCCGCCCCTGCAGCCGGAAGCGGCCGCAGACTCGGCCGTTGTCGAGACAGTCAGCTTAAAGAAACTAACTGTGTGCCAATAGGGGCTAAGTCACTGGTTATGGTATCCATAACAGGGTCTACAATATTAAATGCTAGTAATTTAGCATACTCAAATTTTAACTTCTTCAACGGTGTCGGTAAATGCAATGCGGGCGCCCCCGCGCCAATTAACCGCCCGACCCCGGGAAGGAGTTGTTGTCGGTGATCGAAGTGTCGCCTCCTTCCTGCCCTTCTTCTCCTGCGGAGCGGCGCCGCAAGAGGATCGTCCTCCCTCGCCCGCTCAGCCACCTCCTTCTCTGTAATCACCTCGTCGCAGAAGAAGGCGAACTTACTCCAGGCCACACCTTCGGCCGGTATGGCAGCTACCACGCTGGGGAGCGACATAGTTCCCTGTCCTAACGGAAAATAGTTCCCTGTCGTAACGGTAAATAGCTCCCTGTCCTAACGGTAAATTGTTTATAGTGAACGACCCACCGCCCTGAAAAGGCCTGTTTAAGGCCTGCTGACTGAGCTAGCTGTCACTTCAATACGTGCAGACCAGCCGGCTATCAGTATCCAGCTGGTTCCGGAGCTGTGAAGCACGCGAATCTCACGTTGCAAATCCATGCAGCTACTCATCAGCCGAAGCCCAGCACAGTCGACTGGCGCAAACCACTAGCGAAACCGCGCTACTTGCTATCCAGGCAAGTACCGGGGATCTGGTCCCCTTCAGCAAACTAACTGTTGGTTCACTCTTGAGGAGCACTCACTGCATCCGCGACTGACTGGAGACCACGGAGCCCCTGTCCGACCGGTCTCACAGCCCCTTGCTGCGCGCGGGATCAGACATTGTCTACCTACACGTCAACCACAACCCCCATGAGTTAAACCTCAGTGTACAGAGTCACCGCGAGCGCCAGCGCGCGAACGCCTGCGCGCGCAGTGGGGCTTTTCTCTGCTCCCGCGGTTCCCTGATCTTACAGACGGAAACGTGGTTCCGTCTGAAACCTACCTACTTCGCGTCCTAGTAAATAGAAAGCTGGGGAGCTACAAAACGGCCTGACCGCCGCGACCGAATTGCGGCGCGGCCCAGTCCACGACGGCAAACCTGAAGAGTGTGCTCAGCCGCATCCTCTGCCGCGCCACACTGCGGGCACGACGGGGTCTCCTCTCTGCCGATTCGGCTCAGATACGATCCAAAGCACCCGTGCCGGACCCGTGCCGTGCCCGGACAGCACCTGCGCTATTTGGAAAGAAAGGAAACCATGCTGAAGTGCTGGCCGAAATTCCACCTGTTGATGTGCTATGATAATGGCCTTTACCTACCTTCCACCGTGAGGTGAGCGTCAGCGGGAGGACGCCGCCGAGGACAGGGTAAGCAGACTGCTTCGGTCTTATGCAGCGCCACCTGGAGATGGATTCGTGGACTCGCCCGGCCACGAGGGTTCCACCCGCTGAAGAGAGTAGTCCCTCCCCCAGGTAACGAGGAGCGTGTCATCTGCATAACAGATTACACTCGTCCCACGGAGAAGCCAGTCAAAGCCGATTTTCCACAGGAGAGGGCCCAAGACAGACCCCTGCGGAACACCGCATTTCGTGCCGTATCGCCGTAGCCTGTCTGTCTTGTCCACCAGGAGGACGATACATTCCTCCAGATAGTCAGCCAGGAGCCGCCGTAGAAAGAGAGGCACCCCGTGACAGCGGAGCGTTTCTAAGATCGTCGAATGGGGAACGGAGTTAAAGGCGTTGGCGATGTCGAATGACACCGCCAGCACCCCGTCTCCCACGCTCGCAGCTTCCCGCACCTGGCCCTTTAGAGGAGCAACGCGATCAATCAATGATCGAACGCCCTTTCCGGAATCGGAATTGAGCGTCCGACAGATCCGGCCCCACTTGGCAAAGGTGATCGTTAAGGTGCAAGACGACGATGCCCTCCAACAATTTGCCAACCTCATCGGAAAGGACGATGAGCGATGGACGATGCTGGGACGGAACCCGTAGGCTGTGTGTACATTGGGAAGGAGGCATAACTGTCCCTCCTTCCAGGGTTCTGGAAACCTCCCAGTCGTAAGGCACGAACTGAAGAGGCTCAGAAACCTTCCCCTCATCTCGGTGGTGGCAAGAGTTAGTACGCGTGCAGGACCAGGAGCTGTGCCCTTGGCGCGGAGCCGGAGAGTTACCGTAGAGGGTGCTTAGCTGGCGGCGTAAAGTTGGCCCTGCTAGGAAACAGGGACCGAACCACCCCGTCCAGAGGTAGATCCGACCAGTATCCGTTCCTATGTCAGGACGGCCTGGGCCGCTGCGACAGGGCAATCGACGCGCATCGCGCCCATGCCGCCGCAGTCGGGTCAGATGGGGCGGCACTTGACTGCCGTGACCTTGCAGCATCCGATGTTCGCGATCGCCGTTTCCACTTCCTCCTTGGCGACCTAATCGTCTAGATTTGTCACCACCAACGCCGCCAGTTTTATCTGCCTAGCTGCCACGTCCGCGATTGCCTCCCGAAGCTTGAAAGTGTAAAGATCAGCGTGGAGGCCTGGGCTGTGGCTTGGGTCCGGCGGCACGACACCAATGTGATCCCCAGCTGGGTGGGATTGACTATGGGCCAAGCGCGGGTGCGAACTGACGGAGTAGTCATACGAGATGGTCGGCAAAACATGTTGCTGTGCATGCCCTATTAAATAATTTGCTAGAAATAGTTCAAGCCTTAGAAGAAGTTTTCTTTATGGTATACGGTAAACAAGCAGGCGTGAGCATCCGGTGGCAAGCAACAAACGCCGCCCATAGACATCTGAACACAGCTATCACAACACCTGCGTTGCTGACTCTTAAATTGGAATATGGAAGGGATCGGAAGCGGAATGGGAAGAAACGGCTTACTCTTTTGGGATTGGGTTTCCGGATGCGCAGCATGCGTAGTAGTAGAGTAGAGCGGCAAACGTTAAAATAAATGTTAGCGGGCGGGGGCGGCATTTTTCAGTTTTTGCCCCGCCTAAAAAAATTGAATCCGGGGCTGAGATTAATATTAAACGAGCTCCTTGACTGCTTACTCTTACATGCATATCTTCACGCCAAGACAAATACTTTCCACATACTAATAAAAAAATATTGAAACATTTTTTTCAAAAAAGTTTTTATAGGATTTTACTTTAGGATTCGGTATTAAAGATACATGTTTACAACACGAGGTTTATACCCTTTTGTTATCATGCGATACGAAGTTCACCGGGCGTGCTAGTTAAATATATAACAGGAAGTAGCGACCTCTGTCTGTCTATCTACAGACCGCATATCTACTTATATTGCAACTTGGCATCACACAGGCCCCCGACCGTAGATATTAATATTAGATGAATATGATGAATATGAGTGGTCGCTCTCTGAACATGCCACACACTCCTGTACCACATTCTTTAATGTTTAATTCTTTAATTTGGGTTAATTTATTTACAAAACGAGCTTACGCACGTTTTGTTAACCGGAGTTGTAAATTAAAAATTCAGTATTGAATAATTAATAATATATTATATGACGCATATAAAAGTAATATGAGGACGTAGGTCGCGACTTCCAAAAAAGATTTCCAATAAGTCATTAGCGATGCAACCCTAATAAAAAGTCGATAAACCTGTATCAGAAGCGTGGTGCTGAACCACTAGGAAACTGAGACTGAGTCTCAAGTTAATTACTCAAATAAAACTAATATCTCTGTCTCCCTTTAATAAGTGGTAACTGCCTTTATAAGGATTAACCCTGTAATGACGACATTCGCTAGATAACGACTGGGATTAGCCGTCAGACTGTAAACGACAGATTATTATGATGGCGATAACAAGGAACTTAAATACTTTAGTAAAGTATATGTGATATAACATATAATCTAATCTATTCATATCTATTCCTAACTGTTGCTGTAGGTTCTATAAGAATATTTTTAGAAACATTTATCTGTAATTATTTTTGTATACCCTAGATGGATTTTACTGCTATTGAAAAGATTTTATTCATGTCTCTTTGAAATCGATTGGAAAATAAAACCCAGGTTTTTTTCATGAAATCTGATGATGTCTAAGACTTATGTTGTCTTCTTATATTTATTATTCTGCAAATATGAGGAATAGTCATATTGCCCCCTACTTAAATATTAAGATCGTGAATTTAAACCGACTCCCTCTTTACTTAATTATTTTGTAATATGTAGTAGACCTGTATTAAGTTGTTTGTTATGCAAATGTAAGGCTCATGGATGTCTACCCTGAAAGGGTTCCGTTGTACCCATTTAAGATTGATTGATCTGCCAATTCACCAGATTTAAGAGTAAAACGTAGTGGTAAATTTTCAAAATATATATTGTAAGATATATTTTGTACCCTACCGTCTTAAATACTAGCGAATGTAAGCATTAACAATACTTTAACTCCCATCTAATAGGTGGCGGAACCAATCTCAATACTTTGCCCACAATTTAGTCAATCGTCAACTTTTTATCATCTTCTACAGAAAGCTTTTAGAAACATTGATGAAATAATATCTTTATTATAACTCTACCAGCTTGTGTTGTAAACCACATTGTAGTTTGAATGTGGTTATTAGATTTATCCGGATTATAAAGTGCTCATTCTCCCGTGACCCGTACAGTGTTATCGAGTTATTGTTTTCTGAATACATACAATAATACATTTTGTTCATTAAAAAACAAGTATTATCGTATCCTCGGTAAATAAAATATTTACAAAAGTAATTTATTGTTATTGGAGGCCTCGATAGCATCAAAGCCCATTCCCTGGACCCAAATACAAATTAATTTTCGTATATTGCATGTAAAATAATATGTCATCTGGCAGCTTAGTGTTGGGACTTTTTTGGATTCTACCGGGTTTTTGAAAGTGAAAACTTTTTTACATACCTATATTTAGATTATTATCATTGAATAAATAAGTGGATGAAAAGAGACTACATACAACAGAGATGCAAATGTTAAGATAGATGTGTGGTGTGACAAAAATGTATGAGGAAAGAAGTAAGTACAATCTCATAAGAGAAAGTGTAGGTGGAGATGAAAATGGGTTCGCCATCAGTTTAATGCAACGAGATATGTCATTCAGTGATGTACGACTTTCCCTTATAATATTACAGGCATAATGGTAACGTAAAGAGAACAGGTCGCATGGAATAATAAGTGACGGTGCGGCCGTAGTTGTCACATAAGAGCTCAGAAAGAAAGAAGAGATGCCTCCATTCTAGGTTTATATCTGTTTGGATTTCTTGCGTTGAAAAGTAAACTGTGCTTTTATATATTCTTCTGCATTATTAGAAAATTACATTCAGATGTATATATTTTAAATTTTATTGTTTGCATAAAAATTATCCTCTAACAAAATGCCAATTAAAATATACAACATTCGCCGAAATTATCGTTTCAATATTTGAGTTTCTACTTTGAAGTTGGGCCATCAGTTTCTGAAACACCAGTAATTAGGCCGAGTCAGAGACGGGGATGGAATAATTGAATGATTCCAAAAGGGTTGCACTGGCGATTACTGACTGATTTGAGTTCTTTAAATTTGCCTTTGATCAGGAAAAAATATAGACAATTCCTACTACTTGATCAAAAAATAGTCTATATATTTTTACTACATTTAGAGGTTTATAGATAAAACTTATAGATAAAATAGATTTTTTATTTTGATGAAATTTAATATACGCTTCACAATTTGTAATATCACTCTTAGAAAAAAATCTTCGTAAGTGTGCGTTTTTAACACCGCTACCACACACAGTTCGCCGTTCGCATTTGCGTTGCCGCGATGTTGTCATCTCCGTCCACACACAGCTCTACTCGCGCGACGTGCCGAACTTGGATATTAGGGCTGTCGATATTTTTCAAAAAATCAGTTAGTCGACACATCGATATTTTTAAATATATCGATTTCGGGCTTTCATGTATCGAAAAATTACATAAAAATTTAGGAACATCTGGTGATACTATACTACTCATAATTGACTACGAAGTTAATAAACTCAGTGATTTTTATTTTGCATTGTATGTCCTTAAGTGTGTATATTCTGGAATCTTAGAACTTAATTTTGAAGTAGATATCTTGAAGAGATTAAGCTGAAATATTGTATACACGCTGAGTTTGGGATGAATGAGCTGGCTCGACCAGTGAAGTACCTGTCATCCAAAGATATTGCCAATGCAATATGGGTTTAAATGAAAGGCTTATTGTAACTCGTAAAATAATATGACATCACTTTTTATATAATATGTCGGAGCAGATATCTTTAAAGCATTTCTACAGTATGGGGATCAAATTATAGGGCTAGTTGAGAGTAACTTGAAAAATAATATTACGTCATTAGAAATCAAATAGGGTATATATCCAAAATAGGGTTGTAGTTAATCTACTAGATTCTACCCAGACCAGGACAAATATTTATACTCGAGTGGTGATCGAACCCGCCAATCTCGATTCCATAGTTGGTAGTTTTACCAATGCACCGTCGTAATGTAAGATATTATCTATAGCAATAGTTAAAAATATCGATATGTCGAAAACCCGATATTTTAAACAGCCCTAGTCGACTGCGCTGCGATCGCGCGAGTAATGTGGTCAGCCACTCGCGTTCACATTGCCGGAATGATTCGTGACATGACGAATAACGTGTACACACCACGTCCCAGCCTCTTTCCCTCGCTATTTGTCGAATTATTCGTCGAGTGGTATTATGGTAGGCGTATAAGTTATAGAGACAGATTATTGACAGTTTTTATTAGCTTTTTATTAGCTTCACCTGTATGTATGTTTGTAGATTTGTAGGTTTGTAGGTTTGTAGGTTTGTAGGTTTGTTTGTAACCGACTTCTTTTTTAGTTTCCGCTGATTGCCACTAGATGGTGCGATTTGTGAACTATGTAAATAATAGTTTAAAAACACTAAAAAACACACTTTTTATAGAAAACCGAACTAAAAAATAGAAAATAAATTTTAATGAATTTAAATTAAGAAAATAGTGTTAAAAATTTCAATGAATATAAATTAAAAAAAGCGTGGGGTGCTTTCTAAGATATTATCGAAATGATAATCACTCTACTCATATCTGTCAATAAAATATTTATAACTATTGACACCATGCACCCCACGCTTTTTTGAACGATAGATGGTGCGATTTGTGAACTATGAAAGTTCACAAATCGCACCATCTAGTGGCAATCAGCGGAAAGTTTACGTTATCAACTTGAAACGAGTTCCTTATATAAGTCACAGATGGCGCTATTCCTCAAATTCGAAACTAAGAAACACGCTTTTTATAGAAAACCGAACTAAAAAATAGAAAAAAAAAAAAAAATTAAAAAAAGCGTGGGGTGCATGGTGTCAATAGTTATAAATATTTTATTGACAAATATGAGTAGAGTGATTATCATTTCGATAATATCTTAAAAAGCACCCCACGCTTTTTTTTAAATAATTTTTTTTTTTTCTATTTTTTAGTTCGGTTTTCTATAAAAAGCGTGTTTTTTAGTTTTTTTTAAACTATTATTTATTTACAATATTCTTAAGTAATTAAAGTTTTGTTTAATAAGAGAACGCTTGTTTTCTCCATAAGTTAATGATTAGCAGATTCACATTAAATCCAGACACTACAGGTTTAAACATATAAAAAGTTAAAACATATTATAGACACATGACGACGTCACGGAGAATGACCTTAGAGACAAAAAATCCTGAAACTGACATAATATTGACTGCTCATAATATTTGTAAAACGAACTTTCGCACAGCCACAGGCTAGCCACAGCTAAGATGATATTGTATTTTATGAGCTATAAGTTTATTGGATAAACTAAAAAACTAGCTACTAAAAAAATATTCACCATTTCAGCGAAATTAAATCATGTAATAAAATATCTGTGAAAAGTCCAAAAGATTTGAAGTCAAAATGAAAATTATCGATAACTGAACAACTTTAGTTATAGAATTCAGCCTACTTAAGGGTTTATTTAACCGACAATGACAATAAAAGGTATGTATATAAAGCATCAATCAAATAGAACGAGTCCTTGAGGAAGGTGCTAAAAACCAACAAGCAATGTATGACAATGAGTTATGAATGTCAAAGAAGCGATTTGGGTGTGCAAGAATTGTGCCTTATCTCGGTGTATTTAGCTACCTGGCTGCAAAGGGACTAGTCGTGAAGTTATTTAATTATGTTTATAAACCATTCGCACATTTGTCTCTTACGGCCGAAACCAATAATCAATCCCAATCCAAATTTTGCTATCTAAGATCAATATTTCAATCCATTTCTACTAATAAGCGTGCCAGTAATCAATCCATGGATTGATTTTGTTTGGGGAATCGATCTTCAGATACACAATGATCTTAGATTGGTTTCGATCTTAGATTGGAGATTGATTATTAATTTCGGCCGTTAATAATCAGTAGTAGTTTCTGTAAAACCAAATTTAAATTAATGATCACTTCAAAATACATTGTGCGTTAAATGAAATCAATATTGACCGACAGCTCAACCGCAACACACATGTATGTAGTGTAATGGCATTTAATTACTAGAGCGACCGATAAACTCCGTGCAGTCACATTTAAATGTGCAATTATAATTATACTGGAACAATCCAAATTAAACTATTAACTACTAAGGGATAGGAAGAAAAACAAGCAAGTGGGTCACGTAATGGTAAGCAACTACTCACCACCTATGAACACCGTGGTGCGTTGCCGCCCTTTGAGGGAGTAGCAGGCGAAAGGAAGGGGAAAGGGGATCGGGCCTCCGGATATCTCGCTCAACGAAACGGCACGAGCCACTTCACGCCGATATTCCGAGAGATTTCCAGGTTAATTGGAATAAATCACCACCTACACCGTTTGACACATCCCTACCTCATGTTATCATACTGCGCGGCTTTAGGCATGTATTTCAAACCAAGTGGCGAGTTACAATACTGAATGACAATATTACCGTGACGCAGATGAAGCAGACTGAATAAAGGTGATATATAAATGTTAGGCAGTGGTAAATTATCTTTTAAACTTAATCCATATAATTCAATGCATCTACTATATTATTTCAGAATCTATATAAAGTCCAACTATAAATGCAAGGAGATGTTTTTACAGTGGTAGAGCCAAGCAGTTCGCTGCATGGATGGGCCGGCTCGACCGGTGAAATACCACGACCTCTCAGAAGATCGACGTAAAGTGGCTCATGCTGCGTTTCGTTCGGTAAGAGAAGTACCCGGAGGCCCACCCCCCTTTCCCCATCCTTTTTTTTTTTTTTTTTTTTTTTTTTTTATGGGAGAAGGGGCAAACGAGCTTGCGGGTCACCTGATGGAAAGCAATCACCGCCGCCCATGGCGTCTGCAATACCAGGGGCATCACATCAGCGTTGCCGGCCTTTCAGATGAGAATAGGCTCGTTTCTTGAAGGTTCCTAGGTCGTAGCGGTCCGGAAATACCGTCGCCGGTAACTGGTTCCATGAAGGAACAGTGCGTGGCAAGAAGTGCCTGTCAAAACGCACTGTTGTCGATCGCCAACCATTCAGCCAATGCGGGTGGTAGCGTTGGCGTGTCGAACGGTGGCGGAAGTCAGCTGGCGGTATTAATCCGAACAATTCCTCAGAGCACTCCCCGTGGTATATGCGGTAGAGGATGCATAGAGATGCCACCTCTCTCCGCAACGCCAAAGGATCAAGCCGATCAGTAAGAGCTTGGTTGTCGACAAGCCGAACCGCGCGTCGTTGGATGCGGTCAAATGGAGTAAGCTGGTACTGGGGTGCCCCCGCCCAAAGATGTGAACAGTATTCCACGTGAGGACGGACCTGCGCCTTGTAAAGTTGCAGGCGATGACCTGACGTGAAATACTGTCCCGCTCTATTGAGCACACCAAGCTTTTTGGAGGCCACTTTGGCCTTGCCCTCCAGATGACCGCGAAACTGGACGTCACTCGACAAGTCGACACCAAGAATTCCGATAGCGGCTGAGGCGGGTAAGGGAGTGCTCTCAAAACAGGGAGCTACGACAAAGGGTGTCTTTTTAGCGGTAAACGCGCAAACCTGTGTCTTCTTAGGGTTGAATTGGACTAAGTTTAGCCGGCCCCAGTCCGAAACCTGACTAAGCAGAGTTTCGATTTCAGACACAAGTTTGTTCCGGTGCTCGTCGACGTTTTCCCGAGAAATACGCGGGTGGCCGGTATATAAGGCATCCCCGGTACTGTCATCCGCATAACAATGAAGATTGCTGCTAAGCAGCATGTCATTGATATGCAGAAGAAACAGCGTAGGGGATAGCACACAGCCCTGGGGGACTCCAGCATTCACAGGCTTTAAGTCGGAGCATGACCCGTCGACAACAACTTTAATGCTCCGAGCCGTGAGAAAGCTGGAAACCCAATCGCATAATTTCTCGGGAAGCCCATAGCATGGAAGCTTCGAAAGAAGTGCTTTGTGCCAAACCCGATCAAAGGCCTTCGCTACGTCCAAACTAACGGCCAGCGCCTCTCCTTTACTCTCAACCGCTTCCGCCCACCGATGGGTTAAGTACGCTAAAAGATCACCAGCTGAGCGACCTTGACGGAATCCGTACTGACGGTCACTTATCAACTGGTGCTCCTCTAGATACTTAAGGAGCTGGCGGTTGATGAGTGTTTCCATTATTTTGGAGAATAGGGAGGTGATGGCGATAGGTCTGTAGTTGGACGGATCTGAGCGGTCACCTTTTTTAGGGATCGGGTGGACTAAAGCAACCTTCCATGATGCTGGTACAGTGCCGAGAGAGTAGGAGTACCGGAAAAGACGCGTTAAAACCGGTGCCAACTCTGGAGCACACATCTTCAACACGATTGCTGGGATTCCGTCAGGCCCACTCGACTTGTGGACATCCAGGGATAAAAGTATGCGTCGCACAGTACTTTGCCGGAAACGAACCTCCGGCATGGCGTGACCGCAATGTGGAATTGTCGGTGCGATGTTACCCATATCGTCCAAAGTCGAGTTGGACGCAAAAAGAGTGCCAAGAAGGTCGGCTTTCTCTTTTGCGTCGTGGGCTAGTGACTGGTCCTCCCGGTGCAACGGTGGAAGAGACGGCTTACAAAAATTCCCAAGAACAGCCTTGGCGAGCGACCAGAACGCACGGGTTCCCGAGGGAAGGCGAACTAGTTTCTCGCCAATTTTGCCTATGTACTGAGACTTTGCTACGGCTATAACTCTTTTGAAGGACCTGGAGGCAAGGTTGTACCTCTTCTTAAGAGAGCCGGTGTCAGAGTCCTGGGACGCCACTGCTTTTGCCCAGGCTTGATAGCACTCATGCTTAAAACGTAATGCCGTTTTGCATGAGCGATCAAACCAGGGCTGGGATCTGCCGCCGATTGGCACCACTGAGGATGGAACAAAGAGCTCCATTCCCTGCAGCACCACATCAGCAACAGAGTCGGCCTTTCCTTTCCCCTATCCCTCAAAGGTCGGCAACGCAACAGTAACACTATATGTGTTGCTGGTGTGGGCGGTGTTGGTTGCTTACCATCAAGTGACACGCCTGCTCGTTTGCCATCCTATACCATAAAAAAAAATGTTTGCATTGTTTATTAGTTTTGAATAATTGTAGACGTCAACAAAATCATCTCTCGTCAGTCTGACCGTCCAATTTGGGTCATTTGACTTAAACGATCGCATGGTACTTATCTGTCGAGTGTCTAAAATTGGATACCGCGACAGACGGAAGCACTCAAGATAACGAAACACTTGACTTCGGGTTTAATCGATTTTCAGTTTGGTTGATTTCGGTTTTAATTGATTAAGAATATATTAAGCTCCACTCTAGCATATACTTTACCGTTTACCGTTACCGTTTGAAACCTTATTGCATTTGTTTTTGATGATTTTTTTAAAACTTTGGTGCATGCAGGTGGTTCACTCTTTCATACAATTATAAATTAACTTCTGGTGTTGCATCAAATTATATTGTGCACACTCTGCCATTCCCAACTTTCGCTTTCAAAAGTTAAGGTTTGGATCAGTGTGGATTTCTAGCTGGGCTTTTCTGCTAACGTTCTTTGCGCCCAGCAAATTGCTCAATGTTCCTTTCATGCTGTTTCCTAACGTCACGCTTCTTTCTACATCTGCGGTAGAGGTACTTGCCATTCATGATTTTTATCATGAATGGCAAGTACCTCTATATCTTGTATGCGCTTTTGCGCATACAAGATATACAACGAAAGTAGGATAAGCATGGTCGAAATCAAGTCTCTACGCAAAATCTGCGGAGTGACTCTAGCTGAAAGCGTCGAAAACAAGGTTGTTAGGAAGGAGGTTGGATTGAAAGAGAGTGTAGCCACATGGCTACAAAATGGCGGTGCAAAAGTAAGAAAGATGGTTCGAGGTGTAGAAGTAATGGATGATGCAGGATTGACTAAGCAGATACACATTGCAAAAGTGGATGGATGTAGGAGTCAAGGACGACTAAGACACACATTCCATGACCAAATAGAACGTGTACTGGAGGAAAGTGATGTGAAGAGTCTCAAAAATCGACGAGCGTGCATGAAAGGAATTTTGAAAGTCAACGAAGCGCGTAAGGCGTGTAACAATCGTGCCTTATGTCGCTTTGTTTTGTTCTTTCTGCCTAACCCGCAAGGGATCTGGCCTGAACTAATGTATGTTACAACTGAAAAAAAAATGTGTATTGGGTTATATAAAACTATTTTTATTAGCTTTTTATTAGCTTCACCTGTATGTATGTTTGTATGTTTGTATATTTGTATGTTTGTTTGTAACCGACTTCTTTTTTAGTTTCCGCTGATTGCCACTAGATGGTGCGATTTGTGAACTATGTAAATAATAGTTTAAAAAAACTAAAAAACACGCTTTTTATAGAAAACCGAACTAAAAAATAGAAAATAAATTTTAATGAATTTAAATTAAGAAAATAGTTGTTTCTAAGATTTTCGCGAATCTCACTCATTGATTAAAACAACTTTTAGGATTATATCTACTTCTAACTTTTAGGATATTATCGAAATGATAATCACTCTACTCATATCTGTCAATAAAATATTTATAACTATTGACACCATGCACCCCACGCTTTTTTGAACGATAGATGGTGCGATTTGCACCATCTAGTGGCAATCAGCGGAAAGTTTACGTTATCAACTTGAAACAAGTTCCTTATATAAGTCACAGATGGCGCTATTCCTCAAATTCGAAACTAAGAAACGCGCTTGTTTTAGAAACCCGAACTAAAAAATATAAAATAAATAATAGTTTAAAAAAACTAAAAAACACGCTTTTTATAGAAAACCGAACTAAAAAACAGAAAAATAAAAAAAATATTTTATTTTAAAAAAAGCGTGGGGTGCATGGTGTCAATAGTTATAAATATTTTATTGACAGATATGAGTAGAGTGATTATCATTTCGATAATATCTTAAAAAGCACCCCACGCTTTTTTTAAAATAAAATATATTTTTTATTTTTCTGTTTTTTAGTTCGGTTTTCTATAAAAAGCGTGTTTTTTAGTTTTTTTAAACTATTATTTATTAAATTACTTACAATCATTGTATTATATCAATTACACCTTCATCATGAGGAACATAGTTTATACATGTGATATAAAAAACGTATAGAAGCAAGTAAATAGCTTAAAGCACTAGTATGTACCATAAAAAAATCGCCCATTGGTGGGCTCGTGATGACATAGCCCAAAGCTTAAAGTTTATCAATCAATGGACAGAATTTAATTTAGTCAAATTCAAGACAAGTAGTTCTTAAGATTGTGGCGTACAGACGAAACAAACTCTTTGTAAGCAGCAGTAAAAAACAGCTTTGTAATATTATTATAATTTTTATAATTCATTGTTCCACACAATTAAAATGAATTTGACAACATTTTTAAACCTAAAACCATAAATATTCGACCTCATATCGGATTTCGTGAATGGGCAACCAGTGGTATTTATTAAAGCCGGCTTAAAGTAATGACATAGATTACGAACTATTTACGTAATATTTATCTGACATGACAAGCAGAAGTTACCGCTCGGTAAACTATATTTTTAATCAAACTTGCTCCGCATTCGCTCTGATAAGATCACCTCCAAGTTAGTTGGAGTTACATATTATATCAGAACACCGAGTTGTATAACATCACTGATAAAAATGTGAGTAAAATATAATAATATTTGTATGTGTTTATTTGTTTTGGTTATTATTTTAATAACATTAATATTATGATCTGTTTCAAACTGTGTAGCAGTTCAGTTTATATTTCTTAGATTGTCCGGCGAGAAAAGTAAATTTATAAACAACAAAATAGTCAAGATACAAACAGATATACATATATGTTTTCTATGTTTTTTTTTTGTAATATCAAGAACGCTTTAAATTTGAAATTTAAAAAGATCTTTTTCTATTGGTATTTCTGTATAAACTGTCTTTTAAAGGAAAAAGTGTTAATGAAATTTATTCATTATTTTCTGAATTTTTCGATCACAATAAAATCAAAATGTAAGGCATCATAAGCACGTACTATGCACACGAAGATTGACGTCGCGTGCACAGTACTCTCAAATGGATCGAAATAATAATAAACCAAAGATCATTCAATAGGCAGCGGTCGTGGTAACGGTGGGACGGGGGGTGCTAAGAATCTCCAGGCTACGGCAGGCTGTCACAAACAACTACGCGTGGCAACTTATAACGGACGCAGTCTTCGGCTGGACCAACACGTCACCGAACTCGAGGTAGAGTTGGATTGCTTGAACTGGCATATTCTGGGGCTATCTGAAGTCCAGCGAGAGGGGGAGGACACGATAACCCTACAGTCGGGCAACTTGCTCTATTTTCGAGAAGGTGACCAGCTCTCCCAGGGGGATGTCGGATTCCTGGTCCACAAGGACCTCGTTGGCAGCGTTGTGGAGATCAGTAGTGTGTCGACCAGGGTAGCGTACCTTGTACTGAAACTTTCCAACAGGTACACCCTGAAGGTAATACAGCTATATGCGCCGACATCGACATACTCTGACGAGATAGCCGAGGCGATGTACGAGGACATTGCGAAAGCAATACATTGTACCGCCAAGGCTCACTACAACGTTGTTATGGGGGACTTCAATGCCAAAGTGGGAGTACAAGAACGCGGCGAAACGAAAATTGGTCCATATGGCTTGGGGTGCCCAAATCACAGGGGCCAGATGCTGGTCAACTTTCTGGAGTCTGAAGGGCTCTTCTTGATAAACTCATTCTTCAAGAAGGGTTTCCACAGGAGGTGGACTTGGCGAAGCCCCGATTTAGTGACAAAGAACGAGATAGATTTTATTATTACGGGTAGTAAGCATATATTTAGAGATGTCTCTGTGATCAACAGGTTCAATACTGGAAGCGATCACCGACTTCTTCGGGGCTCCCTAAATATTAACTTGAAAGCTGAAAGGACCCGAAAGATAAGGTCTATTCTCCGACCTACGCCACTCCAAAAAGCCGAAACCGAAAAGTTCCGAATGGAACTTAAAAATCGATTCGACCTGCTGGAAACCACAGGTGATGTGGACAAAAGGACCGACACTGTGGTCAACACGCTAAGGAAAGTGTCTCAAAGGTTGTTTCCGAGAACGCAAAAAAAGGAGTCCAAACTCTCTGCCGAGACGCTCGAGCTGATGAGGCAAAGGCGGGGAACTCCATCCGATCAGCTGTCTTCGTCAGAATGGAAAAGCCTAAACCAACGTATTAGGAAGCTGATGCGGTGCGACCTTCGTCAATCGAATACCCGAGCAATCGAGGACGCGATCGACCGCAACAAAGAGTCGAAAGTGTTCGCTCAGCAGTTTGGAAGGCCCCATCTGACGAAGCTGAAAACTGCGGATGGACGTGTCGTCACCTCTAAGCCTGAGATTCTCGCAGAGATCGAATCTTTTTATGGGCTCCTTTATTCCACACGGATGACCAAGCCGATGGGACACAGCGATGATGACCACAGAGCCCTGTAAACGCATCACTATAGTGAGGACATCCCCGATGTCACAGAAAGCGAGATTAGGGCGGCTCTCGGGCAACTCCGGAACAACAAGGCACCCGGTGATGACGGAATTACAACGGAGCTTCTAAAATCCGGCGGGAATCCCATCCTCAAGGAATTGGCAGGTCTTTTTGATTCCGTCATACACCAGGGTATAACACCACAGGTTTGGAGCAGGAGTGCGGTGGTACTGTTCTTCAAAAAAGGTGATAAAACCTTACTGAAGAATTACAGACCCATCTCACTCCTTAGCTATATCTACAAGTTGTTCTCGAGGGTCGTCACGAATCGTCTCGCTGCAAGACTCGACGAATTCCAGCCTCCGGAGCAGGCCGGGTTTCGAAAAGGCTTTAGCACCGTGGACCACATCCATACTGTTCAGCAGATTGTAGAGAAGACCGAAGAGTACAATCAGCCGCTGTGTATGGCATTCGTGGACTACGAAAAAGCCTTCGACTCCATCGAAACTTGGGCAGTTCTGGATGCATTGCAGCGTTGTCGGATTGACTGGCGTTATATCGAGGTGTTGAGATGCTTGTATGACACCACCACGATGACTCTCCAGATACAGGACCAGGTGACTAACTCCATCGAGCTGAATCGAGGTGTAAGACCGGGAGATGTTATATCTCCCAAACTCTTCACCAACGCTCTGGAGGACGTCTTCAAGACCCTGGATTGGACTGGACAGGGTATCAACGTGAATGGTAAGTACATCTCACATCTTCGGTTTGCCGACGACATCGTTGTGATAGCAGAGTCGCTGGAACAGTTAAGCGGAATGCTGCGCAGCCTAGACGAGTCCTCCCGGCGTGTTAGTTTGGGCATGAACTTGGACAAGACAAAGGTCATGTTCAATGAACATGTCGTGCCCGGACCGATGAGCGTCGAAGGGTCAGTTCTCGAAGTCGTAAACAAATACGTCTACCTAGGCCAAATTACCCAGTTGGGTAGACAAAACTTCGAGAAGGAGGCTGACAGGAGGATTCAGCTGGGTTGGGCTGCATTCGGCAAACTGCGTCGAGTTTTCGGCTCGCCTATACTGCAATGCCTAAAGACCAAAGTCTTTGACCAGTGCGTCCTACCAGTAATGACCTACGGTGCCGAAACGTGGACACTTACGGTGGGGCTAGTCCACAAATTTAAAGTCGCTCAGCGAGCTATGGAGCGAGCTATGCTCGGAGTATCTCTGAAAGATAGACTCAGGAATGAGTATATCCGCCAGAGAACGAGAGTAACTGACATAGCTCACAGAATAAGCTAGCTGAAGTGGCAATGGGCTGGTCATGTCTGCCGAAGGACCGATGGTAGATGGAGTAAGAAGGTCATGGAGTGGAGACCGCGTCTTGATAAACGTAACGGAGGACGCCCACCAGCCCGATGGTCAGACGACCTCAGAAAGGCTGCTGGTAGAGACTGGATGCGGAAGGCAGAGAATCGGATGTTGTGGCGCAAATTGGGAGAGGCCTATGTCCAGCAGTGGACTGCAATTGGCTCATGATGATGAAAGATCATTGAATGACTGCGCATCTCTTCAATAAAATGTTAAATAAACTTATAATAAGGTTACTGCCCGTGATCAAATTGCTCGCTAAATTATACAAATCAGGTATCTTGTCTTCAAATATGATGAAACTAAAATTATATATAATTACCTTTGATTAAATAATTATAATTAAGTATGTAATGATACTAATTAAATGAATACGAAAGAAACATACATTCAGTTTCTTTCGGAACTTATCGTTTCTAGATACAACTCACGTATCAGTCATATCCTAACCATTAATGTTGTATTATACAGTATTCAATTATAGTTTATTTCATTTTACGTCAAATTAAGATTTGTTAAGGTAAGGTATATAATATATTAAAAACCGAAAGTGTACGTGTTTCGAACAAATTATTTATGTGGTAGTGTTTTTTCAAATTCATTGACAGCTGCTATAAGATACCACTGATGTCTTTATAGTCTGTGGAGCTACTGGTCAATTCACAACAGCTGATGATCTCTTACTTTTACAGATGTCACATACTGTGGTCCGTGGGAAACCAACCTCTGCCCAGCTATACCTAGATAAGATTTTGGATGAGGTGCTGCTGGAGTTAGGAATCGAACCTGACACCAAACAAAGAGAGGCAGTGACCCTTCCACAAATCCTATTTCATTGCCTCAAGAACAAACCTAATGCTGTGTTTATGGTGATTGTCCTTAGTTCACAATAAAAAGAGGGATGTTATAAGTTTGATTTGATGTTATAAGTTTTTGTTTGTTGTCAGCGATGATTTAAAATCTTAAATTTTATTTGAATACGGGCAACTTTTTTTGATACTTATCAAAAAAAAATTGCAGGTATTCAAATAAAATAAAATGGACTGCTGAATTTTATCTATCTATTTTTTATTTCAGACAAATGGCGCCACGGGTGAACAAGTTACAAATGGCCAATTATTGCAGCGCTCCGTTTCTCTCGCACGTGCGTTGCTGGCGGCGGGTGCGAGCGGGAAGCGCGCGGTGCTTCTCATGAGGAATCACCAACACATGATGGTCGTTTACATCGCTGTTCTCTTCTCGGGAATTTTGCCTTTTTTGATGGACCCTAATACCACGACCTGTGAGAATTTTTAACTATTATTTTGATTTTTATACTAGAGAGATGGCACATATTAAACTCCGTCCATTAAATTATAGTAATTTGGACAGATGGTAATAGTGATTGCAAGAGAATTCAAATATCGATGAATTATTAAAAACCTCAAGTCGATAAAATCATGATAGAAATACCATGATTCTACATTGAATTATCATAATATCTATATAAGTATGTACATATTATTAAATCTATAGGTATTTCGTGTAATTTTATAAATCTATAATTATATTATAAAGCGGGAGAGTTTGTTTGTTAAATTGAACTTTTTAATATCCAAATTTTACTCATTTATTGCTTTTGATGCGAAACAAAGTTCACCGTCTCAGCTAGTAATATATGTAATTATATTATCTGCGTGTCCTATATTGCCACAGATGAACTGGCACACTTCCTCCGTCTCATCGAGCCCTCGTACGTCTTCTATGATGGAGAGCATCACACCGTACTGCGCGACTCTCTGAACAAGACACAACTGACTCCGATTGTGTATATCGTCGATGATCCTAAGCATCTGGCGACATTTACCAAGGGCTACAGTGATGATGTTGAAAGTTTTAAGTAAATTAATTTTGTACCAACTACAAATTTATAATTTATAAGTAGTAACAATAACTTCACGCATTCCATACCAGTACCTAAATAGCCAGTCCAAAATGTGTGTCAGAACTTTTTACGACTTTCAGAAAGTCATTGCTCATCAATAGGCTGACTTGACCGTGTATTAGCCCGACATCTTAGAATATCAACGTAAAGTGGCATATGTTTTATGCCGTTCAAAATGAGGGGTATCCGGAGCTACTAATGCTCTTCCCTTTCCTTCCCATATTGTTTTCTTAAAGGACGGCAACGCTACTGTTACACTATCTGTGTTGCAGATGTCCAGTGGCGGCGCTAGTTGCTTACTATCAGGTGACACGCTTGGTCATTTACCATGCCATAGAAAATATCATGACTTGCATTGCATTTATCAATTATTTGTCAATATTATCTTTACAGTCTTGGGGGTCCAGTGGTCGCACCCTGCTTCTAAATCAAGAAGTCGCGGGTCTGAATCCTGGCTCACACCAATGACATTTCGAAAGTTATGTGTTGCAATGCTCTTTCAAAGATAGTAAACTGGTTTAGTGCTAATAATTTGCTTTTAAATGGTAGCAAAACCAAATATGTTAGATTTTTCACAAAAAATGTTAAACAAGTAAAAACCAGTGTCGTGATGGACAACAGGAGACTGGAATTGGTCAATAAGGTTGTCTTTCTTGGGATAACATTAGACTCTAAACTACAGTGGGGCCCACATATGGAGACGTTATCTGGTAGACTTAGCTCAGCCGCTTACGTTGTAAACAAAATACGTCAACTGACCGACGTTGATACTGCACGTTTAGTATATTTTAGTTATTTTCACAGCATTATGTCATATGGTCTATTGCTTTGGGGTAGTGCTGCGGATGTATACTCGGTCTTTGTGCTCCAGAAACGAGCTATTCGTGCTATCTATATGATGAGTCCCAGGGATACACTGAGAAGTAAATTTAAAGAGATACGAATAATGACGTTACATTCACAATATATTTATGATAATTTAATCTATGTTCATAAAAATATAACTAAATTTAAGAAAAACAGTGATATTCATCAATTAAACTTAAGAAATAAAAACAAACTTGCTGTGTCCGCTACTAGGCTCCATAAAATTTCTAACGCGTTTCCAGGTCAATGTATACGCTTTTATAATAAGCTTCCAAACGACGCGGTTGAATTATCGTTAGGTAAATTTAAGAAATATGTTAAAAGTAGACTATATTCAAGCGCTTATTACTGTATCGTATATCAATGATAAAAACGTTTGGAATTGAATTGCTTCTTTTGTGTTATATTGTTTGTATTTGCTGTAGCAAAATATTGTTAATCTGCTAACTAAACATTACTGTTAATTAGTAAGATTGTGTGCAATATGACGTTTCTCACCGGCAAGCTTACTAATTTCTTTATTTGTTTTGTCTGGGATCTTGAATAAGTCATGCTCACTGAAAAGTCCTTGCTTATGGCGGCGTCGTTGATCGGGTCGCCACCTTCCCTAAAATATGGCGAGGGAGGCGATGGCTGAGATATGGGTCATGCTCGTGAACGGGTGCTGTTTGTGGGGACTGGTCTGTTCAAGCGTCCAAAGAATATTAACGTACTGTGTCCTAAGTTTGACGCGAGGAACCTCATTTTGCTCTATAAATTATTCTAATAATTTGTAATTTAGTTTACTTATAATTAAGTAAAAACAAAAAAAAAGGACTCCCCTGAGTTTCTTGCCAATTCTTCTCAGGACGTGAGTAATCGAATTGGCGGATTGAAAATATTGACCTTCATAAGTGTCTTTGATGACCTGAATTGAATAAATGAGATTTTGATTTTGATAAATATCGATGACTGAAAAACTTTGTGCCAGGCATGACAATAGGTTCGCCACCTATTCCATTTGGGGCGTAAAAATAACGGCGAATCCAGGCTTATGCCAGCCACTGCCTACACCTTCGGGTAGAAAAGGGGTGAAGTTATGTTATTTTCTTTATTAGGACACCAAACGCATTACCGGATGATCCAGTGATCTTGGTGCCGACCAGTGGCTCCACAGGACTTCCTAAAGCTGCTCTATTGACACATAGAGGAATACTTATACAACTGCCTAATGTGTGGTGAGTAGTTAACACAGATATCATTCAAAAGCGAAGCAGTCACGTATTAAATCTGAGAGATGCACAAAGTATTTTTATAAGTAGGGAAAATTGTTGGTCCTATGGTTAACTGCATCTTTTAAACTCCTCCTCCTATAGCATTAATTCTTTTTACTGTTGTTTCAGGACTTATCATACTCAATTTCCGACTCCAACAAAATTGGTGATGATCCTCACCACCTTACAATGGATCACATTCACAATGATGATGGTATCCTCTGTCGTATATCATTCACCGATTTTGATATCACCAATAGTAAATACCGTAAAAAGTGTCACGATTCTTTTAGAAAAATATAAGGTGAAGTATCTGTTTGTTATATTAAGGTTAACCCCATTTTACTTACTGTGTTTTAAAATTGTCTTATTAAAGTTAGTCTGACTTGAATTGACTAATAGTTAATATAACAACGAATAACATTAATATCATATATTTGATTTTAGATTTTTTAAATTTTATATGGAAAAGGTCGCGATCAGAGCAGTTGATCAAGTTTTAAATACATAATTATATTTATAGAAGCTTTTTTATTCAAAATATATAATAATAAATGTTTTTAGCCAACTTGGACGTTCTTCTCTCCAGCTTTTGTTCGGGGTTTGGTAGACACTATACGACTTGAACAAATCGCTTCTCTAGAAACAGTTATTCTACTTGGATCACCTTCTACACCCGAGTTAATGCAAGCTCTAAAGGTAATTACAATGCATCTGAAAGACATTTTTTATTTAATTGTTTTAAAAAGTTCAAAATTTAAATATATTTATTATTTAGTTTAATCAAAATCTCATTTTTTTTTTCTTATTATTATATTTCCAGTAGATTAGTACTCTGCAATAATAATACTTAATAATAATAATGTGTCATTTGCAAACATAGTTCGGAGCAAATTCTTTTATGTAGATTGTAAACAGGGAATACCGGGGCTATAAGCAATACTGTCACAAGTACAATCTTAGATTTTTACCTGTAGATTACTACTTCTCAAGTAATCTCTATACTACGTAATAAAAATCTACCTTTTACCAATAGCGTGAAAACAAATTAAAATATTGATATTCAAACCCATTCAAATGCTTTCTAGAGATCTAGAATACAGCAAAACACAGCTAAATTTGATGCTAAATCACATTTAATATCAAATTTAGCTGTGACAGCATTTTCGGTTCATTTTCAAAAATTCTGTTCACCTTCTGAAGGTGTTTAATAATGTAGAACATTGTTTTGCTCTATCACTTAATGTTCAGCCAGCGTTTGCAATTAAAGTGCTAAATCTCGAAAATTATCATTTTTTCTTTACAACATTATATATATGAATTATAGATCAAAATCACCCCGTTGACACCTATTAAACCTATTGACCTGTTAAAAAAACCCGCATCAAAATCCGTTGCGTAGTTTTAAAGTTATACGCATATAAGGGGACAGACAGCGAAAAGTGACTTTGTTTTATACTGTGTTAATTGAATATGTTATATATAATATGTTATTTGAATTTATATTATAGGACAAGTTGCCGGCCACGACCCACCTGTGCGATGGTTACGGCTGCACTGAAAGTCAAGGATTCATTGCATTACCCGACAGAGACGCCCCTTTTAAGTCCAATGGTCGAGTTATTAATAACTTATATTACAAGGTATAAACACTATGATTTTTTTTCTTATTAGTATTCAAATTCTCTCCGAGTCCTGGTCGTCGGGATCGAGCGAGACTTGTCCCCGCCGGCGTTGATCGCGGCAATGCTGGTGGGAGAGGAGGGGTGGAAGGTCGTGGTCTCCTTCTGCGAAGCTGTGATGCTCCAGAAGGAGGCCGCCGAGCGGGATCAGGAGAGAGCCGATCCCGCTCGAAGGCGGCGGTGGCGAGCTGATTGATCGCCGCCGCCGACGGGTGCGCGAGGGCGCACAGCCCGCGGGTGCGCCCGAGTTGTAGCCCGGGAAGGATGACCGCCTGTGCGGCCGGGGAGGGACGTCGGGGACGCTGCCGGCAGCGCGTCTCTTTACAGCGCGCGGTCGGAGCCGCCCCACCCTGGGATCCTCACTCCGAGCCCCCCTCGTAACAGGGGGGGGCGACGGTGGGGTGCACCAAAGGACCTCCCCAACGCCGGAGGAAGGCCGCCGCGAGGTTTTAGTGCGTAGCCCTAGGATCGGATTGCAGTTTACTGTTTTGGGAGTTCCTCATACCCGCTGCCGTTTCCAAAGCGGGGGCTGTGCATAAAGCATTTCCTCGCGTAAAAAAAAGGATTCACAGTGGTAGAGCCAAGCAGTTGCAGCTGCATGAATGGGCCGGCTCAACCGGTGAAATACCACGACCTCTCAGAAGGTCGACGTAAAGTGGCTCATGCCGCGTTTCGTTCCGTGAGAGGTACCCGGAAGCCCACCACCCTTTCCCCATCCTTTCCTCTTCCCTATCCCTTAAAGGTCGGCAATGCAACAGTAACACTATATGTGTTGCTGGTGTCCATGGGCGCCGTTGGTTACTTACCATCAGGTGACACGCCTGCTCGTTTGCCCTCCTAGCCCATAAAAAAAATCAAATTCTCTGCACCTAATGTATAATCAGAGCATAATTCTGATGTGAAATTAAAATAGTATATATGAATTATTGAAATGGGTTAATTACTTTCAGAGTTTAGTAATATTTATAGTAATATTATTAGTTTAAATTCATATCTTTATCATTTTTAATTTTTTTTTATGGTCCCATCTCTCATCGCTTCAGTTTTTCGATGGTAGGGAAACCAGCGCTGCCCATGGACACCCACTTGCAAGCAGATTGTTATACAGTTGCGTTGCCAACCTTTAAGGGAGCGGGGTTTGAAAGGCGGAAGGTTCCCTCTCACCGAACAAAACGTGGCATGAGCCACTTTACGCCAGTATTCTGAAAGGTCGTGGTATTTCACCAGTTTAACCGGCCGTTCGCGCAGTTAACAGGGTGATTCTACCAACGTTAAAAATGAAGTCTCTGTTAAAATATTTATTGATTTTTATTGAGTCTAAGATAGTCTAAATAGTAAAACTTCGAGTTATGCTTGAATAAATAGTGTATTATTTTCTAGATTGTTGATGAATTTGGACAACAACTGGGGCCTAACCAAACTGGAGAATTGTGGGTCAAGGGTAAATGTATTATACCGGTAAGAAAGCGTCATTATTATAAGGTTTAATATAGATTTTGGTGCTTTGGGTGCAAAAAATTTAAAAATAAAAAACCCAACTCGCTATTCACAACGGTACTGACCTTACTGCTAACTTATGGAAGCAAAAGTGAGGTATGGCAGGATGTGAATGAAAGTACTACCGTCGAAAACATTGTGTAAGGAAGGAAGTCGAATCAAAAGAAAGTATCGGTGTAAGAATAAGGAAGAGCATGGTTAGATGTTTTGGATATATTATGTGGAAAAAATTGATGATGTAAAATGGTCTAGATAGATTTACAGTGCAAGATCGGCTAGATGTCGGAGTCGATGACGTCATTTGTCATTTTTCCCGTCTAACGTTGGAATGTAATAATAATAATGCAATTGAATTGCTTTATTACCCATTGCAATTGCTGCCGTTGTAAACATAATTTATTGCTATATTTTAGTTTTTGCTTACTTTAGGGATATTACAAAAGTGACAAGATCACGGAATCTTTGAAGGATGGCTGGTTCATGACTGGTGACTATTTCCACATAGATGAAAACGAGAGGCTCACTTTCGCCAAAAAACTGAAATTCTGCTTCAAGTTCAGAGGATGTCAGGTAACATAATTGTTAATATAATTTGGCTACTTCTATATATTCAAAAAGTTTTATCAAAAGCTTATTAAAGAACAAACCAAAAAATACATATACTTCTTTCCTTTATAGATAACTTATTTATAAAGGTTTCTATAAAAAAAATTAATAAAATGAAAAGTGTTGAAGATGTTTACTACTTACCACATTTTAGCATTAACTAAAAAAATTGTCAGGTGGCACCAGAGGAAGTAGAGCGTGTAATCTCGTCTGTAGATGGAGTAGCAGAGAGTGCTGTGTGTGCATCTGACCATGGTCCTGCTGCAGCTGTAGTGCTTCAGCCAGGTGCTAACATCACCAAGGAGAGCATTCATAAAGTTGTCAATGGTGAGTTTATAACACTTTATTTCTCAGCAGAGTTTTGTGTGAGTTCTATATCAATTTAAGATTATATTTTTCCATTTTTAATGTTGAAATTATTACAAATCTTGTCATGGTGATATCAACTGCTATTTCTCTACAGAATCCTTAAGTGATCATAAGCATCTTCACGGAGGTATCGTGTTCGTCTCATCCCTCCCGCATACCAACACCGGGAAACTGAACAGAACGTTGTGCTCCAAGCTGATCTTGGATACAATTGCCTCAGGAGAGTCTTAAAGTTGTATTCATAATGATTCTGATAAAACATCAGCACGTAGTTTAATAAATTAGAGTATAAGATTATTAAGGATACTATTTGTCCTAATGGCGTAAGGGGTACCGTTAAGTTTCTTGCTCACCGTACCTTGCTCCTATTTAATACCTTAAAGGTAAGGTCGTTAAATTCTTTAAATAAATTATTAAAACGATATATTGTATTCATTTGACTTTGTACAAAAACATAACCTTTTATGTAATCTTTACGAAGCAATTTGTAGTAATTATCATGGGTAACTCTCAAAGTTGTGCTCATGTATAGGCTCTACCACCTATTCCAAGGAACCAAAAATAGTCAGTGCATCGAAATCAAACTATTATTTAATTTATAGATACTATAGGACACTAAAAATAGTTATAATACAACAAATGTACACAGAATATATAGTACTAGCAGACCGCGCCACCTTAGTACCGCCATATTTTATACATTTTCCCCTAAAGAAATTATTTCCCTCATTTTAATCATATGGTTATGAATTTTAACCTAAAATATAATTTTTCAATTCGTACTAGTAGTTCGTGAGATTAGCGGGTTCAAACAAAAAACTTGGTGTGTACCGGAATTGGAACCCGCGACCTCTGGATTCAGAAATCGCGTGCTTGACTACTACTGGACTACTGGATACTATTTTTTTTTTTTTAGATTTTATATTAATTTAAAGGTATATTAGGGATTACCTTTCGTATTTAGTTGTAGAAGTGCGTACATTACGAGGCGAGTAGTAGAGGTGCGAGGTAACTAGATATAATCCTTGTTCCGGGTGTGAAAATTGTTAATTTGTTAAAGTTCGATTTGTTCGATCCACTAATCTAACCTCATCTAGTAAACTGTATTTCGTTACGGCAATAGGCTCGCATCATGAAATTCGTTCAGTCAGCACCAAAAATAGATTTATATCTTAAATGTATAATTACCTAATATTATTTTAAAACTGGATAAGTATAACGGGAAGTATATTAAGGATGACTCCACCTCTAAAAATACCAACCCATGGAACCTCCGTCGAGGTCCGATATAATAAAGGGTACGTTAATTAACTCTGCAGAGCGCTCGGTTATTTAAAAGTAAACAGTTCAAGCGAGCTGTTGTCCCTTATATACTACAGCGGTTACAGAAATGCTGAAATATATTTCATCTACAGTTAGTCACCAGTGGTATAAAACTGTATTGGACTTAATACAATGCATTAACTATATTTTCGAACTAATAGAGTAATAGAAGTCAAAACAACAGTATTTACAATTAGTATGTTACTCACATTAGGAAAACCATTTTCTACCAATGTTTGCATCATTACATAGTATAAAACGAAGTTGCTTTCCGCTGCCCTCTTATATATTTAGATCTTTGAAACTACGCAATGGATTTTGATCCGTTTTTTAATAGATAGAAGGACTCAATGGAGTGATTTGTATGTATAATAATGTGGTGTAGAAAAAGTGATAATTTTAGAGTTTTAGCACTTTAATTGTAAATGCTGTTAAAATAACTTTTGAAGAGAGACAAAATTTGCTGGGTCAGCAAGTCTATGATAAAATGTAGTTTTAATATTGTAATGTAGTTGTAGTGTGGCAAATTTATATCAATTGTCAATTCACTTCTCAAAAATTTCATGCAAAAAGTTTGCATGGACCCGTTAGTGTCGTACCTACCTGTTGCAAGGTCAATGAGTTTAATTCCCATTTTAAATATAGAAACAATCTAGATCCCTGATTATAGATTCTACACCTATTTAATATTGACAATTAATACATTTATATCCTGTCCAGAGAATAGCTTAAATAAGGTGAAAAAATGTAGCGTTTTGATCGCGCGTCTGTTAATCTCTAGTCATTTGTTCATGGTATCACTCTTTAACAGCGACCGTAGCTATTAAGCATCCATTTATTTCAGAAAATTATCTATTCTTCAATCAAAATTACTTGCTTCAATTAAAATCTATTTTTGATTACTAATTGCATTTTCCGGTGCCGCTTTTCACGCTTTTCACTGTCGTACTTCATTCTTGTTAGTAGCTAGCTGGTTTTTTCTGATTTCGGGTTATGTAGTTCAAAAAATTACCATTATTTGTGGAAGTAACTTAGTAAAAAAAAAAAATTCTACATTTTAAGGTCTCGGTGGTGCAGTGGTCAAGAACCCCACTTCTGAATCGCGGGTTCGAATCCTGGCTCACACCAATGACTTCTGGAAATTAATTTCAAAAGATATGTGTGACAAATATCGATGACTAAAAAGTTTGTGCCCGGTTTGGCAATCGGTTAGCCACTATTATATTTGGGACAACTAACATAACGGCGAGTCGAAGCTTAACAGCCACTGCCTACACCTTCGGGCCACCTTCTTAGAAAAAGGCGTGAAGTTATGTTGTGTTATATTATGTTTCTACATATGGTCGTTAGGAAAGACTGAAAGGGCACAATAGCTTTACTTCTATTCCCGAGTTTCATTCGTTTTAAATATTTGCCAGTATCTAAGATTGATATTATTTCAAGTAGTAGTTCATTTCACTTCGGTATATCTCCATTACCATCAATATAAAAATATATGATTACAATCAATTGCAATAAAATTATGTAAACCACCTCATAGTGTCTCCAACGGTTCATTTGTGAATTCCTGTTAATTAAAACTTCACCAACTTTATTAAATGATATTTTAAAAAAAGAGAGTTAGGAAATAATAAAACCCTGTGTATAAATTCTTAGATGAAATATAAATATGAAATTCCCGCTAAATCTCTCGTCCACTAAAGTCCCAGTTGTTGGTAAAATGTAAATAACGTAATTATATTCGCAATTTAAAAACGGAACACATTTTTTTATTAAAGCGTTATACCGAGCCCTTTGGCAAACACGACCCTTAAATAACACATGTTTTAAAATACTCCCGTATCCCTTTGCCAGTATAAAATAAAAAAATTATACAAAATTATTAAAATCATCATTATAGACGTCAACGATTTATATTTTTTATTTCAATAAGGACAGTGGATTTATTGTCGAATAATGGTTTAAAAAATATTATATTAGGTTGTTGCAAAATATCTGTCGTATTTCGTTCGGTAAAATTCGAAATAGCATAATTTTTTTTGCGACACTTTTAGATCCATGTGGTTATTCCTATCGCCTAGTGTATTTACTTGCGTCTCTAAAACCGCGTGTTATTAAAATTGTATCTAGTAATTTATAAAATTTGAGTCCTTAAAATGGAGGTTGATAAAACTCGTCTTCGACACTGCATACTCTATGAGTATCAAAAATGCAACTGATGGTACCAAAAATTTGTGCAACACCTTCGGGGAGAACGTGGTAGATGTTAGAACGGTTCAAAGGTGGTTTTCAAAATTTCGAACTGGAAATTTTAACCTTCAAGACGCACCTCATACCGGCCGACCCTCTTTTTTTAATGAAGATGAATTAAAGGCCATTATAATGGAAGACCCATTTATAACTAGCAGAGAGATAGAGGGAAGAATGGGTTTTGATCGTACAACAATATGTCGACATATTAAAAAATTAAACTTTTATTTTCCTTCTAAAATATGACATAATTCATGCAACGACCTATTATTTGAAGTAAATTTTGGACTGATTTGTTTTTGAAATTGACCACCTTCTGTAAATTAATAAAAATTTCTGAAAATAAATAATTCTCAAAGGTCTTTGATATTTCCTCGGGAACAAAATACCTCTCGTTTATAAGACAAATTATTAATCGACACGTTTATATACGATTTTTTTTTACGTTAATTTGGAAGGAAAAATTTAAAAAGAGAGAAGCAGACGGCTCATTTATTTTTCCAAAAAAATATCCGATCTGGTCGTAATCTCTGTGTGGCATAAAACCACTGTTCAATAGTACTGCTTTGAGTTACTGATTCCTTCATTATAAACGTATTTATTGAAATATTTTTTTGTATATCTTAAGAACAATGTTAAAAATATATGCATATTTATCAAATTTTCTAAATATTTTATATTCTTTAAAAAAAAACAAAACAGAAAGTTCACTTAACTAAATTAATTTGTTCAGTGACCGAATAATTGGCAGAACTGTAATTCTATCTTCAATTAAGTTGTTCTTGACATTCAAATTTGTTTTCAATTAACGAAGGCTATTTAAGATGAGTCAAGTTTTCTTTATTTAAAAAAAATACTGTAAAAAAATGGACTTTGTTATTATATTAGGTAGAAATCAAAGAGTATTCACTAGTTAATCTGGTACTCAAGTACATAGATCTGTTTTTAAATGATTGAGTTACTGGTTTAAACGGTACACGGTAGTGAGTTTAAAAAAACTTTAAAAAAAGTTAAATGTACACAGAGTACACACATAACTTCATGCCTTTATCTACCCGATGCAGCAGGCAGTGGCTGTTAAACCTCGACTTGCCAATTGTTCGAATAGGTGGCAGAACTTAACCTAAAACTTAACTTGGCACAGTGAATCCATCGATTTTGGAAATGACTTTTGGAAAAGTCCCGTTTTCGAGAAGTTTGAGAATAGAACAAAATCGAACCTACGACTTTTTGAAACAGAAGCGAGCTGCTTGGCCACTGGACTATCGAGACTACAACAAGCTGATATATTATATTAAATATAGAATATTGAAATTTACTCATGAGTGAACGTGCGAATTACAGACTGAGTTAAAATAAAATAGCCACAACCAAGAAAACTTGATATTAAACTAATCTAGCAGCTTCAGTGGTTGGAAATAGTCAATCGAGTTGATTGACTATTTAGGAGCACCAAGTTCTTCTTCAACTTTGCAACTGACGTAAATCATAAAATCAGTTTTGAACTTAATGTTAGATATAAAATAAAAGACGTGGAATATGAGAGAGATCGAGACGTGCAATTTTAACTTATTATTTAAAATTAAGTTTTTTTTTTTTAAATATGCGAACATAATGTCAGTGAATGAGTGATTTTTTTTTTGTTTGAATGGTTTAAGAGAACTAATTCCTGCCCGGACAGCGCGTTAGACAAAGTTCACAGTGCATTTTGGAACATAGTCTTAAAGTAAAGAAGAACATCAAAATTAAACTCGATTACTTTCAAGTCAGTTTACGTCAAATATTCTGTCAGAGTTGGAGAGCTTCACTAGAAGTTTCGTTGGATATTAAGTAGATACTTTGAGCGTAAAAATAAGTTAAGCATAAACTTAGCTAAAATTTCAAATAACATTTTAAGTTTATATTTAACTCTGTAAACGTTAAATATAAACAAAGTTTAACAAAACCAGCTACTCTTACTTAAGGGAAATTGTATTTCATATTGAAGTTTGTGTGTATCGACAAGATAGCTATGACTAAGCAGATATATAATATCGAAGGCGAAAGGGTGCAGAATGTAGAAGTGTCAGGTTCTGTAGTATCTGTAGACATAATTGTGATAATAATAATCTAAGAGTGTGTAAGTAATGATGAGATCTCGTTGACTCCAAGAAGTTAGTGAACAAATTACTTTTAGGTTCGTGGAATAGGTTATGAGATACAATTTCAGAGCGAATTTGAAATGTTATTTTCCAGATATCTAAATTGAGACCTCTCAATTAGAAATAGGCATGTTACAATGCTACGTTCTGATAGGTATAAGCGTTAAGTAAGATGATTCAACGGCACCATAAAACTATTTAAACTATATACAACTGCACAAAAAATACCAAAATTATGAACCATCTTTATTCAATTGCTGAATTTTAATAAAAATATTGGAATATTAATTTATGCAGAGATTTTATACGAAAATAACCTAAAAAGTAACGTATGCAAACCGTTACATAAGCCCATTGTCTTACTTTAACCAACACAATCATTGTAATGAGTTTTAATTAAGTGCTATGAATAATTAATTATTTTAATGACTTTAATAAGCACTCTCAATAATATTCCATTCCATTCGATTCCATTCCATTATGAACTGAACGAGTTAAGTTAATTAATGGGATATTATTGTAATAATAATGGAGTAGAAAGTTGAGTAGTCATCAAGTCACTGGCACAATTAAAAGTTAAATGTTTTATTAACACAGAACATGCCCAAACGAAATGAACTTGAAATATATTTTGTTTATTTAAAATGTATTCCATCATTTACGTGTCATGATACGTAATCAAGAGAACACTCCATATCTTTAATAAATAATAGTTTAAAAAAACTAAAAAACACGCTTTTTATAGAAAACCGAACTAAAAAATAGAAAATAAATTTTAATGAATTTAAATTAAGAAAATAGTGTTAAAAATTTCAATGAATATAAAATAATAATAGTGTGAATAAAAAAAAATATTTTATTTTAAAAAAAGCGTGGGGTGCTTTTTAAGATATTATCGAAATGATAATCACTCTACTCATATCTGTCAATAAAATATTTATAACTATTGACACCATGCACCCCACGCTTTTTTTTTTAAATATTTTTTTTTTCACACATCAATTTATATTCATTGGAATTTTTAACACTATTTTCTTAATTTAAATTCATTAAAATTTATTTTCTATTTTTTAGTTCGGTTTTCTATAAAAAGCGTGTTTTTTAGTTTTTTTTAACTATTATTTATTTTATATTTTTTAGTTCGGTTTTCTATAACAAGCGCGTTTCTTAGTTTTTTAAACTATTGCTTAACTATTTTAAAGCGTGCTAACAACGGATATCACAACCGAATTTGAGGAATAGCGCCATCTGTGACTTATACAAGGAACTCGTTTCAAGTTGATAACGTAGACTTTCCGCTGATTGCCACTAGATGGTGCGAGAAGTAAACTATGAACACTATGTTATGTTATGTTATGTTAAAAATGAATTAAGTAAAAGTAAATTTTCTTCCTAAAATGTAAAATAATATTTACCTGCATTAAAATTACATTTCAAATCGCTTGAATATCAAATTACATGTCACAATCATCATCGTTGCAATTTAATACAAAAAGCACTAAAGATTTATGGGCGTGAATCTATAATAAGTGAGATCTAAATTAGCTCAAGTCAGGACAATTTACTTCGACATCTCTAAGAGGCTTTTAACGTGTCAGTCCACTTATATTACAAGTTTATTTATCATCACAGCAAAGACACTAAATTTATTTGGTTAACAGAGTATCTTAAAAAAAACAATAAATTATATGTTTTTTTTATGAGATAGGAAGGCAACCGACTGCAACACAAATACCTAGTGTTACAGTTGGGTTGCCGGCTTTTGAGAGATTAAGGTGAGAAGAAGAAGAAGGGGTGCGCTTCGGCACAAAACACAATACAACCCCACTCATAGGAAGAAAATATGACATGAGCCGTGCTAATGTCGATATTTGTGGAGGCCATGGTATCGCACCGGCTGAGCTGGCCAATTCATGTAGCGAACTGTAAAAACCTATGCTTTATTTGTGAGGTCAAACTGACTATAACAGATTTATGTTTTTATTTTAAGTTCTTGACCCAATGTATTCTGCGTAGGTACAAATTTATTCTATATTCGTTTCCATAAAAAGTTGAATTTGATGGAGAATAGAATGAATATACAAACAACGGTCTCAAAAGAAATCCCAAGATAGAAGTGAAACCGGGTAGCTTTTAACTGTAGAAAATGGCATCTTGTTACTTTCCTTCGAGGAAATTCCCGAATCTCTGGGGCGATTCCTCTGTAATTAATTAGCTAGTAACTTAAGGATATAGATAAATAATAAAAAAGAAAGTTTTAAGATTAATATTTTAATGCTTTTATTTAAATAAAATAGAGCCAGGAAGGTCGCTGGGCCGGCTTGACTGGTGAAATACCACGACCTCTCAGAAGATCGACGTAAAGTGGCTCATATCGCATTTCGTTCGGTGAGATAGGTACCCGGAGGCCCACCACTTTCCCCTTTCTCCTACCGGCTGTTAAGCCTCGTCTCGCCGTTATGTTTACGTCCCAATGAAATAGGTAGCGAACCTATTGCCATACCGGGCACAAAGTTGTCAGTCATCGATATTTATCACACGTAACTTCCGAAAATTTCGAAAAGTTATTTGTATTTGCCAGGATTTGAACTCACTACTTTTTGAATCAAAAGCGGAGTGCTAGCCACTGCGCCACCGAGACCCTCATATCCCATTAAACAAAAACTATTTTGTACACCCTTATATGTGTTTATTTGATATTTGACATTTTTGTTATTGGTATGTAATATTTCCGATTTTCTTTATTTTACTTTTAATAATGTAATATTATTAATCTATAAACTAATAAGTAAACTGTTTGAAAAAAATGTTTATTTGACACAATGGTTGTGTCAAATAAACATTTTTTTTCAAACAGTCGAATCACACTCAGGACATTAAAACAACGTTTTAGGATTATATCGCGTTTATTAATTACTTGTTTTTATTTATTTGCCGACGTTTCGAACACTCATCATCATCATCATCATTCATTACTCATGAAAATGATCTCTGTAAAACGTTGTTTTAATGTCATGAGTGTGATTCGCAAAAGTCTGAGAAATAAATACAATCATAATATGATGGAAGATTATTGCGTTATATGAGAGAATCAGAAAATAATTATAAATTATCGGTAAATCGGATGAAACCTATTGATCCCGAAGAGCTACGAAATGTGCGGGGTCAGCCGATCTTTACAAAAATAAATATAAGATGACGTCCTTCAAACAAAAAAGGACGGATCGAATCGTTGTCCCCTCTAGAAGCCTACTTATAGAGGCTTCTACAAGAAACTTTACAACAAGCACTTTGATTTGGACCCTCCTTGGGTTTTGCTTATTCATTCACTTTTCGCCAAGGGGATGGTAAATAAAATAACCCTGAGCAAGTTCGCTTGTCAATACAGACTTGTAGATGTGGTCATGAGAGCAGTCTATTAAATAGTATTAAGCAGTCTAATAAATTGCGTTTCCTGAACTCTTCATGCAGATGAAGAGTTCAGGAAACGCAATTTATTTTTATTTATTCAAACTGTATTAAAAAATATCGGCTTTAATTGTCTTATAATATGTATATACATACCCTGTGCAGCCTTTTACCGAATTTTTCAGAAGCCAATTGAACATTGTGATCACCGAGATGAATGAAAAAAGGAAATATAATTGAGTTACATTTAGTGAGAATATAAAACTTGTTCGCTCCTTCACTCGCTCATTCACGTTCAGCTAGAACCGTCCAAGTCATTATATTCAAAATGAGAACTTAAAATATATAAAGGCTTCGTTCCTTTGAGAAGAACCTTCTGTTTTGTTGATGTAGAAATTAAATATATGAGCGGAAACTGGCCAGATGCCGCCGCGGACATCTTGTACTAATATTTAAGTTTCATTTCGCTAAGCAAAATTGGAATGAATATTTTGATCAAACGATATAGTGACTCAAGTCACTGTGCTGTACTATCTTACCAATTTTGAAGTATTTTAAAGATCCATATCCAGAAAAGGCCAAATAGTGAAGAGTGAAATTTGACCTCACTCGTGACTATTTACTAGAGTCCGACCGAAACTGGTTTTCAGGCCGAGACCGAAACCGAAACCGAATGTTCGGCCGTCACTTCAGTTTCGGCCGAAACCGAAACCGAAACTTACGTGTTCGCCTATAAAATTCCATAATACTGAAATTTGATGCTTTTCCCATTATTTTGCATCAATTAGAAGAGGAAATGAAAAACAATGGGTATATGTATTAATTTAGTTGCAATCAACAATATAACTTCACGTCTTTTTCTACCTGAAGGTGTAGGCAAAATGTTTACCAGATACAAAAAAGTAAAAAAAATATATAATCCAATATTCAAATCGCTTATTGTTTTTATTTAATGAAATACATACATTGTCTCTCTTTTGAGATACTGCTTATCTAAAAATAATCCTGTCCTTTTCCTAATTTAAGTGCAAAAGTACAGTATGTCATCTCATAGAACTATCCATGTTGTCAAAAGAATTGGCTGCGGTTTTATGACCGTCCGCCGTAACGTAATCCTCTTTCGGAATGTTTTCGTTGGTGGGATAGGAAAGGAGTTGGAAGTGGAATGAGGAGGGGAGAAGGTTAGGCTTTGGGCCTCGAAATCCTTTCCTCACCGAGCAAAACGCGCGCTGAGCCACTTGACGCTGATATTCTCAGAGGTCGTAGTATTTAACCGGTCGAGCCGGTCTATTTATGCAGCAATCTGCGTAGCTCTACCACTCATCTAAATACACAACTTCACGCCAAATCCCTTGCTGGGTAAGCAGAGAGAAGAAAGCGCCAAAAGGCATGATTCTTACACACCTCACCCGCTTCGTTGACTTTCATAACTCTTTTCATGCATAGTTTCGGTTTCGGCAAAACCTTTGGCTGAATTTGGCCGAATCCGAAACTTCTGCCGAAACTCGATTTTTGGCCGAAACTGAACTTTTAGTCGGACACTACTATTTACCATTTTCTTACAGTTTCATCTACATCGGTTAGGATAGTGCAGTTCCTTCATGAGTAAACTAAAAGTTTCTAACATACTCCAATATATATCTAGTACCTATAGCTCCAAACAACTAACCTGATAATTTTTTTTTTTAATTTTAATCATAAAATCATAACAGAGAAGTTATTGCAGTCACATTTATGTAAATAAAATTATATTTAGTATAGCAGCACTCAACAAGCACCATTAATCCCTAGAACACATTGACTACTTGGTGCGCGTCGCGTACGTGTCCAACATTCGCGAGTAATCCCGGTTGATCCCGCTTACGATTCGGATCAAAACGAACCATTAACAAATGGGTAAATTACAGAAAATTCTTCTTTGTAAAACCTTATGTTAGAGATATTATGCGTTGGACCTATATCAGTAGCAGGTACATAAGAGTTGCTTTTACCGACAGAGGCCGACGTGGTCATAGAACAGCTAAACTCAGCAATTCCATCACACAATATGTTATTTTCATTCGTTCATCATTACTTTGTTACAATGCTGTTACCACCACTTCAACTAACAATAGAATCTTCGGCTTAGTTGAATGAAATACTAACTTATGTTTTTGGAAGGTATGTGTGTTAAAAATTAAAAACTGATAAAATTGTGCCCAATATGGAGCCCATATTGGGCATATTGGCTTCATTGTTATTCATGACCAATATTTTCTTCTTACAATAATAACATGAAAGTACTTACATATAAGTTTGTATACATTCTATATTTCAATCAATCGGAACATTGCCAAGTATGATTCGATTACACACATATGTCGTAACTAAACCATTTCATTTTGAGCGCGAACATAGAACACATTGGGTTCCGCGCGTGACCAAATAATACCACATTTGGATAGATTGGATGGACATAGTACAACCTGAACATGTCATTGTAAGCTTTAGTACAGAAAACTATACGTGCGCAGTTTGCAAAAGTTTTTTAAGCAGTTTTATATAATATCTAGCTGTGTGGCGCCGGCTTAGAATACCGCCACCCCATCTCTTCCCGTGGGTGTCGTAAAAGGCGACTAAGGGAAAAGCTAGAAGAATGGGCAGCAGCATTCTCTCTCAAAAAATACAGCCTACTGCGATCGCCAACCCGCCTGCCAAAAATGAAATGGAACTTTTAGCTTTTCTTGGCGTTTGTCAATATTTGACGGACACTTATCGATTGAAACCTTCTTATAAATATTTTGTTAGTTGAGACCGATATTAATATTTAACGTATTCAATTTGTTTGAAAGACAAACTTATACTTTTCTCAAGAATCCAAACCCGAGACAAAGGTAAGTAATATAAACACAACAAACTATGAACTTTGAGTCGCGACCATTTTGGAGTAAATTTGTTTAGTATAACAATCAAATGAATCACAGCATTCCATTCTCCAAACAACTAATTGGAAACCATTTTGAATTGTTTGATGGAATTTATTCAAATATTATTCAATTATTCAAAATTTTTGGTTTTATACACTCATAGGAAATTAATATTTTAAAACAAAACGTGTTTTTAAAAAAGAAAGCATGGTTATAATTATTAAATTTCTCAAATTAATGTTATTTATTTATTGACTTCATAAAGAGCCAATATGAATGAATTGGTTAATCTCACACACACCACCCCAACAACCCTAACAAAGTTCAGTTGTTTCTTCTGAGTGATCAGTTTCGCGGGAACTATTACATCTTCTTCACCAAATATCTAATTTTCGTAACAGCATCGATTCACTATAATCTTAGTGCGAGTTCACACCTTAATCTTATTTGAGAATCTGTAAGTTACTTATCTGTTTCCGGATCCATCACTTCTCAAACATCAGTTCAGAATGCTAAAAAAATATTTTTTTTATTAATACAACGTAATAATCTTAGTGAAATTTGAAATGAAATTAATTTAAAATGAGAATTAATTAATATTACAAGATATAACGAGAGCCGTATCGACCAAAAGGCTCGGCTTAGGTAACAAAAATATAAGACATTCAATTAAAAATGTTACAAGATTCATCCGAGGCATTTAAGAAAGCATTTAGTTGAAAGGTTAAGCATATTTTTGATTACAGTGAACATAATATTACACTTTTTTTGTTATGTTTTATAATATGTAATCTTATTTCCATGATTTTTATTTAAGTCCAGGGACAACAGCAACGCTATTGATCAAATTTATTAGTACCTAATACATTTCTAATAACTTAATAGCGCAATGAGAGCCAAGTGCTCTCATTCTGTATCATTCTTTTTCTGCCCATAATATAGTTTGTTACTTTTGATACTAAGTACTTGGATTGATTCGATGGGATTGCCAAACTCTAAAAATATACTCGTAAGTGTAAGATGAAAAATAAACTTCTTTGATAAAAGAGTTCAAAGAATAAAGAGGTTTTATGTTTTATTCGTGTATTTGTTATTCTTGTTATAAAGAGACTTCAAAAAACAGGAACAAAAACTAGTGCTGGTGAACCTCATACCTGGTGACACAGATCGATTACCTACTTAAATAGGTAATCGACAGGAGATAGTTTTTGCCTTGCTTTGTGCCAACACAAAACTGATTCTTAGATATATATTCTTTCATGAGCATCAAAATATCAAAGAATGTAACTTTTTAATAAACAAATAAACGTTTTGATAAAACGATAGCGGGGGATCCTAAAATAACCATAATTCATGTCTTTCACTAGTTAAGCTACAAAATTAATCAGCACAGATTTATAAAGGACGCTTGTACAAGCACGAGGTCGGTCGCATAAAACGGTGCTCCATATTTGTAGCTCGCTGCCGGTGCAGCTAACCTTTGTGTAATTTGTCTTACAGAACTCGGCCAACTTAAGTTTCTTTTTATTCCTGTATGTCTCTGGATCTTTCCCTAAATTCAGTTTTACGGAGACAGTTCTAGTACAATTTTATTCCAAGTATATATCATTGGCTCCTCTCTCAAGGGAGATACCAAACAATTACCAAATTAATTGTTGAGAAGCTGTACGGCATCAGTGCTCTTTAACCAACATAATTGGAGGTAAGCCTCTGGATACGTGTCTCACTGAACAAAATGCGGCATGAGCCACTTTACCGAGAATTTTCTGAGAGATCCTGATTTGTCGCAGCCAATGTATGCAGTACACTTTTAAAATTTCGAATACCTTCTTCAAATATTACCCAGAACTACATAAAACCTTTAAATTTAAAACTATACAAAACGCAAAATAAACTTTATTATTTCATGGTTCCCGAGACAGGGTTCAAAATCGGTGCCAAGTAAATAATAAATGACCTTCTATTTTATTTGACTATGATATTTTCAGTTTTAAAATTTATGAATATACTCGCACAGTGAAATCAAAATTACTCAGCATTTTTTTTTTATCGTTTACACATTATTTCCTGAAGGGATGATTGAAATATTTGTTTCAATTGCTAAATAATATATTGTCATAAGCCACGCGCAATTGGCTGTAAACAAACATTAAATAATATATGTTTTATTTCCTTTTTTTATAAATAATATAATTCAAAGAAAATTTAGATTCTTGATCGAGTTCGTTTTAATCGCAGAGTGCCCATTCAAAATTGCCTACTTCTTGAAGGGCCATTATATCTCGGCTCGACCTCGCTAATTAATCATTCAAATCCTATTAGAATAATATCATAAAGGGATAATGAACCATCGATTTCAATTATTGAATTAATGCAAAATGTTTCCAACCACTGAACCGTAAGCAGCAAGGTGAATAACTTAAGGCAGGGGTCCGCAAGTGGTGCACAATATGTAAATATTCGAAAGTTATTTTATCGTTACAACTAAGGCTCACTACTAGTTAAAATTAGTTATTAGTTAGTTTAGTTTATAGTTAGAATAGAAAGTGATCTTTGCTTTTGGAAGATTCGAAGTTTTAGCATGAACGGTGTCGTAGGTTCGGTTCAATTGTGTTTAAGACATACACTACTTAGTGTCTTTCAAATTTCGTGAATAATTTCAATGTAGACGAATTTGTATTTTTTGCTATTACAATATCAGAATTTTGAGCCACTAACTAACACTACTTACTGTAAATATAAAGTTTTATTTGACCATATGTTTGGAAATAGGTTACCTCCATAGATGTAACCTCATTTCTAAAAAACAAATATAAAACTTAGTTTTAAATTGTCCCCGTGGTCCAGAGGTCGAACAACCCGCTTCTGAATCAAGAACTCATGGGTTTGAATCCGGGTTCACACCAATGACTTTTTGAAATTGTTTTCGGAAGTTATGTGTGATAACTATCGATGACAGACAACTTTGTGCCCGGTGTACGGTAATAGGTTCGCCACCTATTCCACTTGGGTCGTAAACATGACGCTAACCCTGAAACCTTCAGGGCGAGAAAATAAGTTATATATATATTCATGCATACATGTTTATGATTAGATTCTGGTCCTCTCAAAAGCTTACAAAAAAACTTAGCCAAAATGTTGAGTTGACGTGTAATATTAAGTTGACGTGTAATGTTGAGTTGACCTGTAATGTTCCTGAATATATATTACAGCTACACTATAACCGTATAGCATCAAACAGTTGCTTCCTTATTTTCTGCTGCCTCCATATTTGAATATTAAAAGTGTGAAGGTACAAAATTGGTATTAAAAATCGGTAGAATAGTAAAAATAATTACCAATTCTAATAAAATGTTTAGCACTTTATTCTGGAATTTGGGCATTATGCAAATGAATTCCTTTTTTATCTATTTGTTTTGGCAACGGGAGAAGTCGTTAGGTAAATTCGTTCAGCTAACGACTCAGTTCACAGAAGGTGAGAGAAAATAATTAATTCATAATTATTTTTAACGTTCTTTTATTTCATTAAATTTTGTTAAGTTTTTTCTATATAAATTTAAGCAGTAAATATTTAAAAGGGCGAGCGGCAGCAAGGTCTCCTCTTGCTAATGAAATTGACGGAACTAGAATTCAAAGGACATACTCGTAATTTTGTCAATCGATATTTATCAAAACATATCGACATTTCTAAAAGTTGTTGTGTTATACCCCGACGAAAACCCGGGACCTTGGGTTAAAATAAGTTAAAAACAGACTGCTGTACCTCTAGGCCATCGAGTCGAACTAAATTTGTGTGCTGCTATATAAACTAAATGTAATGGCTTTTCATTTCAGATAAAACATTGTGCAGACTTTTATTCCCCTTTGTTCCAACATCCGTCCATTAAACACCATTACTCTCGCAGTATTCAAGGTACTGAATAGAGCCTCGGTAATATAAATTAAGATAGGCCTTGTCTTGTTTTAATATGAATAAAACTGAACAGTCAGTTTGTAATGTTTATGATAAAAAGTAGCAAAGATTTCTTAAAATACCTAAACCTACAAATCTATATGAAATTCCATTCGAATTTAAAGTATTAACATACTTATTGGTTGTGACATTAAAACAAATTTTAGGATTATATCGCATTTATTTATTACTAATTTTATTTATTTCCCGACGTTTCGAACTCTTTACAGAGATCATTTTCACGAGTGAAATGATCTCTGAATGACGTTTCGAACTCTTTACAGAGATCATTTCGTGAAATGATCGTCGGATTGTTTTAATGTCATGAACGTGATTCGCGAAAGTCTTAGAGATAAATATACTTATTGGTTATTTCAATTTAATAAATGTTTCTATTACAATTTATAAATAAAATACTTTGCTATAATTTTGTTTCGCATCAAAAATATTTTTTACAGCGTTTACGATTAAAGTGATAAATCTCGAAAATTATCACTTTTGCTTTATTACATTATACATGAGCTATACTATTAAGCCACCCCATTGACACTCTCTATCTATTAGAAAATATCGCATTCAAATCTGTTGCGTAGTTTCAAAGATCTAAACATAGACGTGGACAGATAGCGGAAAGCGACTTTGTTTTATACTATGTAATGATGATAACGGATTTGAAGCATATTGCTTAATGGCATAACTACAAAATATACAATTTGTAATATCTGTCATGTACAGACACGGACCATGTTCTCATTATTAGTATAACATAGATTTTTCTGATTTTGAGATAAATTTAAAACCGAAATTCTTACGCCACAATACAGTTGTTCATAACATCATTACGGCGCACAATGAAGGTGTCGATCAGTTTCCTTTCGGACGATATTTCATTGAAATTAATTTGCGTCTCGTTCCGCGCCTTAAAGACGAAATACATTTTTATCACTTTTAAAAAGTTTGACAGATTACATCAGAACCTTCCGATGAAGTTCTGGAGAATCCATTAGGCGAGACAACTATTTATCACTTCGGATATAAAATATATCTGTTGGGACATTTTTTTTTAATATCAAAATGATAAATTATTACTACGGAAGAGGAAAAAAAAATAATTAAAAAAAAAGGTAAAAAGCGACTTCTAGAAACGTAAACCACAAAATCTTTAAGTACCTAAATGAAAACAGTACCTTCATAACTAAAAAGCGATAAATAACGAAACTTACTAATTTGTATACTTAATACAATATACTTTTATAAGTGATCTTTAACTGTTATAATATTTACTTTTACTATTGCCACTCATTATTGAAGTCGGTGCAACACAATAGAGTACGTTACCTGGGCTTGCACCGACTCCAAAAATAAGTGACATTTGTAAATATTATAATAGTTAAAGATTAATTTATGAAAGTATTACGTTTTGTATATTGTATTAAGTATACAAATTAGTAAGTTTCGTTATTTATCGCTTTTTAGTTATGAAGGTACTGTTTTCATTGACTTAAAGATTTTGTGGTTTACGTTTAAAAGTCGGTTTAACTTTTTTTTTTAAAAGTATTTTTTTTCACGAGTTTTAGTGATATAATGAGTTGTGAACTTCAATAGAAGTTAGTTAATTTACATGGCTTTCAGTTTATTAAATATACCTTGATTTATTAATATCAATTGTTACAAGTCCGTTTGTTAAATGGTTGATATTTTTAGGGAGCTATAATTGTTAATATTAAGTACTTAGCTAAAAGAGTTTGATAATACTTGTTAAGTATTTATATTTTAGTTATTATCATGGGTAGACAATAACACTGCAGCCCGAATGAAGACCAATCGTAGCCTTGAAAGTATTGTAAAAAAAAAACCATTTTTACAGTATTGTGTCGTAACTAATAACCGTTTAAGAGTTCCGCAGCTTCATCATCAGCACAGCAGTATCAGATATGGATTTAAGCTTATCTTCCAAGCAACACGTTAGTCCTATACACCACTAAACAATTTCCATCGACTAACTGCGGTACTGTCTCCAAACTCCTAACCATTAAGGAGTTCTGTGGCTTCTTCATCAGTACAGCAGCATCAGACGTATATTCAAGTATACCTCACAAGCAACACGTTAGCCCTACATACTACCAAGTAGTTTCTATCGAAAAATTGCAGTGCTGTCTTCAAAGTCCTAACCGTTGAGGAGTTCGGTGGCTTCTTCATCAGCACACCAGCATCACATGTTGATACCATAAAGAATATCCCTAAGACATCACTATTACGTAACAAAAACACCATACTCGCATACAATTTTCGGAGGTTGCCTTCGATTTCTCCTGGTTTCCATCATCAGATCCTGACCGGGTGAAAATGAGACCATTTCAAAGGTAAACACTATCGATCGAAAAAAAAATTTTTGAAATCGGTCCTTAATTGACGAAAATATCGGTGAACAGACATAAAAAAAATTATACATACAGACGAATTGAGAATCTCCTCCTTTTTTCGAAGTCAGTTAAAAATACGTTATAAAATGATGAATTAATTTTTAACTTTGGAATTATACGAAGTTAGACACGGTACTGCCAGTAGTCTACATTATTTATTTTAGCTAGAACTGACAGTATATGAACGGAAAATCATTACATAGTATAAAACAAAGTCACTTTCCGGGGACAGACAGCGCCCCTTATATGCGCATATCTTTAAAAATACGTAACGGATTTTGATGCGGCTTTTTTAATAGTTAGAGGGTGTCAACGGGGTGGTTTTGATCTATAATTAATGTATAGTGTAGAAAAAAAAAGTGATAATTTTCAAGGTTTAGAACTTTAATCGCAAACGCTGCCTGAACCTTAAATTAAACTTCAACTAACACGGAGCTAATACGTATCTTGGCTCAGTCGATGCGATGATATATTGTATATTAAATAATCATAATTATAATTTAGTTGGTTCTGGGATTCTGTGAAGATATTATGTTCTGTAGGGAATAGACGACCGGTGTAAGACCGGACTAAAAAAAAAAATATTCTCGAAAGTTCACGCAGGTACCAATCTGAAAAAAAGGTCCCTATCTGAAACGGCAGTGTACAAGAATGATGTCTGACGTGATTTTCCTTAATAACCGCTTACTATGAGGCGGTTAATGTCCTCGTTTGAAATCATTGTATTAAAAAAACAAATAATATGTGAAGGGTATCCAATTATATAAGAAAATGTCGTAAAACCTTTTTAGAATGCTACCTGTGTTCCTAATAAAATGTTATCCACCCGGTACACGGGTAATTGGAGCTCAATCCCGCGGGGTCCTTATAAGGCTGGCAACATTGAGCGTGAAACCAACTGTAAATACTCATATATTGAAACCTTCGGCGTGGCCGTTTAATCCCGCATGGGACTTTGTAAGTCGATGTTTTTCAGTCTGAAAAAATATAGGCACATTCAGATATAACGCAAATATTATACGGAGAGCCGCTGGGATTGCCGCGCGGTTGTGTACACGTCGGTATACGTAATACCTTACTACCTGCTGTATAAAATGAAAGTTAAATTTGAATACGTAAAGTTTTAGTATGTTCTAACTGTGCGGTTAGATTATCCATAATAACTTTTAAAAGCTCGATTTAAAATGTAGCATGAAAGTAGTTTCCTGGAATTTGTATGTGAATGAGATTTACATAAATTCTTAATACAAAAAGGAGTGCTTCAAAGCACGGTTCTTACACACTTTATTCGTCTTCGTGAACATCTCATAATAATGTGTTTCTAATTGGTTCAGTTTTACTTTTTAACTGACTCACAGAAGTAGTTGTTATTAATTTAAATTATTTTTGTAATGTCTGTTTATGCATAAATCTATTCTAAATAGACAAATTTAGATACTAATTATTTTGTTCCTTTGACAGTCTCGGTGGCGCAATGGTCAAGCACACGGCTTCTGATCCAGAAGTCCGGGTTCGATTCCAGATACTGACACACACCAATGACTTTTCGAAAATGGTTTTCGGAAGTTATGTGTGATAAATATCGATGACTGAAAACTTTGTGCCCGGTATGGCAATAGGTTCGCCACCTTTTCCATTTGGGACGTAAATATAACGGCGAGACGAGGCTTAACAGCCGCTGCCTACTTCGGGTAACAAAAGGCGTGAAGTTATGTTATGTGTTATTTTGTTCCATGTATGCTTATATCGATTTCGGTCCCGTTGTTCATTCTTACGATGTAATATCCTTACCGACAATTCTGACACACTTTTCTGTCTGGTCCTCTACAAGTTTTAGTTGCAGTCTGCGTTTGCCACTCCGCATTTTATATGGCTCAGCCATAGAATAATAACGCATAGAAGGATAGTCTCATACCTACAAAACGGCAAAAGTGAGGCATAAAATCAATTGGCGTGTGCGTGAACTATATTGTGTCGTTACACGCTACACACACAAATGCGTCAAAATAATGTTAGTAGTGAAGTCATATTACCCCAAAAATGGGGTAATTGGACCATACTTACCTCGGCCTCGTACCTTTTGGGTACATTACGTTTATAGTCTTACAGAATGATGAATAGATATATCAAATATCAATTAATGATATACTCTTAAGTTATTGCGATGAAATAACATTATCAATCGACCAAATTTGACAGTGAAATTCATTATGCATTTTTAGTGACGCCCAAAAACTAACTTTTTGGAATGTATTTTAAATTTTTGAATGAATATGAATGTATTTTGAACTTCAGTAATATATAAAAAATTAATAATAAAACATTGGTAAATTATTTTCTACATCTGGCAATACTTCGTGGAGAGTGCAAATAATTTAAATAATTATTTTAGATTTAAGTTTTAGAACAAAATACAAGTTAAAACGCAATATTTACACATGAAATGTTATGTTCGAGTCTTTGTGAAGTCATTCCGTTGTATTGTGACACCGATTTACAGCACAAACCGTCATTTACAAATAAAATTTGGGATAAATTATCGCCGCAACGTGACCTTGAGCAATGCCGCGGGTCGTTCGTTACTAGGCCATAAATGGCCTAGTAAAACTTGCCTCACTTGCTGCGCGTGAACTCGGTTTCTATGCGTTATTATTCTATGGGCTCGGCTATGCTCAACTATACAGATTCTATTCAAGTTCTTGAGGTTGTTCCGCTTGAATAATGTTGAAATTCCTGCCCTTATTTTTTTCTGTCGATAATCCATTCCGTATTCAACGTGTATTTTGTGGTATTACGTCACGAATATCGGGAGATGTTAGCGTGACGTCATCACGTGATCATCGTATTATTTTTATTAGCGAACGTAAATTGGATTTGTGGAGATGGAACGGGATCTGTGTTATATATAAATTTAACGTCCCGGCGCGGCGGCGACGTCGAGAGCCTGTGTTGAAACTAATGAAAACATAATAAAAGTGAATTAGGAAATTCACATTTTCTTACATTATCATCCTACAGTTGGTATATTATAGAAGCGTTCACTTCCTTAACATAATAATATATTTAAAAATCAAACTGCAGAGTTTTAATATAAATAATAAAGAAAATAATTAATTACCTTCGCAACAAATTTCATTTATACTAATTATTTGTCGTTTATTAAAATTCAACGTTGTACGAGTTCATTCTGAAAGTGTATGATATTATCTTGAGATCCTTCGAACACTTCTGTACCATTACGTCGTCAAGTTATTTATGTTACTCATGCTATATTTACTTCCGGTCATAGTACTTCAGCACACCTGTAATGAATGACATATTATTATATAGTTAGTTAATCTAGCACAGTTTGTATTTTTTATTCAAATGTACTCATGTATATTATGATTTTTTTTATGGGATAGGAGGGCAAACGAGCAGGCGTGTCACCTGATGGTAAGCAACCAACGCCGCCCATGGATACCAGCAACACAAAGTGTTACTGTTACGTTGCCGACCTTTAAGGGATAGGGGATAGGAAAGGATGGGGAAGGGGGGTGGGCCTCCGGGTACCCCTCTCACCGAACGAAACGCGGCATAAGCCACTTTACGTCGGTCTTCTGAGAGGCCGTGGTATTTCACCGGTCGAGCCGGCCCACCCATGCAGTGAACTGCTTGGCTCTACCACTGGTAGAGCCAAGCCAAGTATGTTTCGACCAGTTGTTCATCGTTTTAATAAGACCTGTGACGAGCTGTACGTAAATATTTTGTTTTACATTTATTATCTAAATGAAAAGGTTTCAGCTTAATATCGAACACTCATGAAGATATTGGAACCTTACTTATCTCCAGGAAAAAATATTTTAACAAAGCATTGTTTTTTCTGCTCATTTCTGGCTTTCTTTTTCATTTTTGTTAATTATATTAAAGTAATAACCTTTTATATAAGTTCTTAAAGCGATATTATTTTTAGATCAATAAGTAGATCCTTAGATAAATAAATCCTTCCTACTTGATAGAGTCCAGTATTATTATCACATAAATACACAATTCAAGTAGCAATTATCAAAGGAAACAAAACTATTCAAATAAATATATCTAATGAATCAATCTGTTAAGTTCGCAGGTCTGACTCGACCGGTAAAATATCACGGCCTCTCAGAATACCGACGTAAACTGGCTCATGCTGCGTTTTGTTCGGTGAGAAAGGTTTCCGTAGCCCCCCCCACCCCTTTTCCATCCTGTTTCTATGGGAGCCGGCAACGCGCAGTTGCAGGTCTTCATGGGTTGGGATAATTATTTGCCATCAGACGACCCGCTTGCTCGTTTGCTCTCGTATTCCATTAAAATTGTAAATTCCATGGTAAAAGAACATTATTTAAATTCTACAAGTTGATAAATTGTTTTTATCTTTATTCTCTGTATGTATGTATGGTACATGTATATATGTTTGTATTTATTGTATATATGTATGTATTTTGTATTGCCACGTATTTATATCATTATATATAAAAAGTACACCCCAGCTCCCATTTTCCATACTGACGCTAAATATGAAAGTAATAGTGGGGTATGGCAGAGTGTGCACGAAAGTAGGATAAACGCGGTCGAAATGAGGGCACTGCACAAAATCTGCGGAGTGATTCTCACTAACAGCGTCGATAACAAGGAAGTTCGATTAAAAGAGTGTCAGTGTAAAGGTAATAAAGCGCATTCTCCGATGGTTCGGACATGTAGAAAGTACGGATTATTGTGAATGTAATAATATTTGTGTTGCAGGTTTCTATGGCGGCGTTGGTTGCTTTCCCTGTTGCTTGTTGTGACACGCCTGCTCTTTTACACTCCTATCACTAAAAAGAGTTCAGGAAATACTCTCAAAATGCTATACTTTTTGTATGGCATTTTGAGATGGTCGATCATAAAATATATTTTTATGATTTATCGTACTTTATAAAAATATCTCAGTTTTATATAATTACATAAATTATGTCAATGATGTAGGAGTAAATGAGCGAGCTTCAATAAATCACGTGAGTTCCGGTTCCTGCCGGCTGCTCCCGCCATTAACACATACCTACAGAGGATATTTGAAGCGAGCTATTTGATTTATTCCACGACTTTCTGCTCATTCGTTCATCGTTCATTTTATGTAACAGAATAAATGTGTTGGTTCATTCGGATTTAAAGGAACGGAATAATGTTTGTAATATATTTTATTGTTGTTGGAATACAGAAATCTGATTTTCTCGCTGAATAATACGCGTAACATCCACTTGCGTTCCGTTAAACGCTAGGATTTTAATATACGTATAATACATAATTATAGTATCTGGAACATTCGAACCCGTAGCCTAAGAATTAAATTCAATTTATCAATGCTATAAGAACGTTCGTCTCTCATGAGAACATTCGCTTCAAGTGTACTTGTATATTGGCAACACAGCATGAGCGTGCAATTCAATTGCCAGTTGTTAGGTAGAAGTCGGCAGAGCCTTCATTAGTTCCGGGCAGAGATACTTCAGCAAAATGTATCTTGTTATGAAGCTACGTCTACAGTCAGTCGGCTACTTATTAGCGAGTGAACGAATGAGAGTTGTGCCGAGACAAGTGAATGAAGAGTGAACGTGATCAAGTGTCGAGTGAACACGTTTGTGTTAGTGTCAGTGAGAACATCAAGCCATCCTTAATAAATAATTATACTTTCTTTAGCAAAAGGCGTATAAATATAATTTCAAAAAATGAAATTAATTCGAAACATTGGTAGAGCCAAGCAATTTGCTATATGAATGGGCCGGCTCGATCGATAAAATACCATACCTCTCAGAAGATCGACGTAAAGTGGCTCATGTCACGTTTCGTTCGGTGAGACAGGTACCCGGAGGCTCACCCTCATCCCCATCCTTTCCTATCCTACTTATTTAAAGGTCGGCACGCAACTGCCGGGTGCATTGTTTCGATCTTTAGAATTTAAAAATTAGCATAAGTCCACTCAAGTTTTGAAAAGTGGGCGTAAATTTACAATAATGTATAGGAAACCCATGTGGTGACACCTCACTGGAGAAATTGTATTCTTTTCGGGACCCTTTGAATATATTCAGAATAGCTGTTATTACGCTGGATATCGCTTCAACAGGCGGCATCATATTTTTATGTCAAATATATTTGGAACACTTTGCCTATCTCGGTAGAGTACGTTACACGGAGATGACAAAAGGCTGTTGCTATTCGTACGATTGTATCAATAAATATAGAATTATTTCTGTGACACCTAGACGTGAGAGATACTTGCTGAAATATAAAGTAGATATATTTATAATAGACTTACATCAGGGAATGTTACATATTATACTAGCTAACCCAGCAAACGTTGTCTTGCCGAAAAATAAAATTTAAAAAATAGGGGTTGTTCGTAGGGGGTTGAAAATTGAGGGTTGCATGTATTTTTGTATCCCGTTTTATAAAAAAAATAAGAAACAGAAATATGTCGAAAAATTAAAAAAAAAATTGAGGGGTGGGCTACCCTTGTGATTTAGGGAGATGAAAAATAGATGTTGTCCTATTCTCAGACCTACCCGACACGCACATAAAATTTCATGAGAATCGGTCAAGCCGTTTCGGAGGAGTTCAATTACGCACATCTAGACTCGAGAATTTTATATATTAGACTAGCTGACCCAGCAAACGTTGTCTTGCCGAAAAATAAAATTTAAAAAATAGGGGTTGTTCGTAGGGGGTTGAAAATTTAGGGTTGCATGTATTTTTTTATCCCGTTTTATAAAAAAAATAAGAAACAGAAATATGTGGAAAAATTAAAAAAAAAAATTGAGGGGTGGGCTACCCTTGTGATTTAGGGGGATGAAAAATAGATGTTGTCCTATTCTCAGACCTACCCGACACGCACATAAAATTTCATGAGAATCGGTCAAGCCGTTTCGGAGGAGTTCAATTACGCACATCTAGACTCGAGAATTTTATATATTAGACTAACTGACTTGACTGAATTTTATTTTTCGGCAAGACAACGTTTGCCGGGTCAGCTAGTCTAATATATAAAATTCTCGAGTCTAGATGTGCGTAATTGAACTCCTCCGAAACGGCTTGACCGATTCTCATGAAATTTTGTGTGCATATCGGGTAGCGATCACATCTAGACTCGAGAATTTTATATATTAGACTAGCTGACCCGGCAAACGTTGTCTTGCCGAAAAATAAAATTTAAAAAATAGGGGTTGATTGTAGGGCGTTGAAAATTTAGGGTTGTATGTATTTTAGTATCTCGTTTTATAAAAAAAAATAAGAAACAGAAATATGTCGAAAAATTAAAAAAATATATTGAGGGGTGGGCTACCCTTGTGATTTAGGGGGATGAAAAATAGATGTTGTCTTATTCTCAGACCTACCCGACACGCACATAAAATTTCATGAGAATCGGTCAAGCCGTTTCGGAGGAGTTCAATTATGCACATCTAGACTCGAGAATTTTATATATTAGACTAGCTGACTTTTATTTTTTATTTTTCGGCAAGACAACGTTTGCCGGGTCAGCTAGTCTAATATGTAGAATTCTCGAGTCTAGATGTGCGTAATTGAACTCCTCCGAAACGGCTTGACCGATTCTCATGAAATTTTGTGTGCATATCGGGTAGCGATCACATCTAGACTCGAGAATTTTATATATTAGATGAGTCCGATCATATTGTATGAATATAGATGAGAGACTTGAAATGACTTTAATTACGTGATGTTTTTATTTACTATTTAATTTAATTAAATTTTTAAATCTATTCAATAATTTTTACCATACATTTTGTTATTGTGTAAAATCAAGTTTTTTTTTAAATCTTAAATTTAATAATTATTTCTTAATACATGGAATGGAATCTACTTGAATCCAAAGGTATGTTTTTAAAAAGTGTTCATAAAGTCTACGAAAGTAAAGCCTTAAGTCACCTTATCTAGATTGTTGCATATTTTTGCATTTTTGAAATATACTAACTTACACCTGGCCCGCTGCTTTAAGGTTCATACGCCTGAGTAGATAATGTCACACACTTTTTGCTTGAGTTTAAATAAATAAAGAGACTTTATACGAGGCGAGCTATGACACCGGTGTCTGGTGTCTGATGTCTAGGGGACACTATGGGGGGAACCCACTTTACGAATGTTGTAAATCTTGTTTGCATTAGATTTTGTTCCTATTACACGTACATTGTCAGTAATAATAAAGTTAACAATAAAAAGAACTTGAACTAGTATTATTGAACTTGAATTTTCCAAAAATGTTTTCAATTCGACATCATAGTAGAAAAAAGATTCACTTCAAGCTAAATTTCTTTTATGAAGTATAAAAGAAATTTAGCTTGAAGTTTATCTTTCACCTTTTGAAAATTAATTAGTACACGAACTGAATTAATATTTGAATGGTGAAACACAAAACATCACGGAACTCGTCAAACAGACGACAAATAATTATATATAATTAAATTACAAACGAACGAGACGAGTGCATAATTAATTAATTAACTTTGAATATATTATTGTCGTGCCCACCATCTGTTTACTTAATATATATGTATAAACAATAGTTAGTCTTAATTGGTTTTAGTTTGTTGAACACGAGGCTCCGATGCGCAGATATTATATTTTCAAAGGTTTAACTATATTTTGCAAAGCTTCCCTTTTACTACGTGAAGATATAGAGGGCATCAGTAATTCCGAGACTCGCAGGTGGGACAACTTATTGCCATACACCGTGCACAATGTTGTCAGTCATAGATAATAATTAATCATAATTCCCGACAAGAACAACAAGAAGAGGTCCATCGGTCTGCCATATCGCCTGCCATGGGAGTGAGTGGTGTGAAAATAAGTTAATAATAGAGATTGGGTGCTCATTTGGCGGGACTTTAACATAATATGTTATCACATAGCGGTATTAGTTTATTGTATTTTATTCATGAACGAAGTCGCGACCTATATCTAGTATATTCATAAAGTGAATTGTATTTGGCGCATCGCCAAGCTATATACATTGTAGTAACAACAGAGCACCTACCAACTAGAAACTGGATGAATCGTGGGGAACATTTGTACAACCCTGATTGCGGCGCGCTCACACACACAAATGTACTAGAGATATTTATATTTATTTTATTATTTTTGTCCCTACTTGCTTCCGATGAACACAAAAATAATATAAAACGTATAGTTAAATATTTAATTATATTATATGCTTTACAACTTTAACTTTCAGTAATACGATTAGTACGATCAGTACCTTATTTATATTATTTAGAAAAGACCTAACTAACGTACAATTTAGGTACAGAATTTAACTATAAAATTTCCTATCAAATGAAATTAATTTTAATATTCTCTTACTTCTCATTTCTTAAAATGTCAATGAATCTATTTTAAATGTGTTCATTTAATTTTGGGTATTTAAACTAAGAAAATAAACTTCCGAGCGTTAAAGTTGGAATTTCTTAAAGTAACTGCAAAAAAGCTAAACGCTCCAGTGCCAGAGTCATTAATCCACTAATCTAAACTGTCTTCTTTTAGTAGTTAATTTTCTTTTCGTAAACGTCGCCAGAATCTTACTTTGCGGGACAAGCAGAAATCATTATTAGTTTCCTGATTTTAAAATTGCCGTGATATTGTGTTTAATATATTATGATACATATACATTTTATTATTGTCCACATTTGTTTTACAGCGTCACGTCACCACTCTTAATAAAAGATGACGCGTTAGTTGTGCTCGACTAATATAAACATAACATAAAACATAACTTCACGCCTTTTGTTACCCGAAGGTGTAGGCAGTGGCTGTTAAGCCTCGTAATATAGTTGCATAGAATTTCTCTCTTTAATCTGTAGAACGTTAATTTTAATTTGGTTGGGTTGGTTTTGTTTGTTGTGATGGTTGAGTATTCTGGCTACTACACATTTTATGCACTAACCTACTGCTTTGTTTTCAGTAGTGATTATAATATTGTTATTTATTTCAAATTGGTTGAAAAGAGTATAGTAGCACATAAGTTTCTTGCCCGATTCTTCTCATGATCATCGGATCAGGATATTTAGTATTTTCTTATAAATTCCGAGTTTCGATAGATACCACGGAATGACCCACTGGCTTGTTTGCCCCTTACCCTAAAAAGTAGTGCCATCTATTTTAAAGTTGGGAAACGAAAAACAAAATTACAAATAAGTTCTTCATCACTATAGACCATAACTATATTTACTTATTTTTTGCGTCTTTTCCAAACGTTCTCAATCGACCGCCTCTCCTCTATGGACAAAGAATTTTGATCGAATTTCAGCTCAATGTACAAAGTCATTGGAGCAAGTCCCTGGAGAAATTCAAGTGTAACTGCAATGCCGGCCTCGATATATCTCGCTCGCTGAGATAGACGCGGCTAGTTTGGATTTACAAAATACACGATATTACAATGCACTAAATTGAGAACACAGTAGATAAGATTACTGTTAGTATAACACTCCATTCTTTTAGAAGCGAAAATGTTGGTAGTAGTACATTATTGCTGGATGCATCATATATCACACTAATTTACTAATTAATATATCACATTAATTTGTTCCAAAAAAATCCAATAGCACAGTTGGTCACACCTATGTCAGTCACAGGAACTGTAACTGTCGGAAAGTTATTGAATTTTTATTCAAGACCTCTGAACTGGAAGCAGGATTGCAATACCAGGGAGGCGGTATCTCGTCAAATCCATACATTATGTAGGTGCATTATGTATCTCAAATCCAGTTTAAAATATGTTCATAAAATATTCTGAGCCCAAGTAAAGATGAATCCAGTGTTCACATCCTGTTGGAAATGAAACGATTCCCGAGAGAGATATTACGTGTTTATCAGAAGGAGTCCCGCGTGTCCTGTGAGCGCGACATATTTCCTCCTATTCGATATATTTACATTTTTTATGTGTCAAGTTGTGAGGACATTGGACTGTTGGGAATATTATAAGGTTGTTGTACCTGTGCGCCCTCAATAGGTGCAGCCATTTAGGATTTCCATACCTATTTTGACGGTCATGATTTTTATTACGCATAACTTCGGAAAAGACGAAATGTAACTAGGGTCCTCTCAATTATAACTTGGACCTTAATAACCTACTAGGCTATTAAGACCAAAAAATAATTCTATAGTTTTGTGCACCGCTACTCAAAAGTGGAACATTTACCAGGCAGTAAATGTATTGACAAATTAAACTTTTGATAACTTCATGTTTTTTTCTACCCAAAAGTATAAGCGGCGGTTAAAATTAGATTCGCCGAATTTTTACGTTTCAAATAGAATAGGTGGCTGAACCTAATGCCATACACGGGCCATAATGTTGTCATCGATATTTATCACACTTAACTTCTGAAAAGGATTCTGAGAAATCATTAGTTTGAGCCCGGATTCGATCTTATGACTTCTTGATACAGAATCGAAGTGCTCGACCTATAGACCGAGACCACAATCTTGTTACTTCACGCTTGTTAAACCGACTCGCCGAATTTTTAAGTCCCAATACTTGTGAAGATCTTCCTGCGATTTCCAACTATCTCTATACAAAATCTTATGAGCGAGTATCTTTAAGAATATGCCTATAATTCTATTCAGATCTCTTTCTTTGGAAAAATATAACCTGCGTCCTATATATTCATTTGAATGTTAACTCTTTTATGCTTCGAGGCGTACATAAATTCACGTCACCTCCCATAACTTAGGGAATGTCACGACAGTTATATCAGACATTTTTATAACATAACATAACTTCACGCCTTTTGATACCCGAAGGTGTAGACAGCGGCTGTTAAGCCTCGTCTCGCCGTTATGTTTACGTCCCAAATGGAATAGGTGGCGAACCTATTGCCATACCGGGCACAAAGTTTTCAGTCATTTGTATTTATCACACATAACTTCCGAAAACATTTTCGAAAAGTCATTGGTGTGAGCCAGTGTCTGGAATCGAACTCCGGACCTCTGGATCAGAGGCAGTGCGCTCGCCCACTGCGCCACCGAGACATTTTTATACTTCTTTTAATATGTAATTACGTAATAGTTATAGCCCCTAGCTCCACTGGGGCAGACATTCTAAATATAATAACGTTTTAACAGACTTTTGGTTTTAATAAATCAAACTGTCGCCGCGTCGGTCGTGCTACAATCAGTCTTTAAAAGGAAACTTTTAATTTTCTAGACAATTTTCAAGACCCAAGACTTTTACTTGTTACTTTTCTAGAGATTTATTTTATATCCATTATAAATTCTGTTTTTGTTAATGGGGTATTAATTACCTATAAATTTAAAGATTTAATTAAGAAAGTAGTGGGTCGTAATGTATAACTCACAACTTACATCTTCGATTTCCTAGCAATACGTGTTCAAACATAAAAGATCCGATCAAGACAAAGTGTCACACACACAATTAAATTATAGGTAACACGTAAATACCTTATTTATTTATTACAAAGATAGTACATACATGCACACATAATTTCACGCCAAGTCCATTACTAGATAGAACAGGCAGAACGCCGATAAGACGCTATTCTTACACGCCTCATTCGATTCTTTGACTTTTATAAAATTTGTCATGAACGCGTGTCGGTTTTTAATTCTCCTGACATCGTTGTCATCGTGTCCATTTTTTTTTACCTATTTGGTAAAAAAAATTGGACACAATTCGAACAGCACATTCTACTTATTCAAGTTAAGCAAATAAATACTTGCTTAATGGAACCAAACAATAGATATGTTTCCTTACGAACTCACGACGAAAATATACATAGACGGCGATTTCTTTAACTTTATTAAATTATATTATTTACGCAAAAAAAATCACACCATTATATGGTACGGTATTCTTATAAATAAACTTCAAACAATAAATTACAAAGTTTCATTTAAATACAATTTATTTTAGTAAAAGTCTTGTTTAAAAACATCAAATCAATCTGAAAATCTCTGATTGCTTCGAGCGCCATCTACTCGCTCTTAATAACTTAATGGACCAGTTAAATGTCAGTTAAACATCGAACCGCGATATAGCCTTTATGTAACATGGCTTCATTAATTTCTATCACAGATTGATTGATGAGTTACAATTTGTTGGAGTAAAAGCCTCCGCGTTCGTTACAATATACCTTCATATTTTTCCCATAACTCAAATTATATACTTATATACTTTTACATTTCTTTGGTCACTAGCGTCATTAAGAAACATTCATGTATCGTACGTGTACGTAAGAAAGATACAATTTTAAAGCCATGAATAACACCAGGACTACTACGCTGCATTCGAAATCGCGACAAGTTGCATATGAAAACTAAGCGTACACCTGACAACATGGTTCTAAAAGTCACCTACACGCGATACAGAAATTTTGTGAATAAGTTACTCCATAATCTTAAAATAACATACGAGAGAAATAGACTTGAACAGGCAGGAAATAACCCTAAAGAGCTGTGGAAGATAATTAAAGATATTACTGGCACACGCAAAAATAGATCCAACGGCTCTGAATTGTTAAGTTCTGAACAAAATCCCATACATACTACAAACTACGTCTGTAACTTCTTTACAAATATAGGGAAGGAGTTGGCGGACAAAATACAACTGTATTCGACTATTAAAAACCATAATTTAACATCAAATTACAGTCCAGCTAATCCTCATTCTCTTGTCATCACTGAGGTTGAGGAGACGGATGTTAATAGAATTATTATGCAATTACGGTCTGGAAGCGCCATCGGCTGGGACGGCATTTCCCCCGCTGTAATCAAATTGTGCCAAGAAGCTCTAATACCGTCAATAGCACATATTTGTAATCTGGCAATCTCTAATGGAACCTTCCCGGACGCTTATAAAAAAGCCGTCCTCAGTCCTATTTATAAGTGTGGTGATAAAGCCTGTGTTAATAATTATAGACCGATATCTGTACTTTCTACGCTATCTAAAATTCTGGAAAAAATCATGAATAATAGCCTAAATAATTTTTTAAACAAGTGTAACTTAATAGCCAACAATCAATACGGTTTTCGTAGAGGAATATCAACGCAGGATGCTATAATGGATCTGACCAACTTGATTATTAAAAAAATTGACGATAAAAGCAAATGCTTATGTGTATTTTTTGATCTTACTAAGGCTTTTGATGCTGTTTCTATACCAATTTTACTGGCAAAACTGGAAAGGATTGGAGTTCGTGGCATCACGTACAACTTGTTTAAAGACTACCTTAGTAACCGGAAACAGTGTGTTAAAATTGGTGAGAATAAAAGTGACGAATATACCCCAACTTATGGGGTCCCCCAGGGAAGTGTCTTGGGAACTACCCTCTTTAAAGTGTACATAAACGATTTCTGCGCCATCTCTTTAGAAAACACCAAAATATTTACTTACGCAGACGACACCGCAATCGTTGTGTGGGGACCGGATTGGAACACGGTGAAGATAGCGGCCGAAAAATCATTGGGTAAAATTCTGCTCTGGATGCAAAGTAACTTCCTGACAATTAATCTTTCAAAGACTTATTGCATACCTTTTTATTTAAAACCCTGTAACAAACCACCTGCTGACTTCTTATTAAGAGCTCATATCTGTCGGAATAGTGACAGTTGCCATTCATGCCAAGTGATTGAAGTTGCCGAAAGTGGTAAATACTTGGGTGTAGTTATTGACAACGGGCTAAGATGGGACAAACATTTGCAAACCACCATATCAAGAACAAAGCAAATGATACAAATATTCAGAAAACTTAGAGACTCGGCACCTCCTGACAAACTAAAACTGGTTTATCAGGCGTTATGTCAGTCCATTATACAGTACTGTATCCCAGTGTGGGGTGGTACCGCTAAAACTAGATTAATTAAACTAGAGAGGGCACAGAGAGCAGTTCTGAAAGTCGCAACTAAAAGGTCTTATAGGTATCCAACTACACAATTATACCAGGAATTTAATGTACTAACTGTGCGACAACTTTACGTACTTAGCTCCGTTTTATTAAAACACAGCAGTGTGCACCCACTGGATAGAAATAAGAGGAAGAAAACTAACATTTGTCCATTTAGCCCTTGTAGAACCTCTTTTGCTAGGCAACAATATAACAGTTTAAGCAGTAAAATATACAATGCTGTCAATGCAAAAATGAATATAGTCAAATTAAATAAATATCAGCTCAAGAAAGCAGTCACAGAGTGGCTACTAAAAATTAATTATGAAGAAACTGAAGCTCTGTTGACATATATCTCTTGAAATTAAGCAGCGCGTTGTTACCATACGACATATCCACAACGCCCATAAAACACCAAACACACACCATACACACACACACACACACACACACACCCACACGCACGCACGCACGCACGCACGCACACATACACACACATGTTAGATAATCAAGCCCATAGGTACGTGACGGCACACCATGTTATTTAGTGTTTTATCAAGAGTAGCTGACTCCCATAATACAGGCCTTTGGCCTAGTTTGGAGAGTTAGTCTCCATTTAAATAATTGTTTGTAATTAAAGGAAAAAATAATTATGACATTGTTAAGAAACAATTGTAATTGTAAAGTGCCAATAAATTTCATTTCATTTCATTTCATACTCACTCAAAATACAGTTTGGGTGTGTATATATCATTTGAGTATTTTAGTAGTTATATCTGTTCCAGTTTAGTTTCCAAAGCAATAGCATTGCTCAATTTCCCAGAGTGGAAATCTAGAGGTCGACGTGTTTAAAACATTATTAATGTTTAAACATTACAAAACTGAACGTACGTCATAAAAAAGGTTGAAAATCGTAGAGCTTTACAGTTGACTGCATGAATGGGCCAGTTCGTCCAGTGAAATATCACTACCTAGAAGATTAAGATCTTAAAGTGGTTGAAGCCACGATTCATTCTAGTGAAGACTGTGATTCGTTATTGCGGATGCCCATAACTGGTTGCCACGAAGTAAGACGCTTACTAGTTGACTTCTTCTTTCTATAAAAATAACATTATTTAACACAAACAAGGACGAAATATCAAGACACATTTCCAGACACTCGTCATTAATATTTCAATGATAGCGTCTTATCGGATAAGTTAATGTCTTTACGACAGATTAAAGTGATTATATTGATATGCTATAAGAATAACGTCCATTCGAATCCTGATCAATTCAGATATATAGATATATGATTCTTAATTATACATCAGTTGTTGTTTGAACATGAAGAGGCTGTTAGTTTTGTTGGTGAGCGTCTTCTGCCTTGCTGAAGCCGGCAGACATGATATATACTCCAGGTATGAAGCGAATCCCTATTTTATCCTTTTTTAATGGTGTCTATTTGGGATATGTCACTGACTTTTATTTCTTTTTACATATTTTTAATGTTAATAATTTTTCCTAACATTTAAGTTTTTTAAGTTTTTAGTAATTTAAAAGTAAGAAATGCTCCGATAGTTCGAACATGTAGAAAGGATGGATGATGCAAGATTGACCAAACAGATATACAATGCAAAAGCAGATGGATGTAGGAGTCGAGAACGGCCAAGACACACATTCCATGACCAAATAGAACGTGTTCTGGAGGAAGGTGATGTTAAAAACCTGAAAAATCGACGTGCGTGCATGAAAAGAGTGAAAAGAGTGCATGAAAGTCAACGAAGCGAGTGAGGTGTGTTACAATCGTGCTTTATGGCGCTCCGTTCTCTCTGCCTACCCCGCAAGGTATTAGGCGTGAAATTATGTATGTATGTATAATATATTATTTGTCCATTTTCTATGTAATAAATTTTATACACCTTCACGGGCCTCGTGGCGCATTGGTAAAACTACCGACTGCAGCACTGAGGTCGGGGGTTCGATTCCCACCCGAGCACAAATATTTGTGACAAACATGTATATTTGTGCGGCGTCTGGGTGTTTTTCTATGTATTATAAGTATGTATTTACAAAAGAAAAGTATATATGTATTAGTATCCGTTATCTAGTATCCATAGCACAAGCATTTAGTTGCTTAGTTTGGAACTGGAGGGCGCTGTGTGATTTGTGTCCAAGATATTATTATTATTATTATTCACCTAAAATGATAAATAAGATGATCATAATATTAAAATTTATGCTTCAAATTAAACTAATAATAATGTTGAAAAACTCCACGCAGTCCTCACTGAATGTCTAGTCTTTATGTTTGTCCAATACGTATAAATATATTGTGATTGTTCAAATGTTCAAATATTCAATTCAATTATCTAAATATTTGGCCAATTTCTGAAGTAAATCACCTATTTTTATGTAATTCTACGGCAATAGGGTAATTTTAAGAGTAATGTGAAGAGTTAAGTACATTGACAGCCGCCCTAGTTCTCAAGTGTCATATTCGTGTTTTAAAAGGGCTCTGGTCAAGTTTTCACCTAAAGTGTAGTAAGATAGTGTAGAATCTATTGGAATGCATTGATATTCTAGGATGCGATACTACACTCGAGAGCAATGAATCCGGGTCACTTAAAGAATCCTAAAAATCTCGGAAACTAAAAATGCTAGGTTAATGCAATAAATTGTATTTAATAGACAATGTAATACTCCTTAAATGAAGGTATTAAAACTTCTTAGTTATTGTAAAGTTATATCATAAAAAAATCAAATTTGAAAAAGGGCCACTTTCGAAGATGGAACTACGAAATTACAGCATTTGGTTTTGCTTTTGTTTGTAATCTGTCATTTATGTGGGTACATAAACCATGTTGATAGTGCTCTATATTCATTATTCAAGCTGAAATTATGTCGCTTACGCCTGAAGAATGCACCAGAATACTTACAATGCTGGAAACCGGCCGGAGTCAGCGCGATACAGCCAGGACTGTTGGTGTGTCGCTGTCAACAGTACAAAGAGTTCTCCGACGTTACGAAGAAACTGGTTCTAACCTACGCAGACCAGGAACGGGCAGAACCAGGTATACCACAGCACGAGAAGACCGATACTTGGTGAACACCATGCTTCGAAATCGCTTTCTCACAGGAACTGAACTCACCAATCAGTTTCGACGCCTCGGAGGAAGTAACCCAAGTGCATGGACAGTAAGACGTCGGCTTGCTGAATCTAACTTAAAACCCCTTAGACCTGCAAACGGCCCTAAACTGGAGCGTGGGCATCGTATTTCAAGACTAAGATATGCCCAGAGCCACGTAAATTGGAGTATTGAAGATTGGTCAAAAGTTATGTTCTCCGACGAATCAAAATTTATGCTCTACAAGCACGATGGAAGACACAGAGTGTATCGAAGACCAGGGGAAAGATTCAAGCAAGCATGCATCGAGGAAAAAGTAGCCTACGGTGGTGGGTCTGTACTTGTGTGGGCCGGAATTTCTTCTGAAAGTCGCACAGAGCTGGTGATCATAGAAAACGGCTCTTTAACTAGCGTAAGATATGTGGAAGAAATCCTCAATGATCACGTTGGTCCATTTATGGTCAATTTAGGTGAGGATGCTATATTTATGCATGACAATGCCCGACCTCATACAGGTAGGATTGTGAATGACTACCTTCAAGAGATGAACATTACTCGTATGGAGTGGCCAGCGCGCAGCCCGGATATCAACCCGATCGAGCATGCTTGGGACGAGCTAGGCAGATGCGTAAAACAACGAAACCCTCCCCCAATCACGCTTCGTGAGCTCAAAATTGCTCTCACAGAGGAATGGGAGAATATTCCCCAAAATCGTATAAGGAACTTGGTGTACAGCATGCCAAACCGCGTAAACGCAGTAATGGAAGCACGAGGAGGCAATACGAAGTATTTAAATTCAAGAAAATCGTAATAAAGTTCAAAAATTTCATGTTTCCTATTTTTGTTTTAAGGAGAGATCAGCAGATTTTTTCTTTATGTAATTTTGTGTTAATAAAATGTATGGTGACTCATATTTTTTTTACTTTCATTTAAGGAGTATTACATTGTCTATTAAATACAATTTATTGCATTAACCTATCATTTTTAGTTTCCGAGATTTTTAACATTCTTTAAGTGACCCGGATTCATTGCTCTCGAGAGTATAACACATTGCAATGCTACGACGTTTTGAAACAATTAAGAATCAAATGTCAAATTATAACAAAGAGTTTAGAAGAATTATAAAAAGAGATGTTATGTAATTAAAATGTAGTTAAAATTCCACAGGAACACCGTGCATACAATCAAACTTCGCGATAATGGAGACGTAGATCTGCTGCAAAACTTAGAGACGGAATTGAATTTGGATATATGGCAAGAGGGCAAGCCGAACTTACGTGATGCTACAGTCATGTTGACACCAGAGAACCGGGCCAGTTTTCTCGCAGCCCTGGAAGACAAAGGAATCGAGCATTATGTGGAAGTCGCTAATGTCACCAAGTTAGTAAAACCAACTTTCTAGCTGGTGACCGGCCTACTCGTTTACTGCCCTTGTACCTCATCATCATCATCATCATCAGCCTATTGCAGTCCACTGCTGGACATAGGCCTCTTCCTTGTACCTGATGTTAGGCAAATCAAGGCTATGAATGTCACTGTATACCTATACATGCCTATTATACCTAAAGGTATAATCAGCAATAAGTCGGTGCAACACAAAAGAGTACGTTACCTGGGCTTGCACCAACTCCAAAAATAAGTGACATTTGTAAATATTATAATAGTTAAAGAATACTTTATAAAAGTATTACGTTTTCTATATTGTATTAAGTATACAAATTAGTAAGTTTCGTTATTTATCGCTTTTTAGTTATGCAGGTACTGTTTTCATTTACATAAAGATTTTGAGTTTTAGTGATATTAATGAGTTGTGAACTTCAAAAGAAGTTAGTTCATTTACATGGCTTTCAGGTTATTAAAAATATTATCACTTGTTACAAGTCCGTTTATTAAATGGTTGATATTTTTAGGGAGCTATAATTGTTAATATTAAGTACTTAGCTAAAAGAGTTTGATAATACTTGTTAAGTATTAGTAATATTTTAGTTATTATCATGGGTAGACAATAATACTGCAGCCCGAATGAAGACCAAGCGTAGCCTTGAAATTATTGCAGAAAAAAACATTTTTACAGTATTGTGTCGTAACTTCTAACCGTTTAAGAGTTCCGCAGCTTCATCATCAGCACAGCAGTATCAGATATGGATTTAAGCCTATCTCCCAAGGAACACGTTAGTCCTGTTCACTACTAAACAGTTTCCATCGACTAACTGCGGTACTGTCTCCAAACTCCTAACCATTAAGGAGTTCTGTGGCTTCTTCATCAGCATAGCAGCATCAGACGTATATTCAAGTATACCTCACAAGGAACATGTGAGCCCTACATACTACCAAGTAGTTTCCATCGAAAAATTGCAGTTCTGTCTTCAAACTCCTAACCGTTGAGGAGTTCGGTAGCTTCTTCATCACCACAGCAGCATCAGATGTTGACACCATAAAGAATATCCCTAAGACATCACTATTACATAACAAAAACACCATACTCGCATACAATTTTCAGAGGTTGCCTTCGATTTCTCCTGGTTTCCATCATCAGATCCTGACTTGGTGAAAATGGGACCATCTTAAAAGTAAACACTATTTTGAAATCGGTAATACGTACAGATGAATTGAGAACCTCCTCCTTTTGAAAATTCTTTCATTTAAATCTTTTTAGATAATTTGGAATTTTAAGGTTCTGTTTTACAGTTTGGATCACATTTTATAGCTGACATAATATAATTTCTGCTGAGATTGTTTCTGTTGATGTGAATCCAGGCCTAGTCTAGAAACTTCATATATTATAGATAAATGTTGCTAACCCCCTATTTTTATAGACTTCTAGAAGAAGAGGAAGAAGAGTTGACCCGGTGGAGAAGTCAGAGAAGCAACAGAATGATTTTCCAGGACTACCCACGCTATGCTGAGGTATCTAAAATTTGTTTCATGTTTACTTGTAATTTCTAATCTCAAAACTAACCAATCTATCAGAACAAAATAAATTAGGGGTTAGGGCTACCTAACCCCTAATTTATTTTGTTCTGATGAACAATTCTTTGCCCTTTTCAATAAACGAGCTATCGTTTATTGAAAAGGGCAAAGAATTGTTTACTCCTAAACTACTAATATAAGTAAATATAAGCTTAGCAAAAATTGACGTCTCAGAAATACCGAACTGGATTTTAACCCGCTGGGTTATAATATAAAATTGTTATATATTTACAGGTGGAAGCGTACATGGAATCCATTACTGCCCAATACCCCAACTTAGTGACACTTGTTACAGCTGGACAGAGCTACGAAGGGCGCACTATTAAATATTTGAAGGTTATTTTTTACATTATCTGTACCAAAACCTATAAGCTCCAGTTAAAACTTATAAATCTGGGTCTGAAATATGATTTCCATAATATACTATTTTTTTAAAGTTTTCTTTAGATGGATTAACAAATTCTGTTTGACCATTGTCTATAACAAGCAAAATATTAAGTTTATAAAGTAATTATATCCGATATCTCTTTTTCCTAAAACTGTCAAGATTTCCGTATCAGAACTGCCCACGTATTTCTTAGTATGCTAGTCTATTAATCTTTCTTGTTTATATATCTCCAGATCTCAACAACGAACTTCAACGACCCCAGCAAACCCATTTACTTCATGGACGCGATGATCCACGCCCGGGAATGGGTCACCACTCCAGTCACCCTGTACTCTATCTATAGACTAGTGGAGAACTTGAGGGATGAGGATAGTGACCTGTTGAGCGATATAGACTGGATCATCATGCCTGTCGTGAACCCAGATGGATATGAGTACACGCATACTGATGTGAGTAACTACGATATAGACATAAAAATATTATTAATTGCACTGTATGTACACTGTACTAACTTCAAAATAATATTTAATACCAAATGTTTTTTGTTCCGTTAGGTACGTTTGTGGCGTAAGACTAGGTCTCTCAACCCGCTCAGTCCAAACTGTGTCGGTATTGACGGCAACAGAAACTTCGACGTGGCCTTCAATACTGTGGGTGTTTCCGCCAACCCTTGTGGTGAGACATATCCTGGTACGACACCATTCTCCGAACCGGAGACTGGTTACGTCCGAGATATCATGTTTGAGTATTTGAACAGAATTCAAATTTATATGAACATTCACAGGCAAGTCAGATTATATTGGAATATATGTTTATATTGGTTAAAAAACTCGCTAAGAAATGGATTTGAGTTACATGCAAAGCTGCTTTGACTTGGGTAGTTTAAGATAAATCCAGTATCTCCTATTCAAATATTCAAGTTGATAAGCTGATATTTTTGACTTATGTATTGCTTTTTTGACTAATGGAATAACTTTATTAACTTGTCCCTTTACAAATCCCTACAGATACATTCAAGGGGTTTGATGTGGTGCAAACCCAAACTTGTTTTTTTTTCTTAAGCAATGTTCGAATGATTCTATATAATATGAATATTTTTATATTAATATTGTTTATATACGAAAAGTTGATTTGATCTTATACTTACCCTAAATATATTTTAGCAAAATTAGATGAAATACTGCATACACATTTCAGGGGAGATACTAAGTTAAATTTATGTCTATATATCCCTGATTGTGTATTTAAATTTTAAATATTAATGCTGCAATAAATCTCTATCCAGTTACGGGAATTGGGTGCTCTATGGTTACGGGGACACAAGTCTTCCCGCAAATGCGGTTCATGTGCACCTGGTGGGTGCCGCCATGGGGTCCGCAATAGATGCTGTCAAGTTGCCTCAAGCAAGGTACTATGTTGTTGGTAACAGTGCTTCAGTACTTTACCCGTCTTCTGGAAGTGCTCAAGACTATGGTCAGGTAAGGGATCTGTTTAAACTTTGCACAATTATAATAAAAAAATTAAAAACCTTAAAACAATATTTAAAAAACAAATCCAAAATACCATATCTGAAAAATAAAAAAGTTTTTTACTGCATTATACCATGACGGGGGTAAATTTAATTCTAAAAGTAAAATCAGTACACACCATAGTGCAAAAACCGCAAACATTGCCATATTAACCAAAAAAGAACATTTTATGGGATTTAGGCCTCTTTTATAACTGTCCCTCTGGGTACATATCCCATAAAAATCTTATTCCTAAACTTCTATACCTATGGAGGAAAAACTTCATATTATGCGAGGTTCTGGAGTAACTGATGCCAATTATTTTGATTGTATTGTAGAAAGCCATCGAAGTTAATACAAACAAATATATTATTACCATACCAGTTGTTAGTGAGAAGGCTTTGATGGTTACTAAAATTAGTGCAGTAGAACAAAGATTCTCCAAAATCGCAATAAAAATATAATCGTCGCAAATAACAACCTGTATATTATTATTGAGTTCTTCAATATTCAATTCTGCAATTGCAATTGCATTCTGAAATCATTTCAGCTTGTTACTAACGTGTTGCATGAGGCAAGAATCAATCCAATCTAATAATATTAAAATTTTACCTTCGAATAAAATTTGTATTATGCTTCCAATGACGTCCGAAGTCATTATGAGAGTACGTCACGTCCCTTGCCCGCCATGGCGTTACTTCCGCTATCATATTGCACCAATAGCGCCCCATATCCGGCGCGCCTAGCGCCATCTATCAACTTCGACTGCTACCGATTCTTCTTATGAACACAAGCCGCCATTTTGGTCATTGTTCGGCTCATAATGATAGCACCAGAAAGACATTACTGGGACTTCGGACGTCATTGGAAGCATAATACAAATTTTATTCGAAGGTAAAATTTTAATATTATGCGTTCCGTTTGACGTCCGAAGTCATTATGAGAGACCTGTTTGTTATCTTCTGGTGGCTTGTAGGTTTAATATCAAATTTAAGCGCAACAATGTGAAGGAGCGTCATATAATGTAAACTTAAAGGCGCGATTAATAAAGTGCCCCGTATAAACAATGTATTATTAAATCATCAAAGTTATAGAAAATTTTCTCGAGTGATCTACAAGTTAAGTTCCTGATTTTTCAAACTTAACGGATAAATATTTTAAAGACACCATATTGTCGGTTCGTTTTGCTTCCATACAATTAATATAGTAATTGTCTGTAGCCAGAAGAAGTGCTATACCACTGATTTAGTAAATCAGTTTTTTATTTATTTTTTTTCACTAATCATTGTAACCGTGGCTGAACTTGAAGAGTTTGTATGAACTACTATGAACGAATTTACTATAGTTTCGTGGATTTTCGATGTGTATTTTAGCAGAGTTTGTACACTGTAATGTGAAATGACTGCATCAATGTTTTTGGTACACGCAGATAAAAATATAATAATGAATTGATGATGAATGTTGAAAATCCGTGTTATCTATAAAATGCAGACATGTAGTAATCTGTCAAAGAGTAGTATCATACACCACGACAGTTTAATATTCTAATCAAAACCTTTGCATTTAAATGACATTAGGAAATGACTGTTTATTATAGTATTAAATAAAATATGTAAATATACATATAAATAAAATGTCTTGGCAACATTTAGAATTTGAACGGCAGACAGTTGTAACAATTACAAACGGATGAATGCAAATTATCAGTAAAAAGAACCCATCATATAAATGTAACAGATATTCAGCTGCAGTGAAGTGACTAGTCCAGTAAAGTTAATGTCACTTCAGCACCTTATTATGTTTTACATCCAATGGCGTTTAAACACGACGAGCCTTGTGGTGCATTGATAAAACAACCCACTACGGAATTGAGGTTGGCGGCCGTTGCAACCAAATTCGAGTACAAACAGCTATCATAATCACAAATGTTTGTATCGGCGTTTAGGTAGTTTCCATGCGTTATAAGCATGTATTCACAAAATAAAAGTATGTACGTTAACAGGCATAACACAACGTTTAGCTGCTCAGCTTGGAAAACCAGAGGGCGTTCTTGTGAATTGTGTCCGGTTTAAAGCTGCGTTTCGGCGATCACACTGGGTGATGGCTGGCTGGTTATTTCACGACATTTTACTTATCAAAGTAGACATTGAGTCTGACTCCCATAATATAATGTTATGAGATAGTTAACTGTACTGATTTGACACAAACAATTTAGGTCTGGTGTGCGAGTCTCTTATGGTAAACATTTTCAATGTTACTTAATCCCATGCAATTCGCAGTAGTACGTTTCGTGACAAATGATCAGCTTCAATATTGAACTAGATCTACAGTCGACGTGAAATGATCCACTAGTTTCAGACGCGGTCAAGCTGCCGGTTGATGTGATTGTGTTAATCCTCCATTCCTCTTCATTATCCATTTTCTCTGCAATACTCTATTTTTCAATTTCTCTGTTGTAGCTCTGCTGAATGTGTCGAATAAACGATGTTCCCTCGCTGTGGCCGATATGCGAACTATAGAATATCATTGCAGATATTTACTTCGTATAGCAATGCGTTTGCGTGGTGTAGCTATCGAAAGCTTTATTATATTGTAATTTCTATAGAATTGACGTGGAATGTCCGACACGTCAGTTGTAGTGTTGCGTGGACATCCTTTTAATGCCAATTTACAAAACGAAATCTTCGCGCACGTCCTTTGGATAATAACTCTGCCATCGGAGACACTGCTAATGCTCACAGGAAATGGTAACGCGATCTTCCTCAGCGATCGTAAAACTTTCAAGGCCAATGTGTAGTGCCTGTTTATTCTGGGTTTTAAAATACGGCATCGAAACGAATTTGAAAAATTTTGTTTTTTCTATTCTTAGAAAGTAAATCTTGTTAATGATGACGAAAAGTTCTGGTGACCTAATAGGCATTGCGCCTGTTTTAGGATCAATCTTCTGGGTCAAGTTGTAGTGATATCAGGTGATGAATTTGTAATAACTTTCTGTTGAAAGTCATGACGGTTACCAAACTGGCGTGTTGCATAGCGTTGTGCTTGTTTTACGATCCCATTAAGAGTCGTGCTTGGAATAACTGCTTTAGATTCGATATCTGGCCGCAGGTTATTTTCGGAATATGTGACCTATTTATTATTTGGAAATTCAACTTTTCTCGGAAAGTTGAGACTTTTCCGTGGATCCTACTAGGAGCTGTGATTACTTGAGGATCCAAAACTTCAGGCCACGAGTTATACTCGAAAACGTGATGTACGAAATGTACGAAAACGCTTGTAATTTCGCAAAGCAACTTTCTTGTACGTAAGTACGGAGTGACTTTTTGCAAAATTGGAGTGTCCTTAGAGGCATTGCACCTGTTATAGGTTCCACCCACGGACTGCGAGTGGCGCTCAAAACATCTGTCGTATTGATCGCAATTTGACAATGCTAACTTCCCGCAGTGTGATGGCGGTGGCGAAGTTATTCGAGTCTTACCCATGATGTACGAAATCGCTTGTAATTTCGCAACGCAACTTTCTTGTTAAGTACGTAGTGACTGTTGCAAAGTTGGAGTGTCCTAATAGGCATTGCACCTGTTATAGGTTCCAACTACGGGCTGCGAGTGGCGCTCGAAACATCTGTCGTATTGATCGCAATTTGACAATGCAAACTTTCCGCAGTGTGATGGCGGTGGCGAAGTTATTCGAGTCTTACCACAAATTTGTTGTTTTATGGCAATGTAGCCTTCCCCGGAGGGTGATGAAGGTTACAAAGTTGGTGTCCTAATAGGCGTTGTGCCTGTTTTAGGTACCAACTGCCGACCGAGAGTTGCTCGAAAAATCAATAGACCTTGTAAGTGTCGTTGTCGATTTTTCTGTTACCAACTCAAACAGGTCCTGTATGGCGATTTTTGCTTGAACTGTGAACGTGTTTCAATGCTGATGTGTTATTAAATAATTATTTGGAATAATAGCAGAAATACCCTTCTTGGGATTATTTTTTGCTGTTCAGTTACATACAGCGCGACGAAACTCCTCTGCAGCACTTGTTGGTTGTCGGCTGTAGTATTAAACAATGATATCCGATTTGAAGAAAGACGAGTAAATCCATAACCGGTAGCTCACATTAATAGTCATCCAATTTCCATCCATTTAGGTAATGTGACACTTCGGAATTGGTGACAATTCGTAAAAAATATGCTGTATATCGAGGCATAACTTCCACTGCACACTCTTCTAGACGATTAGCTGTAGTAAAGGTTCTGGCTGCGAGACTTCACTTAATTGCTTCATTTAATTGATATTTGCTTGATATGAAATAATGACGTTAAAGCGTGATGCTTTGTTCTAACATCAAAAATATTTAAAAGCCCATGTCGGCGTCTTGTTAAATGGTATTTTAAAACACTTTATTAACATTCACGGAGATGAGGGTAGATTAAAAATCGGCGTTTTTATTTTATTTTTTGGTGAACGGAGGGAATGTTCCGTTTTGTATTTTCTCCCCCTCCTTTTTTCTGCGACGAATTATTATAATTTGATACAAAAAATCCTTGATTCTTGAAAACTTCAATACGACTTTGATGAAGTATAAAGTCATTTTTTGCGGTGCGGGTACAGTCCAAGAATTTTTTCATACACAAATTATGTAACATATCGTAAGGCAATGTCTATAACTACAATCACGAAATATCAAATTGGTCATAATTTTGTGAATTAAGATCACCATAAACTGAGTCTACAGGGACAGACTCAACACGACGATATAAAATAGCTTAGTAGAGAACTATGCAACAGAATCGTTGTATATTGATATATGAGGGTATTTACACAAAGTACAGTGCAACCCTTGCAAAAAAAAAAGCAAACTTTGAAAATAAAACGTTATTCAAATGACTCACCAGGTTGCTGGTATCAAACCTGTATTTTCGATCCCATGAAATGGCCATTCGTGGAGATCCATTATGGCCTCGATTATTTTAGTGATCTAAAGAAATGCTTCAGCTGCTTTTCTTATTAGGTGCGATAACGGTAAACTAAAAAACTAATTTGTTTTATTTAATTTATTTAAAACTCGGGGCAAATATTATTATTATTATTTTTACTCTAATGTTTAAATATTTAGAGTTTTTCGTAACGACCATGCGCTCGGTTCGGAAAACGACGCAACAATGACCAAAATGGCGGCTTGTGTTCATAAGAAGAATCGGTAGCAGTCGAAGTTGATAGATGGCGCTAGGCGCGCCGGATATGGGGCGCTATTGGTGCAATATGGTAGCGGAAGTAACGCCATGGCGGGCAAGGGACGTGACGTACTCTCATAATGACTTCGGACGTCAAACGGAACGCATAATACAATTATTCAACACGGGCATATCTAGTCAAACCAATTTGTTTAAGACAGACAGATCACATTTCAAATATATTATAGATGTGAAACCTAGTCTCATACAAAATTCATCATTTTGATGATCTGGAGGTTGAGCATCTCACAGCTGCATCAAGAAATCACACGAAATGTTGTTGTTCTCCCTAAGTAGCGTGCTTGGTAATAAATGTTCCGACAATCATTCTTGTTTGGTCGTAAAACAGCCGCTGCGTAACACCTTCGTATAGAAAAAGGTAGGGGGTTCCAAAAAACAATAGGTGATTAATACATTGTTTATAATATTCCAACGTTTGTCGTTAAATATTATCGAATAAAACAAACGTAAAGAAATAGTGTTGTATATTGTCAATCGCGAAAGTATGAGAGGACACAGGACCGGGAGTTATAGAGTGCTAAGAGGCAGGACCACGACCACCAGTAGACATATGTGGAATGATGATGATGAGAATAAATAGCGTCAAGTAGCGAATAAATGGATAGCAAGAACAACTAGAAAATGCCAATATTGACTCCTTATCATAATGCACAAACATTATTTCGGACGCGCACAATCGTTTTGCAATACGTCAATCGCACATAAAAATATTATAATCTCACTATATAGTACATACATATAAATAAAATTAAAGTGTCCGTTTGTAATATTGAAAAAACTTTTTTTACAGTTTTTTTTTAAATTAAAAGCAGTAATTTCCAAATCAAATTTGTTACAATTTTTACCTCAAAAAAGAACTTTTTAACAACTTTTGTATATCTCTCCGTCCGTCTGTCTGTTTGTTTTGGGTAATCTCTGAAATGGTTGGTAAGTTTTTTAAAGGAATTGTCAGGTAACTGCTGTAATAAGGAGTAAATTAGGCTACTTTTTTCTGATGTTTTTTTATTTAACCGGTGAAAAAAAAGTCCGCTGGGTTGGGTAGTATTTTATAGATAATGTGATTAATAAATATAATCAGTATCGATACCGATACACAAATATCGTAATTATAAACCGTGTAAGCATGAAGATTGTTCATGCAAACAGTTCACCACTAGCTACGTGATGAAATGTGTGTATCAGTTGCTCATTTGAGGTCAGGATATTCAGTCTTAACCCGAATGAATGTTTTATGTGAAAGTTATAGGAGTCTCGGTCTAACAGTCTCGGTGGCGCAGTGGGCGAGCGCACGGCCTCTGATCCAGAGGTCCGGGGTTCGATTCCAGACACTGGCTCACACCAATGAGTTTTCGAAATTGTTTTCGGAAGTTATGTGTGATAAATATCGATGACTGACAAACTTTGTGCCCGGTATGGCAATAGGTTCGCCACCTATTCCATTTGGGACGTAAACATAACGGCGAGACGAGGCTTAACAGCCGCTGCCTACACCTTCGGGTAACAAAAGGCGTGAAGTTATGTTATAGGAGTCTTTGAATTATGTATTACTTTTGTTATCTAGTTCTATGATATAATTAGTGGCTTGGCACTGGATGGCGGTACAAATATGAATTCATATAGCTATTTGGCTAGACACCGTTAATTTCGTAATTGGAAGCTTAGTGATGCTTTTGTATTGCATTTATTCCTGAAAATATATTCACGTCTTTATGGGCCAATGTAACGCGGCGGCATTACAGGCTCTAAGACGCAGTTGAGCTCGATGAGGCAATAACTCAGCACTCCACCGACAATAACTATTGCCCACTGACAAGAAAGGAAATAACCTGACTAGTATACTTTTCTAGATTGTAAAAGCACTTGTATAATATGAGTGAACGAAAAAATGGAATTTGAGATTCTTATGATTATTTTAAAAGAAATGTAAAAAATATTTAAATTATATGTATTTCATATTTTAAATATTTTTTTTTGTATATACAATTTCAGCATGTTGGAATACCATTCTCGTACACTCTGGAGCTGCCAGGATACAACTACTTGTTCTCAGTGCCTCCTCAGTATATAGACCAGATCAACTCGGAGACGTGGCGAGGTATCGCAGTCACCGCCAGACTCGCCAGGACTTATTACAGAGCGAGATACAGCGCCACACAGTAGACTGTTGTTAAAAATTGATCAAAAGTTTTGATTGTAAATTATAATAACATTTTAATTATTTATTATATATATTTTTATTATTATTACTCCTTCGAGCGCCATCTACTCAATACTAATAACGTAATGGACAAGTTAAATGTCAATTTACATCGAAACGCGATATAGCCTTTATGGAACATGGCTTCATTAATTTGTATGACAGATTGATTGATGAGTTACAATTTGTTTAAGTAAAAGCCTCCGCGTTCGTTACAATATACCTTCATATTTTTCCCATAACTCAGATTATATTAATAATACACACTGTATTGACAACTGTTCCAGTCCAGTTTCCAAAGCAATAGCATAGATCAATTTCCCAGCGTAAAACTATAGGTCGATGTGAGTATTGTGTTTAATACATTATTTAATTTTATTTGTTTTTATTCCTTATATATGTCACAACAAGAAAGAATATTTTGTTGGAAGTGGTAGAGCTACAAAGGTAGTCAAATAACGGAAATGTCAGAAAATGACGTGTGAGAAGTGAAATGTGGCAAAATGGCTCAGACCTTGATTCAGTCTGTGAAAGGTGATATCCTTAAAATTCTGTGTAACAATTGCAATTCTCACAATATTGCGCATGTCTATAGGTGGCGCTAGTTGCTTAACAGCAGATGACACACTTGCTCGTTTGCTTCTCATTCTCATAACAAAAATAGCATGAATGAATATTTACTGGGACAAAATTTCAGGTCTGATTACCATTCAGTAATAAATATCTTATCAGATACTGTCATGTTTTTACCACAGATTATTGCGATTATTATTGATAAGCGATAAATATTAGTTCCATTTAATTGTTGATCAATTCAAATATATGATTCTTAATTATACATCAGTTGTTGTTTGAACATGAAGAGGCTGTTAGTTTTGTTAGTGAGCGTCTTCTGCCTTGCTGAAGCCGGCAGACATGATATATACTCCAGGTATGAAGCGAATGCCGATTTTATCGATCTTTTATTTTTTTATTTATTTATTTAAATAATAATCCAGTGTAGTATATTAATTTCAACTTAAGGTATCTAAATTAAATTTCTAATCTTATGAATATTTTAGATGTTTATTTCGACTGAACAGACTGTGCTAGGTGTATTTGCAGTGAGCTCTAAATTTGTTTAATTTTAGATATTTTCCGTATATCATCATGTATCAGCAAAATGTCTCGGTGGTCCAGTGTTCGAGTACCCTGCTTCTGATTAACAGGTCGTTGGTTCGAATCCGGGCTCACATCAATGACTCTTAGAAGTTCTTTTCGGTAGTTATGTATGATAAATATAAATATATATAAAATATAAGATAGATAAAATATCGATGACTGACAACTTTGGTACATTTAAGACTTTAACATAACCGCAAGTCGGGGCTTAAAGGCCGCTGCCTATACGTAAAGCGTGAAGATAAGTTTATGCTTTATGACGAATATATTATGCTAGTTGTATTTTTGTGAATTGTGATTAATATATCCCAATTTATAATTGGTAAGTAGAATAAATATTATATTTGAGCTCTAAATAAAATTATTACAAAGAGGATTTAGATAAAGTTTTAATAACATTTACAGTATTATTAGTGCATATTTTTAACGACTACTGGTTGTTCAAATATTTTTAGAAGCAATTCAATCACAAAATTCATGGCAAAATTTTTAAAGTAATCTCTTTAATTCTAGAATAACTAACCTTGGCAACTAACCTAATTCTCAAGTATCATTTTGACATTTTAAAAGTCAGTTTCTTATGAAAACTAGTATTCTGTTGAATTTTGAAACTAGTTTGAAATGCAATGTTTTGAAATAATTAAGAATCAAAATAAATTGTAAGGAAAACATAACGTTCCTGTTGAAAGTTTTTGTTATTAATATGTAGGTAAAATTCTACAGGAATACTGTGCATACCATCAAACTTCGTGACAATGAAGACGTAGACCTGCTGCAAAACTTGGAGACAGAATTGAATTTGGACATATGGCAAGAGGGCAAGCCGAAGTTACGTGATGCTACAGTCATGTTGACTCCAGAAAACCGGGCTAGCTTTCTCGCAGCCCTGGAGGAAAGAGGTATCGAGCATTACGTGGAAATCGCTAATGTCACCAAGTAAGTGAAGCAAACTTTCTTTCTGTTGACTGTTGATGTCCTAAAAGTTTCGTAAACATAAATATAATTTTAAACATAGACTTTATAAGCGCTTATGATCTTGTAAGATTAGTAAACATAATGTATAAAAAAATATCTATTTTAAAATCTTAAAATTTAAAAATATGTATTTTTGCCCCGCCTTCAAATGATAATGAGAATTTAAAAAAAATTATATATGTCTTTAATTAAAAAAGTGTAATTTGAAGTTTGAGGTTTTTATTAAGTGGATCTTCGCGTTCAGACGTTATGCACGGTTATCATACAAAAAAAGTAGTAGTAACAAACTGCTCAATTTAATAGCTATCTTTCAAAATCACTCATGTGATTCCTAAAATTCACTTATTGTAGCTACCGTCTAATCTCATTCTATTATGAGATCCAAAAACACATAATGTACTGAAATATAATAATATTTCTTTAAGGACATGCTACGAAACATGCATGGTGAAATCTTCCCTTACATGGGAAAAGAATATGTAGTCAATATTTTTTTAAACTTGTGTCAAAATATTTATGGTTACATAACGGCTAAAATTATTATAATATAGCTGAGCAGTTTTATTTAAAGTTGCAACATATTGGCGCAGGACATCATCATCATCATCATCAGCCTAGGTCTGTCCACTGCTGAACGTAGGCCTCCCCCTTAGCACGCCACAACTCCCGGTCCTGTGCCGCTAGCATCCAAGTACACGCCTCCCGGAGGCGCAGGACATCTAGTGGAAATTAGAGTCAACTACAACCCTTTATGACTTCATTGTCATAACAATATTCATCTTAATATATACAATTTATCTTCAATACGTTACATTTATCACTATGCGGTTAAACTAATCTTTATAAATATATTTTTTTAATTTTTTTTTTATGGAACAGGAGGGCAAACGAGCTGGCGTATCACCTGATGGTAAGCCACCAACGCCACCCATGGACACCAGCAACACATTTAGTGTTACTGTTGCGTTGCCGACCTATAAGGGATAGGGGATAGGAAAGGATGGGGAAGGGGGGTGGGCCTCCGGGTACCTCTCTCACCGAACGAAACGTGGCATGAGCCACTTTACGTCGGTCTTCTGAGAGGTCGTGGTATTTCACCGGTCGAGCCGGCCCATTCATGCAGCGAACTGCTTGGCTCTACCACTGTTGTTGTATATTTTACCCAAAATATTGAACAAAAAACAGTTTGAGCATCGTGAAACTGTCTGAAATACAACATGTACAACATGTTCGTATTTCAGCTAATTTATATTTTGGTTATCACATTATAAGGTCATTATTTCATTCACTTGTGTTTTTAGTTTGATTAAATACACATATAATATAATGGGGTAGTATTTTTTAATTACAAATGTATTACATAATATAAGTATTACAAAGTAGAAAAGTATCTCTACTCTATGCTCTACGTTTTTATTATTTATTGACATGTCGATTGATAAAGTTTGGACTACAACTTATATCTGACTTAACATAATTTATACTTAACCTACTGTTGTAAAACCAGAGCAGCTGGCTATTCCACACATTAAAGAGCAGTCTACACTTATTTCCTACCAATTATATTATTTTTATAGACTTCTCGAAGAAGAGGAAGAAGAGCTAACCCGCTGGAGAAGTCAGAGAAGCAACAGAATGGTTTTCCAGGATTACCCGCGTTATGCTGAGGTATTTCAAATTTCTTTCATGTTTATTTGTAATCAGTAATCTCACAACTGACAAAACCGCGTTTAAAAGATATTTTCTGATTAAAGGGAAAAGTTTATTAAAATAGGGCAATGTTTTAGTTATAAATAAACTATTTCTAAAGGGATCCTCCCACTTATGTTAAGAAAAAGTATAATTTATGTTTATACATTCACAGGTCGAAGCGTACATGGAATCTATAGCTGCTCAGTACCCAAATCTGGTGACACTCGTCACAGCTGGACAGAGCTATGAAGGGCGTACGATTAAATATTTAAAGGTTAACTCTCACACTATTTTCACCAAAAACTGTAAGCCCATTTATTTCCGGTCTAAAATTTCTATAAATGTTGTTTGAACCTTTTGTGATAGAAGTTAATTTATTGTCTGTCGTAATATTAAGTTTAAATAGTAATGGTTTACCTAATATTTATATTTGAAGTATTACTTAAGTATATCTTAGCATGTTAGCGCATTATCCTATATTGTTTATAAATCTCCAGATCTCAACAACGAACTTCAACGACCCCAGCAAACCCATCTACTTCATGGACGCGATGATCCACGCCCGCGAGTGGGTCACCACCCCAGTCACTCTGTACTCTGTCTATAGACTAGTGGAGAACTTGAGGGATGAGGATAGTGACCTGTTGAGCGATATAGACTGGATCATCATGCCTGTCGTGAACCCAGATGGATATGAGTACACGCATACTGACGTGAGTAACTACTATACAGAAATAAAAATATTATTAATTGCACTGTCATATGTACACTGTACTGACTTCTAATTAATATTTAATACCAGTTGTTGTTTCCGTCAGGTACGTTTGTGGCGTAAGACTAGGTTTCTCAACCCGCTCAGTCCAAACTGTGTCGGTATTGACGGCAACAGAAACTTCGACGTGGCCTTCAATACTGTGGGTGTTTCCATCAACCCTTGTGGTGAGACATATCCTGGTACGACACCATTCTCCGAACCGGAGACTGGTTACGTCCGAGATATCATGTTTGAGTATTTGAACAGAATTCAAATTTACATGAACATCCACAGGCAAGTCTGATATAAGAAAATATATTTTTGTTGGTTATAGGAGTCTATAAAAACAGATTTGCATGTAACATTTTGACTTAGTTCCTTCATATAAGTCCAGTATCTCCAATCCAAATGAATAAGTAAGCTGATATGCTTGATAACTGTTTTGCTTCCTTAACTATTAGAATGATTTTATTAGTCCATGTTAAAATATCATTACAAATCTATGGCTTTGACGTGGTTTAAACCCAAACTAAGTTGTTTATTCAAGCAAGGATTGCAATAACGGATGACAGTCATTCGCTCCACTACCAAAATTGTTTTTAAGCGAAATTGGGTAAAATACTGCTTTTATCGTCTGAAGGATATTCCTTAAGTTAAATTTATAGGAAGTTGTACAATCAACTCTTATTATAATTTAAATATTTAACGCTGCAATAAATCTTAATTCAGTTACGGAAATTGGGTGCTCTATGGCTACGGAGACAGGAGTCTCCCAGCAAACGCGGTTCATTTGCACCTGGTGGGTGCTGCCATGGGGTCCGCAATAGATGCTGTCAAGTTACCTCAGGCAAGGTACTATATTGTTGGTAACAGTGCTTCGGTACTTTACCCGACTTCTGGCAGTGCTCAAGATTATGGTCAGGTAAGCTATCCCTAGAATCAATCTTGAATAGTATAATGGTAATTTTAAAAACCCTTCAAGATTTGTTGGAACACTATTTTAACAAATATTAATGAAATATAATCAAAATTTTTCATCTCACCAGGACAGGAATTAGATTAATTTCTTATAGGAAAATCAGCACACACCGCAGTGCGAAAACCGCAAACAGTGCTATAAAAACATATAAGATAGATGTGTTTAAATGGGATTTGTGTCTGTGTTATAACAAACACTGATGAAAAAAAAAATAAGTAAACCACTTTTTGTACGGAGTAAAAAAAAGTATAGCTGCTTATAGAGTAGCTTATGCCAATTATTTTTGTAGATTGTAGAAGTATATCGAAGTTTATACAGATAGTATAATATCACCGTACTAGTTGTTAGTAGGTTTTTTATTTTACCCGGTGTATTGCAACAATGATTCTCCCAATTAATGCTGTCACAAATAGCAACCTGTATATTGAATACTAAGCATTCTAAAATCAGTTCAGCCTGTTTCGAACGTGTTGTTTAAGGCAAAAATCAATCCAATCTAATAATACAATTATTCGCACTGGTATATCAAGTCAAACTAATTTGATCAAGACAGCCAGATCAAATTTCAAGTATAAATACATATATTTATTAATGTTTGAATTTATTTGAAGTCTCGGTAGCCCAGTGGTCGAGCACCCTGTTTCTGAATCCACAGATCGCAGGCTCGAATCCTGACACTGGCTCACACCAATGACTTTTCGAATTTGTTTTCGGAAGTTACATACATACATAACTTCACGCCAAATCCCTTGCGGGGTAGGCAGAGAGAACAGAGCGCCATAGGGCACGATTCTTACACACCTCACTCGCTTCGTTGACTTTCATAACTCTTTTCATGCACGCGCGTCGGTTTTTGAGGCTCTTAACATCACCTTCCTCCAGAACACGTTCTATTTGGTCTTGGAATGTGTGTCTTGGCCGTCCTCGACTCCTACATCCGTCCGCTTTTGCATTGTATATCTGCTTAGTCAGTCTTGCGTCAACCATTCTTTCTACATGTCCGAACCATCGGAGCATGCCCTTTCTTACTTTTACACCGACACTCTCTTTCAAACCAACTTCTTTCCTTACAACCTTGTTTTCTACGCGGTCAGCGAGAGTCACTCCGCAGATCTTGCGTAGAGCCCTCATTTCTACCGCGTTTATTCTACTTTCATGCACACTCTGCCATACCCAGCTCTCGCTTCCATAAGTTAGTGTTGGGATCAGGACTGCATTGTGGATTGCTAACTGGGCCTTTCTGCTAATATTTTTTGCGCCCAGGAATCTGCCCAACACTCCGTTTACGCTATTTCCTATCGCCACTCGTCTTTCTACATCCGCGGTGTACCTTCCATCTCTGCTAAAAGCGCATCCAAGATATACAATTTCATTCACCTGTTCCAGCACTACATCATCAACCATTATCCTTACATCTGTTCTGGATTCCTCCCTTTCAAACACCATGACTTTCGTTTTCTTCGCATTCAACTGCAAGCCTTTAATCATGCAATCATCTTTCATAGTAGTGACTAGTGTTTGCAGGTCCGACGGCGATTCGGCTAGAAGCACAGCGTCATCTGCGTAAAGCAGGCAGCTCACAACTAGGTCACCCATTCGCAACCCTACATCCATCGATCTCATTCTCTGGAGACAACTGTCCAGGTACAGGATGAACAGTCGAGCGGACAGCACGCAACCCTGTCTGACGCCGATATTGACGTCAAACCAGGGGGACAAGCCGCCGTCAACACGCACACACGCTGTGCAGCCCTCATATGTGGACTGCACAGCGCGCAGCAGTGCTCCACTCACCCCGTAGCCTGGGAGTATATCCCACAGATCCTTTCGTAATACTCTGTCAAACGCTTTTTCCAGATCCACAAAACCGCAGAAAACCTTCCGGTTAACAGCCAGTTGTTTCTCCACGATGTTGCGGATAGAAAAAATCTGATCCATGCACCCTCGTCCGCTTCTGAAACCACCCTGAGCCTCCCACAACACTCCATCAGATATCACCCTCATTCTCCTTTCAATAATTTTCCCATACACTTTTGCTGCTAAACTGATCAAACTGATGGCCCTGTAACTGGCGCACTGCATACGTGATCCCTTACCTTTATACAAGGGCACGATGACAGCGCGCCTCCAGTCCATGGGAACCTTACCCGACCTCCAGCACAGATTGCTCAAGGTCAGGAAAGCATCCCGGACACAGGTTCCACCGTGTTTGATCATTTCAGCAGACATCATATCAATTCCAGCTGCCTTACCATTTTTCATACTTCGTATCGACCATTCAATCTCTTCCATAGTAATGTCCTCATCAGATGTTGGCGCAGCGGTGTCAGCTGTAGGCTCACTCGCGGCGCCCACATCCGGAACATACTCATACATTTCCCCAAAATACTCACTCCACCTGCCCAATACATCGCTTGGGTTTGCAAGAATGTCACCAAACTTAGACATAATTTTGTCCATTCTGGATGTTGACGAAGAACCCCGAGACTTTCTAACTTCCCTCCAGAAGAGTTTGTTATTCGCCTCGAAGTTCTCCGTCAACCTCACTTCCTCATTCGCAACAAGTCTTTCACGCTTCTCTTTCACTAAGGCTTTGGTAACATTCCTGCAGCGGCGGTAGCTCTCATACTTTTTCTCTGTCATACTATCATTCTGGTTCAAACTTGAGACATAATCCAACCATGCTTTTTTCTTTCTTTCGACGCTGGATTTCACATCCGCGTCCCACCAGGCGTCACCTCTCAGAATCTTATGCCTCTTTGCACTACCACATACTTCTTTTGCACTATTCACTATACTTTCTTTCATTCTTTCCCAGCATTCTTCAACACCTAGGTCAGAAAGGCTCGTCTCATTGAGTCTTTTACTGACCAGGCCTACATACATACTCCGTACACTTTCATCTTCTAATTTCTCACATTTTATCCTTTCAAGCTCTCCGAAATGGGTACGCACTCGCCAGTGTCTCCACTTCTTGAAAAGGCCCACGAATCGGCTTACCACCAGGTAGTGGTCCGTATCAAGAGCGGGGCCTCTGTAGGCTCTTGTATCTCTTAGAGTATTTCGGAGACGACTATCTATCAAAATCAAATCTATCATACTCTTTTGCTCATTCCGTCTCCACGTATACGTGTGAATATCTTTATGACGAAATAATGTGTTAGACACAAGGAGGTTCCGTTCCAGGCATACGTCCAATATCGGCTTACCAGCATCATTCACTCTCTTGTCACCATTCGGACCAAGGACAGCCTCCAGGCCGTCTCGCTTGGTTCCGACCCACCCATTAAGATCTCCACACAGAATTATCCTTTCATTTCCCTCAACTAGATCCAGAATATCCCTAACAGTTTCCCAAAAATCCTCGAGTTCGCGGGGATCCGCGGAGCTAACGGGAGCATAAGCTGCGACCAGGAAAACTCGCGTGATCCCCAGTTTTATTCGAACCCAAAGATGTCTTGGGCCTACCAACTCATAATCTTTCACTCCGGAAGCAAAGCGGGAGGAGAGAACGACTCCAACACCCCCACTGGCACGGACGTCCGGGTCCACTCCGGACCATAGGGCTACCATGCCACCGGGGAGGTCCTCGGCCTCCCTCCCCCTCCGCTTTGTCTCCGTCAAACATAAGGCATCCAGGCATCTCTCATTTAATACATCCATCATCTCATTCATCTTTCTTGCCATGCTACCTCTAACATTCCACGTGCCTATACGGCACTCCCCTCTCCTCGTCCCGCCAGGATTGGCGCTGCGTGAAGGGTGGCGGCCCCCTTCGCCGCATGCGCATGCAGCCGCACCGACGGGGGCTAATCGGTGCCCGTCGCTTCCGGGGCACGCCCTAGCAGCCCGTCCGGCTGAGTTTGCTTTGGTCAAGATTGCGTCCCACTGGGACGGCAGGGATCGCGACGTGCACGCTCTTGACATGACCCCCTAAGAAATAACTTTTCGGAAGTTATGTGTGATAAATATCGATGACTGAAAACTTTGTGCCCGGTATGGCAATATGTTTGCCAGCTAATCCATTTAGGACGTAAACATAACGGCGAGACGAGGTTTAACAGCCGCTGCCTACACCTTCGGGTAGCAAAGGCGTAAAGATATGTTGTTTTATTTATGCAGTGTATGGTTTAATATCAAATTTTTCGTCAGCGTGGTCTACCTATTTTTCATACATAAAAATTATATATAAAAAATATTTCTGGCAGAAACTAAAAGGTTTCTAATGCGTGCCTTAAGTTCTGTCACTAATTCATTAGCATCAGCTATTTTAGGCATAAAACAATAGAAAATGCAGTAAAGTTACAAAAAAAAAATTCTAAAGTTTGTGTGGCGTTAGGAAACAGCGAAAATGGAGCGTTGGGCTGACTCCTGGGCGCAAAGAACGTTAGCAGAAATGCCCAGCTAGCAGTCCACAATGCTATACTGCTCCCATCGCTAATCGCTAAATCATGGAAGCGAGAGTTGGGTATGGCAGAGTGTTCATGAAAGTAGCATAAACGCGGTCGAAATGAGAGTACTGCGAAAAATCTGCGGAGTGTGTCTTACTGACCGCGACGCAAACAAGTTGTAAGGAAGGAAGTTGGATTTACTGCAAATAGAATGCAAATGTGGATGAATGCAGGAGTCCATGACGGCCATGACACACATTCTATGACCAAAGTCCTAGACGAAAGTGATGTCAGGAGCCCTAAAAATTGTGTGTGACTTATAATATTTATTTCTTAGATTTTCGCGAAACATATTCATAACATTAAAGCTCTAAATAAATGCGATATAATCCATAAAAAGTTGTCTTAATGTTATTGTGTGTGACGTTTTGTCGTGGAATTTTAACAAATAAAACAAACAAATACAAACGCGGTTCTATATTTGTGTATGGCTTCAAGTATGAGAGAAAATGAGCGAACAAGTCGCGGGGAACTACCGCGGGGAACCAATAAGTCATTAGTCATGATTAGCAAATTATAATCATGTACAAAGATTAGTTGTGACGCTCGCAAACGTTTTGCACGCGTCAATCGCTCATAAAAACATTATAATCTTTTAATTTCTATTGATATCATGATAAATAAATAATATTGTAATTATAAAACCGTTAAAAAATGCTGATTGTTCATGCAAAGATTGCTGAAGTGCGGTCAGCGTGTGAAAATGCTGACATGTCTTTATCCGAGCATAAATCGTTGTGTGAAGGTTAAAGGATGTCTTTGAATGGTGTATCACATACATTATCCGGTTCCTTAATATATGATATGATTAGTAGTAGAACTTGGATCTAGATGCCGCTGTAGGCATTGCACCAAAACATATATCCTTAACTTCGAGAAGGAGGCCGAAAGGAGGATTCAGCTGGGTTGGGCTGCATTCGGCAAACTGCGTTGAGTCTTCAGCTCGCCTATACTGCAATGTCTGAAAACCAAAGTCTTTGACCAATGCGTCTTACCAGTGATGTCCTACGGTGCCAAAACGTGGACACTCCCGGTGGGGCTAGTCCACAAATTTAAAAGTCGCTCAGCGAGCTATGGAGCGAGCTACGCTCAGGGTATCTCTGAAAGATAAACTCAGGAATGACTATATCCGCCAGAGAACTGGGGTAACCGACATAGCTCGTAGAATAAGCTCGCTGAAGTGGCAATGGGCTGGTCATATCTGCCGAAGGACCGACGGTAGATGGAGTAAGAAGGTCATAGAGTGGAGATCGCGTCTTGGTAAACGTAGCGTAGGACGCCCACCAGCCCGATGGTAAGACGACCTCAGAAAGGCTGCTGGAAGAGACTGGATGCGGAAGGCAGAGATCGGATGTTGTGGCGCACATTGGCAATTGGCCTATGTCCAGCAGTGGACTGCAACAGGCTAATGATGATGATAATATATTCTTATAGCTACTTTGTTGGCAAGTTTAATTTAGTTATGGAAAGCTAAGTGATTCTATTCTACCAAACTTTTACCAAGCTTTAAAAACAATATCTACAAACAATACTACTACAGGAAATAACGAAAACTCAATGTATTACATTAAGATAAACGTAGTGAAAGACATCCGTTCGAGCCAATGTAGCGTTACGCGGCAAGATATAGCGGCGCTAAGGCGCAGTTGAGCTCGATGAGGCAATAACTCGCGCTCGACCGACAACTGCTATTGCCCACTGGCAATAAGGGAGATAGCCTGACTTGTAAAGCTTGTGAAGGCGCTTGTTTGTAGTGAAACAAAAATACGGATAAGATTTTTACAACAAATGATGAAATATTAAGACCCCTATGATTATATTATTTTAAAAGATAAACTAACCTTAGGTTGAGTTTAGCATGAAAGTATAGATAAATATATAGCTCTATTTTGAAGATTGCGTTTTATTAAATTTGGATGTATGATAACAGACCGCTACTTGTTCTATAAAACCAAATAATTAATTTGGAGCACACGAAATGGCACTGTCTACTTTTAAGTCTCATAAATACGTATATATTAGTAGAAAAAATATCCTGCTGTTTTTTCACTTCTTTAATCTTTTTGTACAATTTCAGCAAGTTGGTATTCCATTCTCGTACACTCTGGAGTTGCCAGGATACAACTACTTGTTCTCGGTGCCTCCTCAGTACATAGACCAGATCAACTCCGAGACGTGGCGAGGTATCGCAGTCACCGCCAGACTGGCCAGGACTTATTACAGAGCGAGATACAGTGCCACACAGTAGAAGTAAAAGTGGTTAGAAATTGATATGATTGATATGGTGGTTGAAGTTTTTGGGTTGTAAATTACAGTTATATTTTAATCATTGTATTTTTTCTTTTATTATGAGCAACGGGCTCGTGCTGACCTGAAAGTGGAGTAGTTTGGGCTAAATTCTTGGCGAACACCAATTAGTTTTCATATTTTTTGGAATTAATGTGTGATCAGTATGTGTGTGTGTACTGACAAAATGTTTACGTATCTATACTGAACCAAAGACAATGCTACCTATTGGTTCATAAACCATGATTCATAACTTTTTTAGATAAAAATTAGTGTATTAAATAATATATTAAGTAGATGAATGTATCATATAGATAATTTGGTAATGTCAAAATAAGCTGACATAAACATAGATATAAGATAGATAGATCGGCAACAGTCCCCAAACAACGAGACCAAAAATGGGTTATTGATGTGTGAGTGACTTATCAATGTATGCTCAAAAAGCGCTTCAAAGTGTCAACTTTTACATAGTGCGCCCCACAGTAAATAAGAATGATTGAAATTTTAAACTTATAAAGGGACCGCGTGATAAACAAAACGAAACATCTTCAGAACATTGTTTTAGTTACAAATGCATCTCTTATGACTCTCAGTCTAAGATCAGTTAATTATTTCGTATTTAGCGAATTTACAATAGGTTTTTACTCGTTACGAAATAAAACTAATTTATTTGTAAAATTCCGCAATGAAATTTTGTCGGTAAAAATTTTCCCAACATTATTTTACTGGCTGAACTAACAAAAAATCCGCCATATTTTGCGGGAATTTTAGCGTCAGTAGGTATAATCGAGAAATCTAATTTCCGTATTTATTTAATTTATGTAATAATACTGTTAAACTGTTTTTAAGCGAGTAACAGTGCTGAGTAAGAACGAGACAGATATATGTTTATGTGTGCGTCGCCCAAATGCCTAATATTTATATAAGCAATTGTACGTATAGAACAATATGTCTCGTCCATATATACAAGTCAATGAGTTAATGTTGATGTGTTGAAATGTAAATATACTGAAAATTTAATATACGTGGTTGCGCTATCAGTGATAAATATTAGTACATTTTTCCTGACATGTGCCAACTATTATAGTCTATGCTAAATCTATGCTTGTAATATTTAAAGAGAAATTTAATGTTCTTTGGCATTAGTTCCAGGGCTTACCTAATAATGGACGTTACTCAAAGATCATCTTACTTCAGTCATTAGTATTAGTCTAACATTAGTCAGATATGATTTTAAATAAATTATAATTTAATATTTTTTATTAATACATAAAACATTCTGCTGAAATTTTGGCGGATCATTTCAATTCAGAATAATAACATGTTTTTCCCATTCCCATGAGTCGCGGCTAAACTTTGCGTCATAAATTTCGATGAGTGATGATGACAACATTCTATAGGTACTTATGGATAGAATATTAGTTCTAATTAATTATTCATAATATATAAATAAATTCAAAGCATCAAATTTAAAAACAGTACATGTTGAAAAACAAATTAAAGAAGTGTAAAAAAATATATAAATGATTCATTTTACTATTCGTCTCTTGGCGCGTACACACAAGTGTAAGTACGTGTATTATTAATAAATTGATTAATGTATAACAAAGCGTACAGTAATTAACTGTGCGGCTGTGTAACTAGTAATCAAGTTGTTTAACATAACATAACTTCACGCCGTTGTTACCCGAAGGTGTAGGCAGCGGCTGTTAAGCCTCGTCTTGCCGTTATGTTTACGGCCCAAATGGAATAGGTGGCGAACCTATTGCCATACCGGGCACAAAGTTTTCAGTCATCGATATTTATCACACTTAGCTTCCGAAAACAATTTCGGAAAATCATTGGTGTGAGCCAGTGTCAGGATTCGAACCCTGACCTCTGGATCAGAAGCCGTGTGCTCGACCACTGGACCACCGAGTTTAAAATAGCAGTATTATAATTACAATATTCAGTTATATTTATTTCCGGACTTTTCACACCTATACACGCTGCGGACTACGTGATTCTCCACAGTTAAAAAAAATGTAAGAATCAAAAAGAAACACAGTACTTGGTCATGTTATGTCAGAATCAAAGTAAAATTACTGCTATTGGTGCCACCGCTAGATCCTTTTCGCGCCTTAGTTTCTGGGATAGGAAATGATTCACTATTTGAAATCACTTCCTGGTTGTAGGGTTTTGAGCAAAATAAAGAATATATAAACGGTAATATTAAGTTTTATTGTTTAATGCAACACGTACAACACATTAGACACAGACATCTATCCACAAAGTAAAGTGTCGCCCCCAAGTACATGAAGTACATGAAGCTCAACTGATTTGCGTTCCATTATTAAGACTGGTCAACCAATTTTTATTTATTTTTTATTTTACTGGGTAGCGCTTGACCTCGACTCGCCTGATGGTAAGTGACGAGGCCGTTGATGGTATAGCGCACTGTCTAGTTAGTAGCCTTTTCACTTTCCATTTGAAGACCTAAGTCATAACTAACGCGGAACATCGATGCAGGTAGTTTGTTCTATTCAACAGCCGCACCTAACCCTTAACAAGCCCTTTCATTTAATACACATATTGTAGAAATGCATTAAGAATCACATTAAAAACCACTTCTCCATTTTGACTGGGACCGCCTCACAGGATTTAGAGTGACCTCATATTGCAGGTGTAAGTAAAAAGATCTATTCTACCCTCTTGGATGGTCCAACGATACCCAGAACCAATTTATCAGATTATTCAGAAAATTACCTTAAAATAATATACTTAATTCATAATACTGAAACATTAAAATTATATCAAATCTTACCTAGGGATAAGGGCAAGAAAAAATCAGGATACCACGTGATTTCAGTGTGTTAATAATCATGGAACCGGTGAGTATTGGTTTCCACTATATTAAACTTTCCCAAGAGCATACATACATATACAGCATACACTTTTAAAATATTGGTAAAACTATAATATATACAGACTACGCGAAGTCACAGGAAGAAACAAGTGAAAATATTAAAAGTGGTTGGGATTAGAGGCTTTAGGCAACATCTGCCAAAAGCAATAAAACATATGGTTGTAAAAATATCCAGCCTATGATTTATATAACATATTTCTCATCCAGAATATATACTTTGTTATGGAAAAGGAAATGAAGTTTCAGAGAGCGGGAAAAACTAACAGTTGAATGTGAAGCTATGTAAATATACTGAAGACTAACAATTATAATTATTGATTGAAATTCAACCAGAATTCTTATCTTTCTCCTTACAAACTCCACGCAAGCTCTCACACTCCTTGCTCCGTCGATACTAGAAAGAACATTTTGTGATCCGTTACTAATAATTAAATACCTTATTATTTATAAAATTATATGATATTAAAATATTCTAATATTCAACCCAAAAGTTTTGAATGTAAATAAAACAAAACCTTTTTGTGACTTTACCTTTTCGATGTCATGTTTAATGAAAAAAAAGTAAAAAGATTTTTGACTTTTGACTTTTTGTTTTATTTACATTCAAAACTAATTATTATTATTAATGTAATGAATGAACAATAGATTTATAAGAATAATCGGTGATGATTAGTAGTACATTTTTATTGACATATGTCATCTACTACAGTCTATGCTAAATCTATGTGCAGTACATTTTTACTGTTATGTGCCATCTTTTACAGTCTATGATAAATCTATGGTAAGAACCCTAATAAATAGAGAACCGTTCTTAGAAAAAATCCCAAATAAGAAACAAAAGAAATAGCTGAATGAAAAAAAAATAGCAGATTTATATGGGGTACAAAGACTGCTTTACATTACAAGTGACTAGTGTATGTTCTGTGACTCAATCAGTCGTTTTCTTCAGGAATTACATTTGGGACGTAAACATAACGGCGAGACGAGGCTTAATAGCAGCTGCCTACACTTTTGGATAGAAAAATACGTGAAGTTATGAATTACACAATGGTTTCAATAAATTTGTTTTATTCAAAATATTATTGTTATGTAAATTAATCTCACGCGAGCCCACGTTACAAATAGCCTTCGTCAAATGATTTACGATACGATATTTCTCCTGCACTGAATATGTTAATAGACATGAGTATCAGTTCCCTTTATTAGCATCGTTATTTGATATTATGTTAATAAACGAGAATAATGATAGTGTTTCGCGTTATATTTACTTTAGCGATGATGGATGATGATTTGTGGCAATATATTATTTTTTCCCGGTATTTACCAAGTCTGCAATTAGCAAAGGGCCGGTAAGAACTGGACAGTAAAGTTTCATTTTGATTCTTAAGCTCGGATAAGATACACTTTATTTTACTTTTAAAACAACGGAAAAAGTCACTCAAGTCTTATAGAAACCATACAAACTAAAAACAGAAAAAAACCCAATTGCATTCAGTTTTGGCGTGATTATGTGTAAGTAGATATATGTTATTATTTATCTTCTTTTGAACTGAATGAAAGGATTTATCGGTCACAAGCGGATTGTAAGCTTAACTAAAGGTAGTTTGAAAACATTAAACTTTCCGGGATGTCCCCGGGAGGCTCAGCGCGCGACCCGGATTATGTTGAGTGACAGTAGTGGAATATGTATTCATGACCGGCTGCTGGCTGCTGCTAACTGCTTCTATGTGCTACAAGCTGCTTCCTAATTCAGCTTTTTGCTATTGGAGTGATCGGTCATCGCGGACTCGTGATACTTTAACTATTTATCCTTTATTTTAGCACGTACTCATTTTAAAGTGAAACTTTTATTACATCGTCTCAAACTTTTTCGTCTGTGTGTTGCATGTCGCGTGACGGTCGGCCGCGGAGTAGGGATAAAGTGAAAGGCGCTCGTCAGAGCGCCTTTCACTTTATCCGAGGCCAATATGGCGGCCATGTGGTTGTTTATGGATTTATTTCAATTTTGAGTGCTTGAATTTATTAATTAACTTATTTTGTATGAATATTAAATTAAGTCTTTTTATTTATATTCGGTCCATTCAATATATTTAATTTTATTTAACATTTATTTTTAGTTAAATGTCTATAATGTGAAAAAAAGTTTCACTTTTACGGTGGTTTCATAAAACCACACAATCTTTTATTTTAAATTATTATATTGAAGAAGAGTATTACCTCATCTCTTTCTGAAGGTGTTGTAAGTTTTGACTAAAGTATTTGAATATATCTGAATACATTTTCAATCTCGGTGTTCTAGAAAAGAGTTTGCAAAAGTTATGTTTGTTAAATATAGATGACTAACAAAATTCTGTCCAATGTATGACGATAAGATCCGATACCTATATTAAATTTGGGACAAGGAAATTAATCCGGCGTAGCAAAGCGTATTCGTCGGTAAGCAAGGGTAAGAAGTTACAGTTATTGGAGAAGGTTCAAGCGACGAGTAGTTTAAAGTGCGAGAAGTACAACATAGTTAACCTCATTTAAAAAATACCCTTTCACAATTATAACTAAAAATGTGCCAGCCCAGACCATGATTAATTTTCATTTTTATTTAGACTTGAGGCATAATCGTCTAATGCCCTTATAATTAACTCTATTGTGTATTAAATAAAGCTTAATAAATGATAAGGTACAATTACACAGTAGGTATAATTGTCTGTCCTTTCCGGAACCCTCGTCTTAGATAACACACCTTGCGGATTCCGAGCCACTGGACCGAAATATTTCTGGACCGATATCTTGTGATGAAATACCAGAGGTGAGGTGACCCATTTTAATGGTATTTAACTATAATAGGATAGGGAGTCAAATATCGTGGCTTCATTAAGACCCACTGAATCAAAATAAGGTCGGGGATGCGATATTAGTGTGTCATTTATGTGAAGCTTTAATTCATAACAGTGAAAAACAAAGCAATTTGTTCGTAATCAGTTAGTATTTTGGACGACTTTAGAAGTTAAAGTCATTGCACTCGCTGGATTCCTTGAAAACTTACTCAGATTCCGATACGAAGATTTGAGAACAACAACAGTTGAAGGAATGAAGTATGTTGTTGTCATCATAGTGTCCTCGCAAAGCCCTGGTCCTTATTGCCATACAGAAACATACAATACTAACAACATGTTATATGCTTTATTGCAAAGTCAATGTGATGACCGTGTCGAGCTAGTTCGTCAGATATAATATGAAAATCTAAATACCTTAGGTAAGTAAGTACTTTCTTACTACATAAATGACTATAAAAGTAAGAGAAATGTCCAGACTGAAATATATACTATAAACAACTTTTCAAAACAACGTAAATCTTGTAATTTTTCTTGATGATTAATAATGTGGTAAATAATTACTAATAGGTTTTCTCCTGAACAATATTAAAATCTGCAAGGTAATATTAAACAGAATTTATACATTGACAGACAGCAGTGGAAACCGATTTTATTTTATACTATGTAATGAATCACGTCCATTAAAGTCCAAATTATTCAGAATTTCATTGATTTGATATTTTATTTAAATTAAAATTACTAAAAAATATACTTTATTGATTACACGGATGAAAAACTCTGAAGTAATTTATAATCGTCATCATCAGCCTGCATCAGTCCACTGCTGGACGTAGGCCTCTCCCAATATGCGCCACTGAGCCCGATCTTCGGCTCTTCGTCTCCAGTTGCTGCCCACTGCTCTGCGTATATCATCGCTCCACCTAGTCACAGGGCGCCCCACGCTGCGTTTTCCTATCCGTGGTCTCCACTCTAAGGCCAGTCTACCCCAACGTTTCGAACTCTTTACAGATATCATTTTCACGAGTGATGAACAAAAATAAGCGCGATATAATCCTAAAAAGTTGTTTTAATCATTGTGTATCATTACATAGTATAAAACAAAGTTACTTTACGCTCATGACATTAAATTACTTTACGCTGTCTGTCCCCTTATATGCGCATATCTTTAAAACTTCGCAACAGATTTTGATGCGGTTTTGTTTTAATAGTTAGAGGGTGTCAACAGGGTGGTTTTGATCTATAATTCATGTATAGTGTAGTAAAAAAAGTGATAACTTTCAAGATTTAGAACTTTAATCGCAAACGCCGCCTGAACCCTAAGTCATTAATCAAAACAACGTACTACATTATTATACACCTATAAAAGGTCTACAAAAAAGTCCGCGAAGGCATATGTCTATCTCTTAGGATAACCCACAACCACCATTTTTATTTTTTTACTTTTAACGAGAAATAATGACCATTTTGCGAAGCGATTTTAAACAATCAAGTGTATTAAGTAATCCAATTAAGTGTATTAAATAGATTGTGCATGATGATATTAAAGATGATTCTGGCCCTTTACAGGATGAAATTTAAACAAATATTTTCGAAGATATTGCAGTATTAACATAGCGGGACAGCAGATATTACTTTTGATGCGGAACAACGTTCGCAGGGTCAGCTAGTTTTAAATAGTTTTAATTTAACGAACTCAAGAAACATGTTCACTTTATTTACTCAGGTAATATCTCCCACAGTCCATAAACGCCACAAAGTATGGACACACAATGAAGGTATGTAAACACAATCCAGCACATCCCTCGGGAGAAGCCGTTGAACTTCAGCATCCATTACCTGTCCTGACAGTTTCACAAATAATATTGTATTTTCAGATAACACCTTTTTTACCTTCAATTTGTTGTACAAAGAAAACTTTGCCTGCTATGATACAAATACACACAACACAACATATTTACACAACATAAATAGAATAAGTAATAAATACTTGCCTAAAAATTTCCTAAAATTTAGTACATAAAAGGCGGCCTTGTTACTAACTAAATGATAATTGTGAGATCGTATTTATGAATATCTTTGTAAATATTGAACGCTGTACCGGTCATTTGGTATAAATATCATCACGCTGAGTCTTTTTCTAGGTAGACAACTAGGTAGGCAAACGAGCAGGCGTGTCACCTGATGGTAAGCAACCAACGCCGCCCATGGACACCAGCAACACATATAGTGTTACTGTTGCGTTGCCGACCTTTAAGGGATAGGGGATAGGAAAGGATGGGGAAGGGGGGTGGACCTCCGGGTACCTCTCTCACCGAACGAAACGCGGCATGAACCACTTTACGTCGGTCTTCTGAGAGGTCGTGGTATTTCACCGGTCGAGCCGGCCCATTCATGCAGTGAACTGCTTGGCTCTATTCGGTGATTGTACTATTTATTGTTGATAATTGGTTGGAATGATACTGAGTCTTAGAGTTCTAAGTTCAATTTATTTATAACACATAACATAAACATCATAACTTCACGGCTTTGTTACCCGAAGATGTAGGCAGAGGCTGTTAAGCCTCGTCTCGCCGTATGTTTACGTCCCAAATGGAATAGGTGGCGAAACTATTGCCATACCGGGCACAAGGTTTGCAGTCATTTCTATTTATCACACTTAACTTTCCAAAACAATTTTCGTGTATGTGTGTACGGCGCATTGTTAATTTAAATGTGAACTAGCTGACCCGGCCTTACTTTGTTCCACATCAAAACGAACGAGCAAGACAAACGAACGAGGATTCGAACCGGAACCTTCTGATCAGAAGCCGTGTGTCCGATCACTGGACCGCCGAGACTAAAAGTTTTTTTTATGAATTTGTTTTATTTGTTCTGTGCGAAGCTTTTATTTGTAAATGTTATGCAACACGCACGGAACACGGATCATGTGTACGGCGCATTGTTAATTTAAATGTAAACCAGCTGGCCCGACAAAACTTTGTTCCGCATCAAAAGTATTTTACAGCGTTTTCAAATAAACGGCTAAATCTTGAAAATTAATACTTTCTTTACTACATTATACATACAAACTACGACGTTGACACGCTTTGTCTATTTTAAAAAATCCGCATCAGAATCCGTTGCGAAGGTACTTTCAAAGATGTAAGCATATAAGGGGACAGGCAACGGAAAGCAACTTAGACTTTATTCTATGTAATGATGTACAGTATATTTATAAAATGATCATTTTTTTGTGGGAATGGGAATTCATAAAAAAGAATCATAATAAGATGACTAATGATGGTGAGTGACTAGTGCAGCCCATGGACATCTGCAATAAGAAGAGGCTATAGTTGTGTTTCTGACTTTCAAAATTAATTAGGAAGGGGTATGGGAAAGAAAAGAAAGAAATGCTCCTCGGGATAGCTGTCACAGAACTTAAGCCTCATTAGGTCGATTTTCAGAGTGTGTTAGTATTACACCAATCGAGAAGGTCTATTCAGTACTGTGGAATCCATATGATATAGGCATACAAAGGTCCAAAGACGAGATTGTCTCTTACTCTTTACAATTATTACTTCTTACAATCTCGTCTTTCGACCTTTTACAAAAACAGATTTAGACATAAGAATATGCTTGTACTTGTAAATCGTATTCTAAATTAAATATTGAACTGGTAATGTAATAGATAAGTTTGTTTATTGGAAAACGATGCCTTCAAGGTTCGATGACGAAATAATAGGATTAAGTACCAATAGTCTGTCCCGGTTTAAAGGATGTATTAACTTGGTTTCATTATTGTGAATATAAAGCGAAAAATATCAAACGTTTAACTGAACAATATTTTCAGTGATTTTATTGCTATATTCATATTAAATTAGCACAGTTTCTAGGAAAGCTATTTATAACGCTGGCTCGCGTCAGATTAATTTACATATTAATACGGTTTGGTATCAAATTTACAGGCCCGATATATGTACCCAAACGATCGCACAGATTGAGTTGCAATAGCTATATGTGAAAATAATGACGACGTTTATATTTATACATACATATTTATAGTAAAGTAATTAAATTAATATGCTTATATTATTAATTATCTTCATTTAATCTGTGATGTTACGTTACGACAAAATATGAAATAGTTAAAAAGAGCCTTCGAAATATTTTTGTAGAACGAAGTTGCGACATATTTAATTATTCATTCACTAATATTTTACTTCATAAAACAAGAAAGTGTTACCAAAACCTTGGCGTACTGACGGCGTGATGATATAAAAAATAACACAAAACATAAAAATAGGTTTAAATAATCACTTGTTGTAGAAACTGAAAAACCCTATGGTCGAGAAAAATTTATTTCACCTGAATTTCAATATTAAGTATTTAAGTTAAGTAGGGCTTTTCAGTGAGACTTTACCTTCAAAAGTAAATAGGCACACCACACAAGAGTGGTGAAGGTTGTGTCGGTGTATCATGGCGGACACGAGAGGAGTGCGGGCTGAGTGCCAAGTTCACTCACTCACTGTGTGCTAATTGATACTTCAGCCTTTTAGCTCCACTAGCTGTAGTTCGTTTGTGGAGGAGACATTGCGGATTATTGTATCCATTTTATAAGAAATATCCTCACTACTCTAAAGGTTTACTTCAAGTTGTTCAGATTAGAAGTTCTTTTATCGCCGCCTATACTGATTTTGTCGAACGAGGCGAACGAACTGTATCAGGATTGTAGCTTGTGGAGAGCCAAAGTCTCTGCCTACCCCTATGGGATACAGGCGTATCTTTTTATTTATGTATGTATGAATGTATATGTTTTTTGTATGCTACTTGTAACTCTATTGCTTAGTCAGGCGTTAATGTTACTTTCAATACTGACACCGCTATTTGGATGGCCGCAGATAAAATTAAATTTATGTTCTCGGCAGTAATAATTCAGTTTTAATATAATGTAAGTCAATAAAAAAGATAATGTTTTTGCTATATTTCATGTTTTATGTTAAACCTTATCTTTATTGCCTAGTAGCGAGCCTCCTCCCCTACTGCTCGGATGCTCTGTATGATACATGAAGATATTCTGAGCTATTTAGATATCAGTATTGTGGGAGCGTCTGCCATTCACAACATGTAGTATTAACATATCAGTAATGTATCTTAAAGCTATGTTAGATATATGGAAGGGTAATCTCAAACTAGTGTTGTCCTCCTCAACTTTCATTTGCGCATTTAACAATACAGTCGCCTCGGTGGCCTGGAGGTTCAGTACCCTGCTTCTGAATATCCAATCTCCTGTTAGAATCCTAATGTTGACTCGTCACACCAATGACTTTTGTGAAGTTATGTTTAATAAACTACCTTGACTGATGACATTGTATATGATGTATGGCAATAGGCTAGCTAAGCGCAGTTATTGCTGCCACTAATTGCTAGCATTCAGAGTGTAAATATGCAAAAAAAATCCATAAATAAGCAAATAAAATTCCACGCTATTGTCTTCCTAAATCTATAGTCGGGAGCAATGACTTCATAACCTGTTTAATAACTCCAGTTTTTTCTTATTAAATATAATAAGAAAAAACTGGAGTTATATTTTCTTAATGTTCTCGATAATAATCGAGAACATTAAGAAAATAATATTATTACTCAGATATGGGTTCTTCTAACGTTAAACTCATTGATTACAATCCGTGACTTGGATGAATTCGTCTACTCAAGATATAACAGTGTATCGACCCGATATCTGAAGTGATGTTATTAATAGACCCCTGTTATAACGATATCATTACAACCTGTGGCAAAATTAACAAGTCCATAGATGATATAATTTTAAAATATTTTAGATTAACTCCAGACGTAATAACAAACAAATTTGCTTATGAGTTTAGAAACAATGTCAATAGTACTTGTGATCAATGTAACACAAAGCCACTAATAATGTAATTTCTTCCATTATTCAACACTTAAACGACAAAAAGTGCCCGGGATTCGACCGCAAGATCTTAAATGTGTTAATAAATATATTACCCCTCTTATCAAGCATCTAATAAACTCATGTATTGCCAAGTCCGTATATCCTGATAAGCTCAAAATGGGTATTATGAGACCAATTCATAAAAATGGTTCATACGCAGATGTAAATAATTATAGACCGATAACCATCTTGTCATGTATTGACAAAATCATTGAAAGGTACTTGGGGCAGGAGATTAGTAGGTTTCTAACGAAGAATTGCATTGTCAGCAGCAAACTTCTGACGGGCCTCGTGGCGCATTGGTAAAACTACCAGCTGCAGCACTGAGGTCGGGGGTTCGATTCCCACCCGAGCACATATATTTGTGACAAACATGAATATTTGTGCGGCGTCTGGGTGTTTTTCTATGTATTATAAGTATGTATGTATGTGTTTACAAAAGAAAAGTATATATGTATTAGTATCCGTTATCTAGTATCCATAGCACAAGCATTTAGTTGCTTAGTTTGGAACTGGAGGGCGCTGTGTGATTTGTGTCCAAGATATTATTATTATTATTATAAACAGTACGGTTTTAAAAATAATAATAATACCTCACAATTGTTATCAAAGTTTACAATTGAGGTGAAGAAATACCTTGACAATCGTGAACACGTGTTGCTTGTTTTCGTTAATTTTAGCAAAGCTTTTGATGTTCTTAACTAGAACACATTATACACGTAGTTGCGGCAGAATGGCATTCGGGATCCACTGTTAAAGTGGTTCCAAAATTACCATATGTATCGATGTACAGCAGTTTATTGCTGGTTCTTTAAGTAACACCAAAGTTCCAACCGATGAAGGCACGCCTCAAGGTTCGACTCTAGGGCCCACGGAATATTTGCTGTATGTAAACGACATGTGTAACATTTTTCCCGAGGGTTCCGTTTGGAACCAGTTTGTCGACAATACATGCCTAATGACATCTCATAAAAATATCATGAAGCACAGATAGCAATGCAACATAATTTAATATTATTGTAAAATTTACGCTGAAAAAATTTGCCTGAAAAATATTTGCAGTTATATTTTGCTATATTCAGACTAAATTAACACAGTTTAAATTAATAAAGATAACCGACACTCGTGGTTATTTACGTATTAAATGTATCACTTTAATGTATCTATACTTATATTATAAAGCGGAAGAGTTTGTTTGTTTGTTTGTTTGTTTGTTTGAACGCGCTAATCTCAGAATCCACCGGTCCGATTTTAAAAATTCTTTCACTGGTGTATAGTCCATTTATCGAGGAAGGCTTTAGGCTATATTATATTTTCAAATAAATTAGGGATCCTTACTATAATTTCAATAATGTAACCCAAGATGTAAGAAAAAGACCCGAAAATAATTCTTACATCGCGAACGCTGCAGTGACTATTGATTATAGAACAAAACAATGTACTACATTTTCACAGAACATATAATTGTCGACAAAAAAGTCCGCGACGCTATATGTCTAACTATTGTAGTTATCGCACAATAAGTGTTTTTTGAATTTTTAAAAATAATTACAATGAGGTCGTTTTAAAAGTTCTTTATTTTGTACCTTGGTATTAACTCTCCTCAAAATAGATTACTTCAATATAAAGATAGATTCAATACCTTTCTAGAACTTTTTGAATGATTCAATTCGGACATTTAATTCAATAGATATCGCAAAATACAAAATGTAAGTATTCGTTTCGTAGGCAAATATTCCGCGCACATATATATGACCGGGAGTCCTGCCCGACTCGGTCATGAGCGCCGCTCATAGCAGGCAGGTAATTTTTTTTGTTTCTTTTTGTCCGAATGAGTTTGTAGTATTTAATAGTCTTTTGGGGTATATATATTTTTATTTTGTAATAATTAATAGGTGATGTGAACATGTAACATCTGTGACCCCGTGTCTATTTAGACACATAGATTAGAATTTGATCTATTTAAGAATATTTAAACGGTAAATAACGGAACACTTAGGTAAACAAATACTTACTTTTATTATTAGCTTTACGTTTCGGCCTGGTTGCACTGGCTGTAGTCAGAAGCAGACAGAAAATTTGTTTACCTAAATGTGTCGCGTTATTTTCCGTTCATTAAATTTATGTAATATGCAACGCAAATATTAAAATATTTAAAAATATTTCCATACTTAGGTAACCAAAGTCGAGGGTCAAAGCTAGAGTTATACCTACTATTATCGATAATATTTTAGTATTATCTATAATTCTTTACAATATTGCAACTTCATATAAATGGACGAAGCGCAAAATAAGCATATGCACTAAAATATAAAGACTTTGTGGGTTTGTTACATGTCTGCATACCACATGGAGTTGCCCATCTATATTTACAATCGTTTAATATCGTGATCTCTTTTAAAATTTTGTGAATTTATTTTGACGAGAGTAATACCAAGGTGCCAAATCGACATCATTTAAATTATAAAAAAAAACACTCACTGTGAGCCATGCTGGTAAGAACATGTGGTGAACAGGTTTTTTTTTTAAATCGACGACAATGACCAGTAAAAAAAAGGTTCAAGTAGTATTAAAAAAAAACTAAAGATTGACAAAGAACTTCTGACAAAGTCCCTGGTATTGCTATTGATTGAAGTTGGTAATATTTTTTTTTATGGGATAGGAGGGCAAGGAAGCAAGCGTGTGACCTGATGGTAAGCAAGCTGCGCCGCCCATGGACACCGGCAATACTTATAGTGTTACGGTTGCGTTGCCGACCTTTAAGGGAGAAGGATGGGGAAGGGAGGTGGACCTCCAGGTACCTCTCTCACCGAGCGAAACGCGGCATGAGCCACTTTACGTCAATCTTCTGAGAGGTGGTGGTATTTCACCGGTTGAGCCGGCCCATTCATGCAGCTAACTGCTTATTATGTTGATTATCATATCTTGGTTGTTAGTCGCTTATATCAACAGCTAAGCAAGTAAGGTGTGTAATAATCGTGCCTTATGGCGCTTTGTACTCTCTACCTACCCTGCAAGAGATCTTGCATGAAGTTATGTGTGTATGTATCAGGAACTTGAATTGAAAAAAAAATAGTGTTAGATATTCCATTTATGAGGAAAACTTTGGGGTATTAATATGATCGCGGCAATAATCTTTTTAATGGAAAATGTATTAAATATGGCGGTACGAAGTTCGCGCGGTCTGCTAGTAGTTAATATTGTCAAGGAAAGCTTTTTGTAACGCTGGTTACAGACCCGGTACCTAAATGGTCACACAAATTGACTTTCAATAACTATATGTGAAAATAATGGTGATGTATAAACATCGCCATTATAAAGATATCCTATAATACAAGTAAAATATTAAAGTAAATAAAACCAAAATAGTAATGATAATTTACGACAAAATCTGAAATATTCTAAAAAAGGGTAAATACAAATTCAATTCAAGGAATAAAATTACGACATACGATCATGAGGTTTAATATTCCACTAGAAAAACTAGAGAGTATTGCCAACACCTTAGCGTACTGACAAATACAAAATAATTCAAACATATAAAAATAGGGTTAAATAATCACTTTTAATAAAAATAAGTACATCGGAATTCAGGTGAAACAAATTGTTCTCAACCCCCCCTGTCACAACGTACGCGTCGTCGTCGCTTTACCTTCAAACGTAAACAGGCTCCACACGAGAGTGCTGAAGGTTGTGTCGGGGTATCATGGCGGACACGAGAGGAGTGCGGGCTGAGTGCCAAGTTCACTCACTCACTGTGTGCTAATTGATACTTCAGCCTTTTAGCTCCACTAGCTGTAATTCGTTTGTGGAGGAGACATTGCGGATTAGTGTATCCATTTTATAAGAAATATCCTCACTACTGTAGAGGTCTACTTCAAGTTGTTCAGATTAGAAGGTTTTTTATCGCCGCCTATACTGATTTTGTCCGATCTTTGGTAACAGGCTTGGCACTACTATTTCACTCACTCACTGTGTGCTAATTGATACTTCAGCCTTTTAGCTCCACTGGCTGTAATTGGTTTGTGGAGTAGACAGCACGGATTGTTGTACACATTTTATAGGAAATAATCTCACTAGTCTAGAGGTTTAGTTGACGTAATTCAGGTTAAAAGGTATAGAATTGAAACTTTCGTAAAATCAATCAATCAATCAAAAAAGTACAATTTAAAAAAAAAACAAGTTTTTTTTTAAATAGTACTTTTATCGTTGCCCGTACTAACTAATTCTGTTTGATCTTTGGCTTGCCACTCCTTCGAATATTAAAGACATGAAACTGCACTTTTTATTCCTATATTATTATGAGAATATACACATTTTATTCTTATATTATTATAAGGAAATACACTTTTAACTATTTGATACCTAAAATTTTAGGACCTTGCCGAACAAACCTGTTTGTATTTGTCTTTTAAAAAGGGGATCAGATCATGTAATTGCATGTCAAGCATCAAGATAACGAGACATATGCGAAATAAAATATTACGTGCGAAGTCAGCCGGGAGGAAGCTAAAGCAGATGAGAGGCGACACATACCATTGGTGATCTACAAAATGGATAAAACACATCTTGCCAAAATCTTAAGACTGAGAGATATTCATACTCAGAGCTAAGCAAAGCGTAATCTAATCTTCAACTTTAATCTCTTGCAGAGCTATTACTAATATTTCAAACAAATATAATATTTCCTTAATCTGTATTCATAACAATGTCCAAAATTTCTAATATGAAATTTTATTCTAATCAAAAATTATTGAAATATGAATGTCTTCCTCACTAGCTTCCTTTTCTGACTTTTTTTTAAGTTCAGTTCCATCTGAACCATAATTCTTATTAAGAAGTTAATGTTATTACTCACATGTGGATCTTCTAACGTCCAACTCATTGATTACAATTCCTGACTTGGATGAATAAGTCTACTCAAGAAATCAGAAGAAAACAGTGTATCGACCCGATATCTGAAGTGATATTATTAATACACCCCAGTTATAACGATATCATTACAAAATCGTGAGCCCGGAACACATCGTGGAGCGAAATGAGTCAGGAATATTGAGCCTTTTATTTTAACAAATTGTAACTCATCAATCAATCTGTCGTACAAATTAATGAAGCCATATTCAATAAAATTAATATTAGCTCTTTCCTTTCGTTTTGTATTGGCTTTCAACTACATCCACCCACTCAAAAATGGATTATAAGAACCTTATTTCTTTAAGTAGGGACTTGTTGACGATGTCGGATAAACACTTTAATATTGATCAAAACAACTTTTAGGATTATATCGCGTTTATTTATTATTCATTTATATTTATAATAAATAAACGCGATATAATCCTAAAAGTTGTTTTGATCAATGAGTGAGATTCGCGAAAATCTTAGAAATAAATATATAACACTTTAATATTTACAAACACTAATACCACCACACTAGGTACGCACGAAAACGTATAATTTTGAAATGATTTGAATAATACAATTATATTTCTTATAGTAGGTTAAATCACTTTGTTATGTAACGCGTTACGGCAACAGTACCTATGGTTTCCTTTTCAGTTTCTCTTATAAGGGATATGAGGGCAAACGAGCAAGTGGGTCGCCTGAACATGGTAAGTGACTTCTTACCGTCTATGAACACCGCGGTGCGCTGCCGTCCTTTAAGGTAGTATGAAGAGAAAGGAAGGGGAAAGAGGATAGAGCCTCCGGATCCAAACCTCTCTCACCGATCAAAACGCAGCACGAGCCACTCCACGTCGATATTCCGAGAGGTCGTGGTTATTCACCGGTCTAGCTGGCCCATTCCTGAAGCAGTATGCAGGCATCTTCTCTCTAACTCACAGACGAGTATTCTTCTCTCTGCTCATTGTTCAGTTTATATATGTGTTCTAAAATATTTCTTTTCCAATACCTTATACAAAGTTACTTTATACATAAATTTCAAAAAGAGTTTGATTGTGTATTTTGAAGAATAATAGCTATTGTAACAATATATATTCTAATACTTTATTGGCAGCAAATGTTGGTTGAGTTCCGGCTACAGCGGCATACAAAGTTAATGGATGAACTCCCGGCGGAGATTCAGTCCAACGTTATATTCGATATATCTCGGTAAGATCAACGTTCCAAGTTTCAGTTCGGAGATGGAGGCTGTCTTCGTGCATTTACATTGAGATCAATAAAATCTGTAACTAAGATATATAATATCTCTCAATAACAGCAGCTCGATGAGAAGAACGCTACAGCTGACCAAAAGTAAATGTAAAAAAATATAATCTTCTAAGAATAAAAAAAAATCTAAATTCTAAAAAAATCTTCTAAAAAATTTGAAATAAAGAAACAGTGAAATAAATACGACAATTGAAATAAATAAATAAATATTGTTGAAATTACATGGCAGCCCTGTGTATGACAATACAATCGGTATCTATTCCATGGGACATAAATAACATAACACATAACATAACTTCACGCCTTTTGTTACCCGAAGGTGTAGGCAGCGGCTGTTAAGCCTCGTCTCGCCGTTATGTTTACGTCCCAAATGGAATAGGTGGCGAACCTATTGCCATACCGGGCACAAAGTTTGTCAGTCATCGATATTTATCACACATAACTTCCGAAAACAATTTCGAAAAGTCATTGGTGTGAGCCAGTGTCTGGAATCGAACCCCGGACCTCTGGATCAGAGGCCGTGCGCTCGCCCACTGCGCCACCGAGACTGTTTTGGGACATAAATGCTGCTGCTTATTCTATTTTAGCGTTTTGTTAGCGTGAAGATTGTAAAAAAAGACAGTTTTTCTCCTGCCTTCCGCTTCTCATTAGCAAGTACGTATACATTGTAGGCGCCCTCATTACGCTCGTTAGTTTAACAATAGACGTTTTACTATAAGTATATATGAGCTAGAGGGCGCATATTCGTGCTAAATAGTGATACGTTCATGTATTACGACAAAAAGGAAAGCTCATTAAACATTAAAGGGAGGAAATAGTATGAGCAACGGTAACTGACTTTAAAAGATTTTTCAAAAATAAATAGTAACTAGTGATATTAAATTATATTCCTCAACCAACCAATCCTTGGTTCGGCTGACGTTCTTCTGTTTTGAAGGTCGAGGACTCGAATTCTGACACAAATCAGGACTTTATTACTAAACATATGAGAGTAAAGTGCTCTCTGCATACCCCGCAAAGGATTTGGCGTGAAGTTATGTGTGTATGTATGTATGCATATGAGAGTAAAGGGTACCTTCATTGGTTAACTGTACATTTAAATTGAATATTTAATTTTTTTGTAAGTTCAAAAGCAAATTATGTAAACGGGTTCTGATATTGGGTGTTCCTCTATGCATTATAAGTATGTATTTACAAAAGAAAAGTATATATGTATTGATACCCGTTATCTAGTATCCATAACACAAGCATTTAGTTGCTTAGCTTGGAACTAGAGGGCGCTGTGTGTATTGTGTTCAAGATATTATTATATTACATAGTTGATTAAGTGCAAACATGGATATCAGGGTTTCCAAGTTTCACATCAACGAGTAACTTCATTTCCTGTGCCAGCAACATCAAAGAGGAACTATATCATATTGCGGTACTTTAGTTTAGTTAAAGACTTAGTAAATAGAGCAATTTTGTGGCTTCAATTTTGTAGTCTCGGTGGTCTAGAATTTATGCACCCAAGAATGAAGAAGAAGAATCAAGAAGTCTTGGGATCGAATCTAAGCTCACAACAGTGATTTCTCGGAAGTATTTCCGGAAGTCAAGTCAAGTCAAAATAACTTTATTTTTATAGGTCTTCACAGACACTTAAAAATAGTCAACAAGTACAGATAACATATGATTTAAAATTAAATAAAAAAACAAACACGAGCGCTTGTGGAAAGTGCCTCCGTGGAACAAAAAAGACACGGACGCAATCGGAAGTTTTGTCTGATTACACAAAGAGTGGCGTTTGGAAACTGCGTAAATCTAGCGTTGAGCAGATTCCTGGGTGCAAAGAATGTTAGTAGAAAAGCCCAGCTAGGAATCCACAATGCGGTTACTGATGATAACGTTAACTTATAGAAGCGAGAGTTGGGTGTGGCAGAGTGTATATGAAAGCACAATAAACCCGGCCTCAAATTAACGGAGTGACTGTCACTGAACGCTTCCAAAACAAGGATGGAGGTTGAATTGGAAGAGAGTGTCGGTATAAAAGTAAGAAAGGGCACACATGTAAAAATGATGGATGACACAAGATTGACTAAGCAGATATGCAAATACAATGCAAAACCGGATGGACGTAGGAGTCAAGTACGGCCAAGACACACCTTCCATGATCAAATAGAATGAGTTTTGAAGATGGTGATGTAATTAGCCTTAAAAATCCACGCTCATGTTAGAAAATAGTTATCAAAGTGTATAAAGCAGCGAGTGAGGCGTGTAAGAGTAGTGCCTGGCGTGAAGTTATGTATTTAATTAAATATCTATGTGTATCTATCTGTGATAAATTTCGATGACTGACAACATTGTGTGCTTGTGCATGGCAATAGGTTCCACCACCTATACCATTTGGGTCGTAAAATACGGCGGGTTGAGGCTGCCAGCACCAACAGCCACTTCCAACTTCTTCGCAAAGAAAAAGGCGAGAAATTATAAAAGTATGTAAACATTATGTTTATTAAACTTATTGCTTTATTCATTTAAAAATAATATCAAAAGTTTTATTAAAAATAATCTTGTCCATAGAGATTTTAAGTTACCTCATTCCAAAACACAATTTAAATTGTTTTTCAGTCTGAAAGCATAAAGCGGGAGTTACACTAAATAAAAAAAACCTTGTTCTAACAAACAATATCCTCTGGGGGTTCTTTAAAAATGTAATTAATTCAAATATTTGAACAATGTTGAGTCTCGGCTCGCGGTGAGTGCGCGCGCTGCACACCACTGCCTACACTCTCGGTAATGACGAGTGTTTTGTTACATTTGTTAGGTTTTTCTATTAATACACTGGTTATATAAACAACATAATATTAGATAGTATTATAAATATGTATTCTAATTTGTGTTCTGTTGGCAGAATAAAGTTAAATTTTATTCGTAAAATTAAATTAAAGGTTATTAAATAGAAATTTCGACTGGGATGTGGGTGCGCGACTATAACTAATTTACAGTCGCGGTGGTCCAGTGGTACGAGCACACGGCTTCTGATCCAGAGGTCCGGGTTCGAATCCTGGCACTGGCTCACACCAATGTCTTTTCGAAATTGTTTTCGGAAGTTAAGTGTGATAAATATCGATGACTGAAAACTTTGTGCCCGGTATGGCAATAGGCTCGCCACCTATTCCATTTGGGACGTAAACATAACGGCGAGACGAGGCTTGACAGCCGCTGCCTACACCTTCAGGTAACAAAAGGCGTGAAGTTTTGTTATGTTATGTTAAATTGAATTATAAGTTTTTAAATAGAAATTTCGACTGGCGCGACTACAACCCGTGACCGTTCATTTTAGACAAAGATAAGATTAAAGTTAATAAATTAAACAAAGTAATTTGAGGCATTTATAAATCGTTCCTTACGTCGCTCTGTCTACCCTCTGCGCAAAACACAATTCCGACCCAGCAGTCTGGTAGTGAAGTTAATGATCATGTTACGTACTGATTGAGAAAAACAAGAAAATTCATCCCTTTCCATTCTTCTTTTCTGGAAAACGCTTGAATGAGCAGATGTACAATGCAAAAGCGGATGGATGTAGGAATCGAGGACGGCCATTACACACTTGCTATGACCAAATAGAACAAGTCCTCGAGGAAGGTGATGTCAAGACCTATAAAAATCGACGGCAATGTATGACGGGAGCTATGAAATTCAAAGAAGTGAGTCAGGCATTTATAAATCGTTCCTTACGTCGCTCTGTCTACCCTCTGCCTACCGCGCAAGAAACTTGGCGTGACGTTATGTATGTAGGTATAATGATCCTGGTGTCAGACAGGATGCTAAAAATTTGGTGCTTCCATACAGTTTGCGCTTCGCACATCTTTGGTCGGACCTAAGGTTGTGCAAAGCGCAAGCTTTGGTTGAACCTAAGCTTGAGTGTCGGTTAAACCGAAACCTCGAGGAACGGTCTGACCGGACCTCGGACTTATTCACCATAAGATGATGACAACAGATCATATGAGATGCTTTGTAAAATAATGATGACGACTTTGAATATAATTTTATAACGCCATCTATCAACATTAAATGATTTACATATTTGTTTCTAAGATACATTAAATGATACCAGTAAATTTGTTGTTGAGGCAAGATAATAAACCTGTGTGTAATAGTGTATGTTATCTAAAAGATCTATCTGAGAGAATCGGATATTTTTTATTCTTTCACTGGTCAAGCTGCAGCCGGTAGCTATTTTCCTAGTACTTGGGGCCAATAGCGTTTAAAAAAATCGTAGAAATTGATTTTACCAGGGTTGTCTACCTGTCGCAGAAGACTCGAATGCTGGTGTACAAAATATATCGTTCGACAGATGGCGTTGTTGGAAAATATTCGATTTCACTATTATTACTTTACAGTACGTCATATATGTATAGTAGTCTGATGGTATTGTATTGTTTAGGTTCTTCAGCCTGGTCCACGGAATACTTAAGTCTCTGAAACATATTTTTTGGTATCCTGGTCGCATACCGGGATCAAATTTAATGAACACTCTTGAAATTGTGTAATCGTTTCCTAAAGCGTTGAAAACTTTACTCGTAACTTATCATCCAATACGAGTTTTATAAACTTAAATAAGAAAAATATTAGTTCCTATACCAATTCAATACGGGCCTCGTAGCGCCCGCGTTTGGTAAAAGTACCGGCTGCAGCAATGAGGTCGGGGGTTCGATTCCCACCCGAGCACAAATACTTGTGATAAACATGAATATTTGTGTGGTGTCTGGGTGTTTTTCTATGTATTATAAGTATGTATTTACAAAAGAAAAGTATATATGTATTAATATCCGTTATCTAGTATCCATAACACAAGCATTTAGTTGCTTAGCTTGGAACTAGAGGGCGCTGTGTGTATTGTGTCCAAGATATTATTATTATTATTAAATTCAAATTATTACAAATTGTCGTAACAATTATCATCTATTTCATTTATTTTTTCACGTTGATTAAAACAAACCGTTTGAATAAAAAGATACCCTCGTTATTCTTACACCAGATTGTTTGCACCAAATGAGAATGAATCCGCGACTGGGTGGGTATTATTAGTGAGTTCCCTGAGCTTTAAAATTTTACAATATACAATCTTCTATTATTGCACCATGAGACGTACATCTTGTGAGTGAGTGTGTGGGAATTAATGTATTTTATTATTTCATGTAAAAACCATTGTAGGGACTTTGTTGAAACATTACAATAATATAGCTTAAACATCAGAATAACACTAAGGCTACAATTTATAAAGTGTATGTAAATAAGGCGCTAAGTGTCAAGAAAATTAACGTAACGTGTGTTTTATCGCGGATAGAAAAAAGTATTCTACAAATTACAGACCATATTTTTATCTTTAAATAAGTTCGTTAGCCCCTATCTTATTATTTAAACGAGCAATAATTGGAATCTCAGTTTCGGTTTCGGGGGCGATAAATCCATCTAGCTAGGAATCATTTTTAGAAAATGTTATTTTATCGTGTTTTATCGATAATCAACTTTTTTTTATGGCATAGGAGGGCGATGGGCTGGTCACATCTGTCGAAGGACCGATGGTAGATGGAGCAAGAAGGTCATTGAGTGGAGACCGCGACTTGGTAAGCGTAGTGTAGGACGCCCACCAGCCCGATGGTCAGACGACCTCAGAAGGGCTGCTGGAAAAGACTGGATGCGGAAGGCAGAGAATTGTATGTTGTGGCGCACATTGGGAGAGGCCTATGTCCAGCAGTGGACTGCAACAGGCTAATGATTATGATGATGATGATGAGGAGGAGGGCAAACGAGCAGGCGTGTCACCTGATGGTAAGCAACCAACGCCGCCCATGGACACCAGCAACACATATAGTGTTACTGTTGCGTTGCCGACCTTTAGGGGATAGGGGAAAGGAAAGGATGGGGAAAGGGGGTGGGCCTCCGGGTACCTCTCTTACCGAACGAAACGCGGCATGAGCCACTTTACGTCGATCTTCTGAGAGGTCGTCGTATTTCTACAACTTCAACATAAGCTTACTTTTTTTATTAGATACTTACATGAAATTTAGTATATAGGGGGTTTCGTCATTTTATTAGTATGAAATTCGTACATAAATATAATTCCAAAAGACACAATTTATAAAAAAAAAATACCGAGCAAAGCTTCGTCATCCAGGTACTGTCTAATTATTGCAGTCACGTTACTATAAGTACTTTTTCACATTTTAAAATTTAGTAACTTTGTAAGTGTAACTGTTTCAATACCGGATGATTACTTTATGATTGAAATCGGTTATTACATTCTAAAAATTACATTTGCTTTGTACTGAATATTTGACTGATTGATCAACTCGTCAACAACGGCTTAAACCGCGGCGATACCTGCGAAATTTGGCAGTTGTTTAATTTGTACAGCGTAAATCGTAGTAAGTAAATGAAATAACAAAGGATCCAAAATTCTAACTCAAGGAAAGTAAAAATGAGGCCAGAGGGTGAAAAAAAATGATTACCAAGTAATCAATTTTCCTCATATCCTCCAGGGTCATTAATTTTTTTTACACTTCTTGAGGTTTGGCCTTAAGCTTTTTTATAGTATATCACTATTAATATGAGTAGTATATTATGCTTTTTCGTTGTTGAGATTTAGAATAAGGCGGTACAAAGTTCCAATACTAATACGAGTGAAGAAAATGACAAGAACCGTTTTAAAATAATTTGATTAAACAGGAATTTTAGTATTTGTCAAACACAAATACCCGAGGCACAGAATATCGTTAAAACTAAACAACAATATGGCTGTTACTGTAGCTGACTGACTGAGGAGCTTTCATTTGAATATTTCTTTGGTTTCTTATCTCTAGGTATGTCTTTTATTTGTTCTGTAGTGAACAATCTATTGAATATAGATGTTGCGATAAAAAGATTGTTGGGCGTCGATTCTACGCTGTGTTATCTCTGGGAAGTAAAGAAGTTTAAAAGCTATAAACTTAACGAGATTGGTAAATAAGTATACTTAAAACTATAACCTCTCTCGATGCGAGTTCAGGTTGTGGTTTCATGCGAAGGATGTTTTAAAGACAGAATTTAAATAGTTGTACTGTAACTTGTTTACAATTATGATTCAAAACAAATATAATGTCCATGCGACGATACCTAATGTTATAGCACATAGGCAATACTGTGAGCTTTTCTAAAGGTTCATAATTTATACTTCAAACTAGAAGTTCGTTGATCCTCCTTGGCTGTGTGGCGCCGGCTTAGAATACCGCCACCACATCTCTTCCCGTGGCTGTCATAAAAGGTTACGACTAAGGGAAAAGCTGGAAGAATGGGCAGCAGCATTCTCTCCCAACAAAATACAGCCTACTGCGATCGCCAACCCGCCTGCCAAGCGTGGCGATTATGGCAAAAGCCCCCCATGATACAACAAGGAAAAGCTACGGCCCCCAGTCACGGCAGCTCCGCTATTCCGTTGGCTCACGGTAGCGGGCTCGGTAACGGCGGAGTAGTGGGTGCTAAAAATCCCCGGTCGCGACACGGCTATCGTAAAAAACGAACTTTAGCCCTGGTAACAATACACGCACGCTTAGGACTGACAAGAGGATCACCGAACTGGATGAAGAACTGAATAAGATTCGATGGGACATTGTGGGATTATCGGAAGTCCGTAGACAGGGGGAGGATACGGTAATCCTGCGGTCTGGAAACTTGCTCTTCTACCGGGAAGGCGATAACACCTCGCAAGGTGGTGTCGGATTTATCGTTCACCGGTCTCCAGTAGCCATTGTGAATAGGATCGAGAGTGTGTCGACAAGGGTATCGTACCTTATACTCAGAATATCCAAGGGATATTCGCTGAAGGTCATACAGGTTTACGCGACGACCTCGACACACCCCGACGACGAAGTGGAGGCCTTATACGAAAACATCTCGAAAGCCATCCACTCGTCCAAAACCTACTTCACTGTGGTTATGGGAGACTTCAACGCTAAACTAGGCACGAGGAAAGAAAATGAGCTGAGGGTGGGGCAATTCGGTGTTGGACAGAGAAACCAGAGGGGTCAAAAAATGGCTGAATTTCTGGAGAGGGAGGGCCTCTTTATGATGAATTCCTTCTTCAGAAAACAGCCACAAAGGAAATGGACCTGGATTAGCCCCGATGGTTCAACAAGGAATGAGATAGACTTCACCTGTCAGACAAACGGCGTATATTCAACGATGTCTCAGTGATCAACAGAGTGAAAACTGGGAGCGATCACAGACTAGTTAGAGGCATGTTGAATCTCTGTGTCAAAGCCAAGCGGTCGCGTCGGATGAGGTCTACTTTCCGTCCTTCACCTGTTCAATACCAAACCCCAGAAAACTTCCAGCTCGAACTCCAAAATCGCTTCCAATGCCTATTATATTCCAATGTGTGTGAAACAGTGGACGATATGAACAGCATGATAGTGGAAGTTGTTCATGCCGTCGGTTTTTTAGTAAGCGACGTGCAAACAGAACTCAGAAACCTACTCTCAGGCTCATGCAAGAGAGAAGAGAAATTTCGACGTAGTCTTCGGCCGATTGGTCCAAACTCAGGCAGCTAAATAGGCAGACCTCGAAAAGTGTACGACGCGATATTCGCAAATATAACACCCAGCGGCTACAAGAAACTATAGAGCGAAACCAAGGCTCTAAAGTATTCGCAAAAGATCTGTCTAATGGGCAGAGTCAATTGACTAAATTGAAGAAGAATAATGGCCCCGGTGTTTCTTCCAAAGATGAGATTCTGGGAGAGGTCCAGAAGTTTTATAGACAGTTGTATGAGTCTTCACAAACTCCTGTTGTCGGCTTGGCTCGAGATCCCAGATCCAAGCTAATTCGGCACTACAGCGAAGACATCCCGGACGTCTGTACGAGATCAGAATGGCTCTCAAGCAGCTAAAGAACGGAAAGGCACCGGGTGACGATGGAATTACTACAGAACTTCTGACGGCGGGTGGTACACCGATCCTTAAGGCCCATTCCATTGCAGATGCGCTGTGGTTCCACCGGCTCACTCGGGGCCGGGAGCCACCACCCTCGCGGATCCAGGTGGGTGACACAGCTGTCCCGGTGGGGCGGTACATAAAGTACCTCGGCCTCACCCTGGACAGCCGCTGGTGCTTCGAGGAGCACTTCGTGAGGATGGTCCCCCGAGCGCGACGGGTGGCAGGCGCGTTGCACCGCCTGCTGCCCAATCTCCGGTGACCGGGAGAGGGAGTTCGCCGCCTCTACGGTGGCATCGTGCGGTCCGTGGCCCTGTACGGGGCTCCCGTTTTGTCGCGAGACCTCGCGGGGGCCTCCCGCTCCAGGGCTCTGCTGAGGAGCCTGGAGCGGATCATGGCCATCCGGATCGTACGGGGCTACCGTACCATCTCATACGAGGCAGCGACGGTCCTCGCGCGTTCCCCCCCTTCATCATCCTGGCTGAGATGTACGCAGCCGCGTACGATCTCGGCCGGGGAGGTGGGGGCCCGGACGCGTGGGGTCCCAAAGTGCGGAGGCGGGAGGCCTTCCGGTGGGTCCTGGGGGACTGGCGCGACGCGCTGGTCCTGCAGGGCTGCGCGCGTCAGCGCGCCGACGGGGCCGTCCTGCCCCACCTCGAGGCCTGGGTGCTCCGGAAATGGGGCACTGTCACCTACAGGTTGACTCAGATACTCACCGGGCACGGGTGCTTCGGTGAGTATCTGAGTCGAATAAAACGCGAAGAGACGACGAGATGCCACCATTACGCATCCGACCTGGACTCGGCCCAGCACACGCTGGAGCATGGGTGGCCGAGCGCCGAGTCCTGGTCGACGGGATCGGGCAAGACTTGTCCCCGCTGGCGTTGGTCACGGCAATGCTGGCGGGCTAGGAGAATTGGAGGGCTGTGGTCTCCTTCTGCGAAGTTGTGATGCTCCAGAAGGAGGCCGCCGAGCGGGGTTGGGAGAGAGCCGTTCCCGCTCGAAGGCGGCGGTGGCGAGCTCAGTGATCGCCGCCGTCGACGGGCCGCGAGGGCGCACACCCCGCGGGTGTGCCCGGGTTGCGGCCCGGGAAGGATGACCCCCCGGTGCGGCCGGGGAGGGTTGTCGGGGGCGCCGACGGCCGCGCGCCTTTTTACAGCCCGCGGTCGGAGCCGCCACACCCGGGAGAGCTTCACCGAGGCTCCCCGAGAATGAGCACCCCCTCGTGACAGAGGGGGGGCGACGGCGGGGTGGACCAGAGGGCCGATGCACTGTCCTGGGCCACCCCAACGCCGGAGAGGCCGCCGCGAGGTTTTAGTGGGTAACCCTAGGATCGAATTGCAGTTTACTGTTTTGGGAGTCCCACACTACCCCTGCCGTGCCCAGGCGGGGGTGTGCATTAAGCATTTCCTCGCGTAAAAAAAAAAGGTGTCAGACAAGGGGATGTAACTTCCCCGAAGCTGTTCACCGCTGTATAGGCTGCTGTAGGTCTCAGAATGAACATGGACAAAACCAAAAAAAATTTCAATGCCAATGTCATTCAAGCACCGGTTACTGTTGGCGATGCGATCCTCGAAGTTGCCGATCACTGTGTTTACCTAGGACAAACAGTCCAGCTAGGTAGAGCCAACTTCGAGAAAGAGATAAACCGACGGATTCAACTCGGTTGGGCAGCGTTCGGGAAACTAGGGGAAATCTTCTCGTCCAAAATCCCACAGTGCCTGAAGTCTAAGGTCTATGACCAATGTGTGTTACCAGTGATGACATACGGAGCTGAGACGTGGTCTCTGAATGTTGGCTTCATGACGAAGCTCAAGGTGGCTCAGCGTGCTATGAAACGGGCTACGCTTGGAATCTCTCTGCGTGATAAAGTTTGCAATACGGAGATACGCAAGAGATCTGGCGTGACCGACATAGCCCGTAAGGTTAGCACGTTGAAGTGGAGATGGGCTGGCCACATCGCTCGACGAACCGATTACCGCTGGGGTAGAAAGGTGCTCGAGTGGCGACCACATACTGGTCAACGCGGAGTAAGCCATCCCCCCACTAGGTGGACCGACGACCGCGGTGACCGCGGGAGGCCCATGGATGCAGGTTGCACAGGACTGGCAGTTGTGGCGCTCGTCCTACGAGGCCTACGTCCATTAGTGGACCTCAAAAGGCTGATGATGATAATCCTCAATATGTATACCTACTTACCACAAAAAATAGTTTAACATAACATAACTTCCCGCCTTTGTTACGCGAAGGTGTAGGCAGCGGCTGTTAAGTGTCGTCTCGCTGTTATGTTGACGTCCCAAATGGAATAGGTGGCGAACCTTTAGCCATACAGGGCATAAAGTTTTCATTCATCGATATTTAACACACTTAACTTCCGAAAAATAATTTCGAAAAGTCATTGCTGTGAGCCAGTGTCAGAATTCGAAGCCGGACCTCTGGATCAGAAACCGAGTGCTCCACCACTGGGCCACCGAGACTGAGAGGCCGAGATATAAATAATATAAACAATAGTTTTTACTATTTATATTACCGTATTTAACAGTAATATAAATAGTAAAAACTATTGTTTAATGGGACTGATGTTTTTAGTCATTAAAACGATAGTGTGTATACATTTCAAACACTTGCTGGACCCACTTTTTTCCCCATTGAATACACTGGCTAGATTTCGGTAAAATCGATAATATCAGAGTCGCAGAGGAATAGATGGCGCTTTACACCAATCGAAGTATAATTAAATCGCGATAATGATACTTTACAGGGCATGTTATGTGATGACATTGTGTCCAAGATACATTACCCAGTGTTTTCAACTAGAAGTCTTGGTGAATGGTACCAACCGTGGAGGAAGCAATTTTTGAAGGCCTGGCTAACGCCAGCGTTATTACTATTAAGTTGCTGTTGTTATATATATATATATATATAAATATCCGTTCTATGTAAAGGTTGATCCAGTAAGACGTTAAAAGAAATGTTGATCCACCTTTTTGCAGTGTATAATTAGCTCTTTAAAAATATAACTGATATACTTTGATCCAAATTTGAAATGGAAGGGTTGTTTGTGGATCTGCATCGGTCGCTTTGCAACATACTTGCCATCAAAATATACAACAGCAACATGTTTTTTTTGATCCGTAACGGTCGCAAAAATTATACCGACGAGTCAAATGTGCATCCGTTTTATATTCATATTCCTGCCAAATCTTACTAACTAACGTTGATCCGAGGCCATTTGACCTTGAACCCATCGACGCCCGCGCGGTGGGTCCGCTATATTTCTTTATTTAAACGAAATCAGCAGTAGTGTATAGTACAAAATATTGCATAAAATTAATTTTCGAGTCAGAAAAGTAGGTGCCTACTTGATCTCTTTTATTATGTACTCTGTTAATATAATAAATGTTATTTGCATTATTTTCATGTTTTTGACATAGAGATATATAACTAAAGTACGATCACCCAGCTTCTGATTCCGGAAGTCGCGGGTTCAATTCCTGACACTGGCTCACACCAATGACTTTTCGAAATTGTTTTCGGAAGTTATGTGTGATAAATATCGATGACTGACAAACTTTGTGCCCGGTATGGCAATAGGTTCTCCACCTATTCCATTTGGGACGTAAACATAACGACGAGACGAGGCTTAACAGCCACTGCCTACACCTTCGGGTAACAAGAGCTTGAAGTAAAGGAATAAAATTAGTCAAAAAATATTATTGATCTGGAAAAAAGTTCGCCGGGTCAGCTAGTAAATATAACTCTTAAACACTCTTCCGGCGCGGCCCTGCATGGATTTGATTCCGGGCTCACACCAATAATTTTTCGGAATCTTTTCGGAAGTTATGTGTGATAAATATAATTTTAATATATTTATAATAATCTTGTCCGCGCTGTATGGAAATAGGCAACCTATTCCATTTCGGACGTGCAAAGTGATTCTTTGGTCATTAGCCCCGATGATTTTTTTGAAGTAACTATATAATTCTAGTCTTTTTTTAACCGACTCCAAAAAAGGAGGTTCTCAATTCGTCGGGATCTTTTTTTATGTATGTTCAGCGATTACTCAAAGACGTCTGGACCGATTTGCAAAATTCTTTTTTTATTCGAAAGGGTATGCTTCCCAGATGGTCCCATTGTCACCAAGTCAATTTCTGATAATGGGATCCAGGAGAAATCGAAGGCGACCACCAAAAAATTTAGGCTTGTGTAGTGTGTTTGTTGCGTCATGTGTTGGGTATTTACTTTAAGGTATCAAAATCGGATGCTGCTGAGCTGATGATGATGCTCACAGAACTCCTTAATGGCTAGGAGCTTAGAAACAGAATTGCTATTGGTCTATAAAAACTACTTAAGGTATGTAGGGTTAACTTGTTGCTTGGGACGTATGCTTGAATCAACACCTGACGCTGCTGTGCTGATGATAGGAGTATAGGAGGAGATGATCGGTGACGAGTTGGTTACGATTACGAGTTGGGAGACAGTAATACAATTAGTCGATGAAAACTACTTAGCAGCTTAGCAGTAAATAAACACGAACATCTATTTAAGTTCACAACTCATAAACACAACTAATAATTTAGAAATAAAATTACTTAAAAAAAAGTCAAACTGACTTCAAGAACACAAACGACAAAAAAGTACCTACTTACGTAACTAAAAAGCGTTAAATAACGCAAATAATTTATCTACTTAATACAATATACAAAACGTAATTAACTAAGTCAACTACTTTAACTGTCTGCCAGCAGTGGTAGGGCCAAGCAGTTCGCTGCATGTATGGGTCGGCTCGACCGATGAAATACCACGACCTCTCTAAAGACTAACGTAAAGTGGCTCATGCCGCGTTTCGTTCGGTAAGAGAGGTACCCGGAGGCCCACCCCTATCCCCATCTTTTCCTATCCCCTATCCCTTAAAGGTTGGCAACGCAACAGTAATACTATATGTGTGTTGCTGGTGTCCATGGGCGGCGTTGGTTGCTTACCATCAGGTGACACGCCTGCTCGTTTGTCCTCCTATCCCATAAAAAAGTCATCTTTAACTATAAAAATATTTACAATCATCATCTATTATTATTGAAGTCGGAGTTGGTTAAAAGTTACCCCGTATTCTATTTCGTCGTGTGACTTTGACGACCGCGCATATCATACAACACAATAGACTACGTTACCTAGGCTGGCACCGACTCCAATAATAACTGACAATTGTAAATATATTTAACAGTCTCGGTGGTCCAGTGGTAGAGCACACGGCTTCTGAGTTCTGATCCAGAGGTCCGGGTTCGAATCCTGACACTGACTCACACCAATGATTTTTCGAAATTATTTTCGGAAGATAAGTGTGATAAATATCGATGACTGAAAACTTTGTGCTCGGTATAGCAATAGGTTCGCAACCTATTCCATTTGGGACGTAAGACGGTAAACATAACGGCGAGACGAGGCTTAACAGGCGCTGCCTACACCTTCGGGTAACAAAAGGCGTGAAGTTATGTTATGTTTGTTATGTAAATATTTATAGTTAAAGATGACTTATTTATAGTATGTATTACGTTTTGTATATTGTATTAGGTAGTTAAACTGTTTGCGTTATTTATCGCTTTTTAATTACGTTAGTAGGTACTTTTTTGTCGTCTGTTTGTCTTAATTAAGTTAGCTGACTTTTTTTAAAAGTATTTTTTCTAAATAACGATGCTTGAATTGAACTTGCTTGAAGGTATATAATAAAATAATTTCACATCTGTATGCATTAACATCACAATAAGCGCGGAGAGGTAATTTTCTAAATTAAAATTAATAAAAAAAATACTTGCGCTAATTAATAAATGTGTCAATAATATGCATAGAGTCTAATGGATAATATTAATAGATTTATATTTAGCATTAAGCTTAACTTAATATAACATAACTTCACGCCTTTGTTACCCGAGGGTGTAGGCAGCGGCTGTTAACCTTCATCTCGCCTTTATGTTTACTTCCCAAATAGAATAGGTGGCGAACCTATTGCCATACCAGTCATCGATATTTATCACACTTAACTTCCGAAAATAACTTCTAAAAGACATTGGTGTGAACCAGTGACAGGATTCGAACCCGGACCTCTGGGTCAGAAGCCGTGAGCTCGACTACTGCGCCACCGAGACTTTAGCATTTATATTTATAACTTCTATAGCCATTCATCAAATTAAAGATTTCGTAAATAGAAAATCATGCTGTGGGGCGCCGGCTTAGAATACCGCCACCCCATCTCTTCTCGTGGGTGTCGTAAAAGGCGACAAAGGGAAAAGGCTGGAAGAATGGGCAGCAGCATTCTCTCTCAACAAGGTCGCTTTGCAACATACTTGCCATCAAAATGTACAAAAACAACATTTTTTTGTTGATCCGTAACGGTCGCAAAAATTATACCGACGAGTCAAGTTTTATATTCATATTCCTGCCAAATCTTATTAACTCGACGAGCCTCGTGGCGCCTTGGTAAAACTACCGGCTGCAGCAACGAGGTCGGGGGTTCGATTCCCACACGAGCACAAATATTTATGACAAACATGAATATTTGTGTGGCGTCTGGGTGTTTTTCTATGTATTTTAAGTATGTATTTACAAAAGAAAAGTATATATGTATTAATATCCGTTATCTAGTATCCATAACACAAGCATTTAGTTGCTTAGCTTGGAACTAGAGGAAGCTGTGTGATTTATGTCCAAGATATTATTATTATTATAACTAACGTTGATCCGAGGCCATTTGACCTTGAACCCATCGACGCCCGCGCCGTCGGTCCGCTATATTTCTTTATTTAAACGAAATTAGTAGTAATGTTTATTACAAAATATTACATAAAATTAATTTTCGAGTCAGAAAAGTAGGTGCCTACTTGATCCCTTTTATTATGTACTCTGTTACCATGTATTTTTCGTTTATGACAAAGTCGAAGGGGCCTTGACAGGACGAACAGCTGAGAAGAGTTTATTCCAGTTCATACATTTATAGGGAGTGTTCAATTACATGAAAATGAAAACTGTCGTTATTGACCTAATTACTGTACCGATCGTCTTAATATTTTGTACAACGTTTACTGAAATTATGATCTACATCTGGTATCAATTACTACATATGACTGGATTCCAGCCTGTATAGGCGTCCATCAAATGAAAGATTTCGTACAGAAAATCTAGAATAGTGGAAATAGGTAATATAGTTTAATAAAACTTATTATGAATTTTTATATTTATTATAATCATGAGTAGACCCAATAACACTGCAGCCCATATGAAGGGCAATCCTAGCCTGGAAAGTATTGCAGATTTTTTTTTCAGAATTCATAAGTATGTCTTAACTCCTAACCGTTTAAGAGTTCTGTAGGTTCATCATCAGCACAGTAGTATCAGATGTTGATTCAATCATACCTCCCAAGCAACACATTAGTCCTGTATACTACTAAACAGTTTCCTACAATCGACTGCCGTACTGTCCAACTCCTAACCGTTTAGGACTTCTATGCCTTCTTAATCAGCACAGCAGCATCAGCTGTAGATTCTAGCATACCTAATAAGCAGCAAGCTAGCCCTACATAGTATCAAGTAGATAATATTTACCAATTGTAGTACTTTCTTCGAACTCCTTACCATTTAAGAGTTATGTGTCTTCTTCATCAGCACAGCAGAATCAGATGTTGACAGCTTAAAGCATATTCTTAAGACCTATTACGTAACAAAAACACCATACTCGTACACGATTTTCAGTAGTTGCATCGATTTCTCGTGGTTTCCATCATCAGATCCTGACCTGGTGAAAATGGGACCATCTTGGAGGTGAACACTATCCAAAAAAAAATAACGGAAATCTGTTCATAATTGACGAAAATGTCGGTGAACAGACATAAAAAAAATACTAAACATAAAGACGGAATGAGAACCTCCTCCTGTTTTCGAAGTCGGTTAATAAGTTAAAACATTAAGATTCGTAAAAAAAATATGCGCTTTATAGATTTCGCACACATGCGCATAGCGCATTTGTGCAAAATCCGTATACATGTCCAGCAGGACAGTAGGAGGACTTGCCTTCTGATTGGCCCATTTGAATCGGATCAACAACTATCGTAGTGGATTCGTATATCGGATCAACATTTCGGTTGGGTTTCCTAAGCTTCAACGGAGTAAATTGTTGATCCGTCCGGAACCACATTTATATGAAAAATATTATATTGGATCAACAAAAACCACCCGGATCAACATAGGTTTTCGGATCAACAAAGTGCTCGCCATACAGCACGCATGATCAACAAATGACGGATTGAGATAACTATATATATAATATATATATATATATATATACACCGTGAATTTAAGGTCGTTTTGGAAACGAAAAATTTGAATTATATATCAATAAGAGAAGCTATATATAACGTTAATTTCATAAAATAAAAATACTTTATTTTATCAACATCGAGATTCATATCTCTTATAGTGAAAAAGTGAGAAACGGTAGTAACGCTACTCAATCTCACGTAAATCAAATACTATGTATTTTACTATCGATGTCATTCACAATTTTTCACACAAAATCAAATTCACCATTAAAGACACCGACAACCGCTATGTCGGCGCCGCCAGCCAATCACGCACCTACCACCACTCTTGCGCATCCCCGCACTTCCGCACAACAGGCGTCCTTTCTTCCTTCTCTTTAGTACTGTGTGACAATCCCGTGTTGACACGCTTGTATTGTTTACGTTCCGCGCGAAAATGAGTCGTCAGTACGAATACTCAAATGTGGAGTACTTGGCAATGGTACAGCTGTATGCTATTGCCAACTACAATCTAGAAGAGGCCCGGCGTTTGTATTCCCAGCCAGAGCACTTGGATGCGCTACGGCTGCGAGGAATTGAAAGTCCTCAAGTTCCCTCTACGCCCACCATCTTAGCTGTAACCCAGCGCCTTCTCGACCATGGACAATTCCGTGCGCCGACTCATGCGCAAGGCCGAGGAAGTTTAAATTATTCGCCGGAGATTGAAGAAGATATTCTGGAGTACTTCGAGCGCGATCCGCGGCGAAGCACGAGAATGGCGGCACGAGAATTTGATGTTAGCCAATATTTTGTATGGAAAATATTAAATACTCACGGACTACACCCGTACCATTTCCGTAAGGCTCACGTAATTAACAACAGTGATGCACCAGCAAGAATCGCCTTTTGTCAGTGGTTTTTAAATAATACAAACGCCAACATACTGTGGACGGATGAATCACTGTTTACTCGAGTGGGACTGTACAATGTGCATAATGAACATTACTGGGCTCTTATTAACCCCCTTTTGATCCGAGAAGACCACCATCAGGTTCGTTTCAGTGTAAATGTTTGGGCCGGTATTATTAACGACCAATTAATAGGGCCTATTTTTATCGAAGGTCATCTAACCGGCAACTCGTACTTAGAGATGTTACAAACAGTCATATCTGAGTTACTAGAGGATGTGCCGTTAGCGTACACAAGAGGTATGTACTACCAACACGACGGCTGTCCGGCTCATTACGCAAGTGCAGTGCGTACATACTTAAATAATCAGTTTAGTGATCGGTGGATAGGCCGGGGCGGGCCTGTGACTTGGCCACCGAGAAGCCCGGACTTAACACCCCTGGATTTTTTCTTGTGGTCGGAAATAAAGAGACTCGTTTACACACGTGAACACGAAAGCCGTGATGAGTTACGCAGAGCGATAGTGGACGCATTTGATAAAGTTAAAAGCAATAGAAATACATTGAGAAAACTAAAAGACAACAGTGTAAAACGTGCACGTTTGTGTATTGAACTCGGGGGACTCCATTTCGAGCAGTTGCTTCGATACAGAGAAATGTAAACAAACTGTTAGAGGTATGTAAAAGTTGATTGAAACCGTGGGTGTGTAATACACCTCTACCTACTCTTTCAGGAATACAGGCGTGATGCTATGTTTTTTTTTCCTATTTTAAAAGTTGATTATTCTGTGCTGAGGGACTAGTGTATTGAATTAATTCCTTTTTTAAATATTTCTATCATACATCACATTTAAATATTTCTACTTAAAACTTGAACCTACTTTATGTATTTTATTTTAAATAATAACTTTGAAATACGATAGGTAAGTACTCGCTCGCTCGTTCTGTCGCGCCGCCGTAGGTAGGTAGGTAGGTATCAGCTGAGCTGCGGTGCGTTGTCCTTTCTTATGGCGTGCTTCATTCACAATGTGTTTGAATAAAATGGCGATGCGTTACTATTTCCTAACTCGAACGAGTGAAAATATTTATTAAAATTAAAACTTTTTAATATTAAGTATTACAATTAATTTATCCATTCTTAATAGTTCTATGAGTTATTCCAAATTCACCTGTTTCGTTTCCAAAACGACTATAAATTCACGGTGTATATAGGTAGTTTAAATTATTTGAACGAAATGCTTTTGTTCTGTAAAGTCAGTTTTCAGACCATTATTTTACGTGATGTAGAAATATTTCCCAAAAATTATATTATTATCGTCAATAATATATCTTCAAATTTTTATACCCGATAGTAGGGATGTGAGATTAATGGAAAATATCGATTTAATAAAAATCAATTTTTCTTTATGCAATATTAATCGATTCGGAAACTATGTATGTTATATACTGATGACTGAAACTTTTGGGGAGTAGAACTTCGACGACTCAAGGCTTCGCAGTCGCTATTTACACTATCGGGTAAGGATGTAAATAAATAATCGATTTTTATAAAAATCGATTTTTTTCTAATATATAGAATCCTACATGCTTTTCATATTTAAATAACAAAACCTAAGATATTCATAATAACAATTAATCAGATTCAAAATCAAATAAAAAATATGAACTCAAAAATATCAAATTGAAAACTAAAATCAATGCAAAGGTTCTTTTAAACTTTCAAGTCTTTCTTTTGGTAAGAAATAATGAAACCAATTATCATTATTGATACAATTATAGTACATACTTAAATACATAACTTCACGCCAAATCCCTTGCGGGGTAGGCAGAGAGAACGGAGCGCTATAAGGCACAATTCTTACACACCTCACTCGCTACGTTGACTTTCTTAACTCTTTTCATGCACGCGCGTCGATTTTACGCTCCAAACATCACCTACGTCCAGAAAACGTTCTATTTGGTCATGGAATGTGTGTCTTGGCCGTCCTCAACTCCAACATCCGTCCGCTTTTGCATTGTATATCTACTTAGTCAATCTTGCATCATCCATTCTTTATATATGTCCGAACCATCGGAGCATGCTTTTTCTTACTTTTACACTGATAGTCTCTTTCAATTAAAATGAAATGAGCACCCCAACAAAATGACAACCTTACTGTTTCAAAAATAAAGTTATAAGTAATTATTGTCACAAATGTCCAGTCTTATTTAACATTTGACTAGTATTAAAATAAAATACTTAAAATGACAATTAAAAAAACAAACAACGACGGTATAATCTCAAAAATAAAAATATAAAACAATTCTTTCGTTAATCATAAAGTTTAGTTTTAAAAATAGTTACTGTAACAAAACGTTGCTACATCAAAATATAGGTACTAAAGAAATATGATAAATACTAATGCCAAATGACTTGTAAGTAGTAATGAACATACTTCGAGTTTTGTCATTCGGCGCATAGATGGTGCTATTTATGAAAATCAATTTAATTACGTAATCGATTTATTAAAAATCGATTAATTTGAATTTGAAAATCCATTTTAAAATATCTATTTAATGAAAATAATAATCGACTAAAAGAAAAATCGATTATTTTTTTAATCCCTGCCCGATAGTGTAAATAGCGACTGCGAAGCCTTGAGTCGTCGAAGTTCTACTCCCCAAAAGTTTCAGTCCTCAGTATATAACATAATTTCCGTAAAGGATTCCCTGAAGTCATTGGTGTGGGTCAGATTCGACCTATAGACTTTTTGATTCATTGGTGGGCTTAACCTCCAAAAAATCTATGTAGACATACATACTAGCTGTCCCGGCAATCGCTGTTTTGCCTAAATAAATAGGCAGTGGACCATTATTAACATTAAAAAGTATGAAAAATAGATGTTGACCGATTCTCAGATCTACCCGATATGCACACAAAATTTCATCAAAATGGGGCAAGCCATTTCGGAGAAGTTTGTTAGTGATTATTATTTCGTCAAAAATAATAGGTTTACTTTTAATTCATTCACAAACGGGTGATACAGCTGACTTGCCAGTTTCGCACCGGCTAATAGTCGAGTATATTTTTTTATACGAGCAATTACTTAATAGTAATCAGCACTCCACTTAAAAAAAAATCTGCTAATCGGGATACCGAGTCAGTCATCATCATCATCATCATTAGCCTGTTGCATTCCACTGCTGGACATAGGCCTCTCCCAATGTGCGCCACAACATCCGATTCTCTGCCTTCCGCATCCAGTCTTTTCCAGCAGCCCTTCTGAGGTCGTCTGACCATCGGGCTGGTGGGCGTCCTACACTACGCTTACCAAGTCGCGGTCTCCACTCAATGACCTTCTTGCTCCATCTACCATCGGTCCTTCGACAGATGTGACCAGCCCATTGCCACTTCAGCGAGCTTATTCTACGAGCTATGTCGGTTACTCCGATTCTCTGTCGGATATACTCATTCCTGAGTCTATCTTTCAGAGATACTCCGAGCATAGCTCGCTCCATAGCTCGCTGAGCGACTTTAAATTTGTGGACTAGCCCCACCGTAAGTGTCCACGTTTCGGCACCGTAGGTCATTACTGGTAGAACGCACTGGTCAAAGACTTTGGTCTTCAGGCATTGCGGTATAGGCGAGCCGAAAACTCGACACTGTTTGCCGAATGCGGCCCAACCCAGCTGAATCCTCCTGTCGGCTTCCTTCTCGAAGTTTCGTCTACCTAGATAGTTTGGCCTAGGTAGACGTATTTGTTTACGACTTCGAGAATTGACCCATCGACATTTATCGGTCCGGGCACGACATGTTCATTGAACATGACCTTGGTCTTGTCCAAGTTCATGCCCAGACCGACACGTCGAGAGGATTCGTCTAGGCTGCGCAGCATTCCGCTTAACTGTTCCAGCGATTCTGCCATTACAACTATGTCGTCGGCGAACCGAAGATGCGAGATGTACTCACCATTCACGTTGATACCCTGTCCAGTCCAATCCAGTGTCTTGAAGACGTCCTCCAGAGCGTTGGTGAAGAGTTTGGGAGATATGACATCTCCCTGTCTTACACCTCGATTTAGCTCAATGGAGTTCGTCACCTGGTCTTGTATCTGGACAGTCATCGTGGCGGTGTCATACAAGCATCTCAACACCTCGATATAACGCCAGTCAATCCGACATCGCTGCAATGCATCCAGAACTACCCAAGTTTCGATGGAGTCGAAGGCTTTTTCGTAATCCACGAATGCCATACACAGCGGCTGATTGTACTCTTCGGTCTTCTGTACAATCTGCCGAACAGTATGGATGTGGTCCACGGTACTAAAGCCTTTTCGAAACCCGACCTGCTCCGGAGGCTGGAATTCGTCGAGTCTTGCAGCGAGACGATTCGTGACGACCCTCGAGAACAACTTGTAGATATGGCTCAGGAGTGAGATGGGTCTGTAATTCTTCAGTAAGGTCTTATCGCCTTTTTTGAAGAACAGCACCACCGCACTCCTGCTCCAAACCTGTGGTGTTATACCCTGTTGTATGACGGAATCAAAAAGACTTGCTAATTCCTTTAGGATAGGAGTCCCGCCGGCCTTTAGAAGTTCTGTTGTGATTCCGTCATCACCGGGTGCCTTGTTGTTCTGGAGTTGCTCGAGAGCCGCACTAATCTCGCTTTCTGCAAAGTCGGGGATGTCCTCACTATAGTGACGCGTTAGCGGGGCTCTGTGGTCATCATCGCTGTGTCCCGTCGGCTTGGTCATCCGTGTGGAATAAAGGAGCCCATAAAAAGATTCGATCTCTGCGAGAATCTCTGGCTTAGAGGTAACGACACGTCTATCCGCAGTTTTCAGCTTCGTCAGATGGGACCTTCCAAGCTGCTGTGCGAACACTTTCGACCCTTTGTTGCAGTCGATCGCGTCCTCGATCGCTCGAGTATTCGATCGACGAAGGTCGCGCCGCATCAGCTTTCTAATTTGCTGGTTTAGGCTTTTCCATTCTGACGAAGACAGCTGATCGAATGGAGTTTCTCGCCTTTGCCTCATCAGCTCGAGCGTCTCAGCAGAGAGTTTGGACTCCTTTTTCTGCGATCTCGGGAACAACCTTTGAGACACTTTCCTCAGCGTGTTGACCTCAGTGGCGGTCTTTTCGTCCACGTTGCCTGTGGTTTCCAGCAGGTCGAACCGATTTTGAAGTTCCATTTGGAACTTTTCGGTTTCGGCTATTTGGAGTGGCGTAGGTCGGAGAATAGACCTCATCTTCCGGGTCCTTTCAGCTTTCAGGTTAATATTTAGAGAGCCTCGAAGAAGTCGGTGATCACTTCCAGTATTGAACCTGTTGATCACAGAGACATCTCTAAATATATGCTTACTATCCTTAATGATAAAATCTATCTCGTTCCTTGTCACAGAATCCGGGCTTCGCCAAGTCCACCTCCTGTGGAGACCCTTCTTGAAGAATGAGTCACCTTCCCGAAAGTAGAGCAAGTTGCCCGACTGTAGGTTTATCGTGTCCTCCCCCTCTTGCCGGACTTCAGACAGCCCTAGAATATGCCAGTTCAAGCGACTCAGCTCAACCTCGAGTTCGGTGAGGTGTTGGTCCAGCCGAAGACTGCGTCCATTATATGTGGCCACGAGTAGTTGTTTTTGGCAGCCTGCCGTAACCCCGAGTCAGTCAAAAATGTAAAAAGAGCACATCCTCCTTAAATTAGGACGGGCCTGGTGCTGCATTGGTAAAACTACAGACTGTAGTAGCATCGAGATTGGCGGGTTCGATCCCGACTCGAGCATAAATATCTCTCAACAAGCCCTTTCATTTGAGCAATGTATTAATGCATCCGCTGTATACTCCTCCCCATGCATCTTCTGATTTTCATCTGTTTCGGTCTCAGTCAAATTTCTCAGGCAGTGTCAAGTTAACATACGAGAGGACTGCCAATAGAGGACAGACAATATTTTCCATATTGTCTGTCTATCCTTCGGGTAATAAAGGCGTGAAGATACAAAAACTAGTCACTATGCTGAATAACGAGTACTTAGTACTTGTATTATTTCAATTTGTAACGAAAATGTTGCGTCATTAATTTCCATATCCCAAGTCAAACTTATAAGATAAATGGTGGTAGCGAATTGATGAGTTCGTAAAACAAGCCTCACCAACTATTTCTAAGTAATATATCAAAACTGTGAACATTAGATGACCTAATATTCACTATTATTTACAATAACAAGAACAAATAAATTAATTAAATTATTTACAATTTAAACAATTAAAAAACTACCTGAAATCAAATTTCTACGCATTTTGGTCTACTGGCAGCGTACCCAGAAGACTGGCCGCATTGCCACGCTGAATGGCAATGCTAATCCTCTGTGCGAAGAATAGACCAGCCCTCTAGTCGCGAGAGGCTTCGATCAGCCTCTTTGCAAGATCTTTGTAAAGTGCACGAGCACTCGGACCCCATGACCCCAAAGGCTCAACCCCAAACGGCTCAAACACATAATCACCTACAAGGTGTAGGTCTGTATTTGTGCCGCTTGAGATTTTCTGCCGAAGCAGCAGCAGCATCGGCCACCTCTACCGTGCTTGGAAGATGCGATGGCGCAAGGGTGTCGACGGAAGTAGCGTCCACACCAAAGGCCTACCCATCCTCCAAGGCAAAAGAGACATCCCGTCGGGTCTCTTGCCATCATCGCGCACCAAACCGTTCGGTTCCAGAACGGCTGGTACACAGGCGGTGGCAAGAGCACGTCGGATAATGTCGTTGATGTTGGCGTGACGGGAAATGCGGCCGGCGCTCCTGGCGCATGAGAGGCCATGATGACCCTTGCTGTCGACAACCTCTCCGCAGCGACATAAATGCGAGGAAACACAGGGAGCACCTAAACGAAGACAAGTTGCGATACGGAAAGTCGTATTATCTAATAATGTTCCTATATTGGGCGATGGCAGTGCCTTAGTAGTCAGTCTTGCATAACACTTCAGAATTACCCAGTGTATGAGTGAGAATTTTCCTGGTTAATTCTTCTGTGCTATGGACTGAAGACAGAAAAGCCGGAAAAGAAATGTTTCGAATATCTAGACCCCTAAACGAACTGGTAGGAATGCCTGTTGACATGCCCGGTCGTTTAGCGATATATTAAGAATTTTACTAAGAGTGGTTTTTACAATATCATCTATTTTTTCTAAAAGTGCCGGATGTTTAAAAAATTGTGATGATCTAATAGCATGTGTAAATTTTGGAACAAACAAACTATAACGAATAATGGTGAAAGCTGAATGCATGTCAGCCAAATCTTTGAAAAATAAATTTGGAATTCAGCTGTTTTATGATAGGATGTATCGCTAAACTGAAAATTACTGGTCTAAGAGGGTCACCCTGCTGACAACCAACAGCTGACTCCAAACCCACTTTATATTATAATTTTGAAGGATTTCTATAGCACTATGGCTATAGATATATATACTATTTCTATGGCAATAGGTTCGCCACCTATTCAATTTGGGACGTAAACATAACGGCGAGAGGAGGCTTAACAGCCGCTGCCTACACCTTCGGGTAACAAAAGGCGTGAAGTGATGTTTTTTTTTCTATAGCACTGCCAAAGGAATTTGAAAATTTCAGGTGTCTTCGTTTTGGCTTGACTCATCAGAGTATCCCTATTTACAGAGTTGAAAGCATTTTTATGTCAAACTTTAAAACGACCTCACCTTCACCAGAACTCAAATATGTGGCCAAAGCATGTATGGCAGCCTCACTGCCTCCTCTGGACCCGAAACCAAGTTGGGTAGGCTGAAATTTGGATGCGAGAGATTTTCTGTAGTATTGGCAACACAGTTTGGCTGCCATACGCCAGTAAGTGCAACCCACGGCAATGGGACGAATGCCACCATCCTTTTTTGAAAGGGCGCATAAATTTGCACCATAAAGCAAATCGGTTATGCATTCGTTCACAGTGCCGGACAGCATAAGGTTCATTAAAGCAGTAAGCTCCCTCAAGAGAGCATCACCGGCTTCTCCGGCGGTTGGACATACAAGATCTTTCAGATGTTGTGGTGTCAAACCATCAAAACCACCGGCAGAACCACTTTTGAAGGAGCCAATTGCAGAAAGTACATCTTTAGCTGTAGTTATTAAATGATAAGATTAGTTCGAAAAATCAGGAGTTTGGTTGCATTGGTCGCATTGGTAAAAAACTACCGGCTGCAGCAACGAGGTCGGGGGTTCGATTCCCACCCGAGCACAAATATTTGTGACAAACATGAATATTTTTGTGCCGTCTGGGTGTTTTTCTATGTATTATAAGTATGTATTTACAAAAGAAAAGTATATATGTATTATTATCCGTTGTCTAGTATCAATAACACAAGCATTTAGTTGCTTAGCTTGGAACTAGAGGGCGCTGTGTGATTTGTGTCCAAGATATTATTATTATTATTATATTCACTATTTGTGAAAAAACACGTTTAATGAATAAATATTTGGAAACTACATATTATTTAGAAGTCGATAATAATGGAAAACTTGGGCAGAGTGCGGTCGTGTCGCCATTTGGCTTTAACAAAAATATAAAAATATGAAAATTTCCTTGGTGTTTACCAGAGTATCGACTTGGGGTCGTTTATGCAAAAATCACAGCCGGGTTCGACGTTTACTGAACTTGTAATAAAAAATATAAGTTTAATTTTGATATATCTTACTTTTTTTTTTAAGCTAAACAACGTAACTCATCAGTCTCAAAATAAGGACAAATAAAAAATGATAGCAGTGAGATTAGGGTATCTATCACAAACTTCCGTACAAAACAAAACGAATGACAAAATGAATATCAAAATTCAGACATCATTAACGAGGAAGGGAACAAAAAACGTTCAAAACTTTATTGTGAAAATACACAGAACCCAAAAGACAATAGAAAGAGAGATGCAAACTGATTACGTCACTTTATAGTGGGCATTGAATCTATCATGAAATCCCAAATTTTACAGATTGTCATAAATTACATTGGGCAATTTTAAACTATTTAAAGCATCCATTACTTTTAGAGTTTATCAGTAGCAAACATGCAGACAAACAGACATAAAATCTAAATACCATATTTTTGGGCTCGGTATCGATTGTAGCCCATGTCCCAAAAGTTCTAAAATATTTTTTTTATTTAGTTTATATAGTTATTTTTATATAGTTATATAGTTTATTAGTTAGTAAAATATTTTTTATATAGTTTCCACTTATGTATAGACGAATACCATTTTATTGAATATATACATGTGGTTCAATAACACTCACTATTTAGCCTGTTAGCAAAGTTTATTTAAATTTTTTTGTGCCAACTTTACGATGTTCAGTGTTCTCTATAAGAAATTGATTGTCGCCTTCGAGAAAGTATCTTCAGTCACTTATTTAACAAAATGTGGCCGCGTCTTATCTTGTAACGACAAACGATGACGGTTTATCACTCGCCCTGAGAACATAGTCGAGGCGCTAAGTTCGCCCCGGCTCGATCCTCGTTTCGCTTCAGATCTGACTCTTCCACTTGAGTGGAGTTAATGACAGATTTGTTGGATACCTAATTTACGGAATATTTTTATATAGAAAGCAACTAATGCAGATTATTACTAAGAACGCTGTGTTTTCAGCAAAACTCTAAGAAAATACAGAAGGAACTAAAATAAGGAAAGGAAAAAGCAAGGAACCAAAATTTCCCAGAAATTTTATTAATTGTGAGTGAGCTATCTCTTAGGGATGACCATTTTTATTTTTTACTTTTTACGTGAAATAATGGCTTATTTACTGATTACGGATACGATTTGAAAGATTACAGAATTAATTTGTTTGTTGTGTGTTTTCACCCCTTTTTCAAGATGGCGGCCAGATGATAAGAGTGGCAGCCCCAAAAACTTCAAGTTAAGCTTCGATATCCCCCACTTGTGCCAAAAATAAAAATGCGTCCTCTAAGAAATGCAATATTTGGTCCTAAAATTGTAACATTATAATGGGCTAGTTAGGTGGTAGTCTTTTGACTTATGTATGTATGTCTCGGTACTCTCGGTGGTGCACTGGTCTAGCTACCCGCTTCTAATTTAAAAGACGATTGATGACGACTGATTCAAAAGAAGATCGATTCTGCGCTCACACCAATGATTTATCGAATTCGGAAGTTATATGTGAATTTCAATAGGTTCGCCGCCTATTGCATTTGGAACATGTTATATAACGATTCGTCGAGTCGTAACTTAACAGCCGCTGCCTACAACTTCAGGTAGAAAAAGGCTATTGCCATACCGGGCACAATGTTTTCAGTTATCGATATTTATCACACATAACATCCGAAAACAATTTCGAAAAGTCATTGTTGTGAGCAACTTGTGAGCAACTCCCAACTTCTTGATTCAGAAGCGGGGTGCTCGCCCACTGGACCACCGAGATTTGTTTGTTTAAATACTTTAAGAATGTTTAACTTTGGTTCAGGTTGACGGCCAAAATACACGATATGAAAATAATGATTTTTTCTAATGCAATTAGACCGCAAAAAACATCCGCAAACTTACGTATTTATTTCGTTCTGATTGTTGAATTTAAATTTTTAACGACACATTTATTTCTCGAATAAAAACTTATGTAATTCAATTTTCAAAACCAACAATGAGGCTTCATAAAAAAGACTCTCAAAATATTCTTTTCCATATTTAAGCCTGGAAATTATTCTTTGAAGGAAAACTTGGAACTTTTCAATGTGCGGAACATTTTTATTTAATATTCTTGTCATCATCAAAACTCTTGACGGAGCATTTTATTGTTATGTATAAACTTGAACAAGATTTATCATTATTCTTTGAAATCTTCTTATTTATAAAAGTCTCAAATGCTCATTAAATTATTAGTCTTATTAGAAGTAATAAAATTTTAACAAAATATTTATAAGTCTTCGCAGTCATCGCATTCCACACAGCTAAGAGGGAAGCGCAGTACCGGTAAACGAACAGTTGGCCGCGGATCGCGCGTCGCACGTCATCGCATCCCCTCTCTCAATACACCATAGTGTACAAGACACACTGAACTAAATGTAATCTACCTATCTCAACAGTGTACTGTGTACCTACTTTATTTTATAAAATATCACTATCGTGGCAAATCTAGTGGTTTATATTTTATTTTTTATGGGATAGGAGGGCAAACGAGCAAGCGTGTCACCTGATGTTAAGTGACCAACGCCGCTCATGGACACCTGCAACAGTTAGTATTACAGTTGCGTTGCCAACCTTTAAAAGAGTAGGATAGGAAGGGATGGGGAAGGGGTATGGGCCTCCGGGTACCTCTCTCACCAAATGAAACGCGGCATGAGCCACTTTACGTTGATCTTCTGAGAGGTGGTGGTATTTCACCAGTCGAGCCGGCCCATTCATGCAGCGAACTGCTTGGCTCTACCTACACTATTTATAACAGACCCATAACTCAACTTCATTTTTCATATATTTTTTAAAATATATCCTGATTTGAAGCGACTTTTTATCTCAATAGATTTTTTGGAGCCAGAAGATATGTTATGCTCCGCACTTACAGAACTATATTTGGGCTGAATCTTTATTAGATGTTGTAGAAACTCGTCTGTATATGAAAAATAAAATAATATCACAATATCAATATCCAATTCTTCTGAATTTCTATGGCATCTTGAAATTTCCTGTTTTTGACAATACTTGATAGAAATTCAATCTGTACAATTTCACCATGGTGTATCCAATTGAAACTTATTCAACAAAAAGACTATATTTAGTGCGTCGTAAATAACATACAAAACATATAGGTCTGACAAACTCTGCCCAGCACCTCTATTTATCACATGAGCAGTTCTTCGTTCGTCTATCAGTACAAACGAATGGTCTGTCCTGAATGATCTATGGGGGCTAGCTGCCATCAGACCTTTAGATATAACGAAGCTGATGATAAACATTTAAATATACATAAATAAATCAAATTGAAATACCCATTTCGACTGTCATGTTAATGAATATCCAGCGATATCAAAATTTGTGTAGACTGGTATGTGTACTACAGATATCTTAGTCTTTGCGATTAGTAAATGGACGAATGAAGAAATGTGTCTCATTCGACTAAGGAACCCTAAAACTTTGGCAATTTATAGCAGTTATTTATCAGCATTTAACATAAATTTATTTATAGCAGCTATTATCTACATAAATGTTCCCTAATCTTGAGTAATATCTTATTACGACAAATAATTTCGACTGTAATGTATCTCAATATAGCTCAATTAAAAATTGATTAACCTTTACTAAATTAATTAAATTTCATTATTTACAATAAAGAAAATTAAAAGACTAATTGAAATCGAATTTCTCCACATTTCAGTCTACTGGCAGCGTGCCCAGAAGACTGGACGCATCGCCATGTTAAATGGCAATGCTAATCCTCTGTGCGAAGAATAAACCAGCTCTCTAGTCGCGAGAGGCTTCGATCAGTCTCTTTACAATATATATATTTATAAAGTGCACGAGCATTTGGACCTCTGGTCCCTAAAGTTTCAACCGCAAACGACTCAATAACATAATCACCTACAAGGACAATAATGTTTTCTTCTATCTATTGTCGTAGTCTCTGTGGCCCAGTGGTCGAGCACACGGCTTTTGATCAGAGGTCCGGGTTCGATTCCTGACACTGGCTCACACCAATGACTTTTCGAAATTGTTTTCGGAAGTTATGTGTGATAAATATCGATGACTGAAAATTTTGTGCCCGGTATGGCAATAGGTTCGCCACCTATTCCATTGGGGACGTAAACATAACGGCGAGACGAGGCTTAACAGCCGCTGCCTATACCTTCGGGTAACAAAAGGCGTGAAGTTATGTTATGTTATTTTATTCAATTTTACAATAATCATATCCTATTTTAAAATTTAGTTGGTGTATGTTCGTAATCAATACTGAAAGTAATTTACCTACTGATCATAATAATCGTTTATTGTTGTTTCTTAACATCTGGCAGTCTTTAAATCTATGACGTAACATTTTATTGTGAATATTGTAACAAGGGCTTTTTTTTAATAATATAGTCTCCCTGAAATCTTGTTGATCTTACTTTGGACAGGCAGAGGTGCGGCCAGAAGCTAAAGAAGACACTTTACTACATGTGAAAGTGACGGAGAAAAGCATAACGTTTGGATATGAATGTAGGTACATTTATCTTGTTTCCAAGTAAAAGGGAATGAAAATATAATACTTTGACATTCGTACAGGAAGGCTTGTCGTAACTCTTGTAATTTAAACATTTTGCAACTCTGGTGTGAGATCACGTGACACCGCATGACGTCACACACCTACCCAAATTGCCAAGTTAATGTGGTTGTGCAAATGGAGGCTTTTAGACAACACCGCGCAGGCTCATTAGCGAACTGAAAAACACGACTTCACAACTAATTGTACACATATATTATGTATAATTAGAGCTACTGCGGTCTCGTTTTTGTACGACTTGACAAGCTAAGTACTACTTAGCTTTTTGTTTTGAAGTCGCGCACAAGAATAAAACCGTGTTATATGGCAATGGCAACACTTTTGTTTTTAAGAACTAATATTTATTTCTAATACTAAAATTACAATTTAGAAATGAAATAGAAATATAATAATACAATTTAACTTAGAAGATACTGTGGTTATGAATTGACTTACTAGACTAACTGTGAAATGGCACAACATCATCTTAAATATACTATTGGTTTTGGAGAGGGGAACACATTAAGGGATACAAGTGCGTGGGGATAGGGTAAGTGGTTACTAGGTCTGTGTGCCTGTTTATATTTATTAATGTTTAACAATATTATCTAATGTATATAATTAAGAAGTTGAACATAGTGTAAATATATGGTTAAGTTATAATCTAACAATTACATAGAGTTATATAATCTAACAACCGCTTATGTTTTAATTTATGTTAGACCAACTTAATAAACAAATGTAAATAATAAACAAACTTAACAGAATATTGTTTTGATAAGTAATTATTTTTTTAGACGACGGTGACAGGTTTATTAATATGACCAACTGAAATTTGTACGGGAGCCGTAAATAATAACTTGTGACAAAATTAAATATTATTTATTTATCTTATGAGAAAAATTACAAAAATAAGTTTTAGGTTAGTGGTCTTCACACTCGAAATATGCTAAGGTGTCAGTTGCTTTGTAGACCAGGTGTCACGTTATTCCAAGTAACGCACTAAAATACTGCATTGGAGCGACATCTGTCGATATAATACGATATTACGACAGAATCATCAATAGCAGCAACCTAGTAGCGACATCTATGAATTTTATTTGTAACGGCGGTGAAGCTATAGTTGCGTCTTCGTCAACAATCGAATTAGAACTAATTAAATTCAAAAATAAAATAAAACATATATTAAACCTTAGTAATAATTAGACTAGTAAATTAAAATCCTACTTTATGGAATAATTCCAAAAGCCTATGACTCACTCCCACTCCGGAATCCGAATGACAAATCGTCCGGTTGGATTTCGAATTATACTAGGTTTTTTCTCTTTGACGCCGTCGCTTCGTTAACACCTCGCAGGCGCACTGCCGACGGCGGACGTCGGATAGACTGATCTCCGACATAAAGCTGATATTCAACCCTTAAGGGGTCTTACTGCAGGGTCTACACCCTGATACCTACCAGCTCCTACTGAAAGGTCTACACCCGGACGTCTTCCAGCTTCTACCGCCGAAAGGACCGTACCAGGGCTGACCGGACTACGCCCTGCCTCGCTACTGCCAGCCTTAAGACCAGTGACCCTCACTAATAACGACTTAGTGGGAGGAAGCAGACTGCCCTTTTTACTTCAACCTACTCCCTGAGATACTTAACGATAATTCTCTCTTGCTGTATTCTTCATTCTTTTCTCTTTCTCATCTATGTACCTAATAACTACTACTATCTAATATACTAGCTGTAACTAAGAAACTTTATTCTTATCATTTCTCTATTGTAAGCATATACATAATAAAGTCTCTATACTTTGTCATTTAGGATGAAACATGTTGTCATAGCAATCGATGTTTTGTTAGTAAGAAGTATTAATCGATATATGTAAGAATATATATATTAAGGTTTTAACATTCAATCAGTTAAGATGAAATATGTAACAATATTGCATTATTTAGTTTTCGTGACAATTGATTTATAGTCAGTGGTAGGTACTAATCGATATGTTTATGAAACTCGATGTTAGTAGGTTCGACGGTTCGTTCAATTAATCTCTGGACTACACTTTAGCACAGACAATAGATGAACGGACATTCGAATAAAAACGGTCGAAATGATCACTAGCTGTATTAATTGAATATAATATCTTTAAAAATACAAGTAATCGTACAGTATTTTATTTCGAGCTTAGGAGATCCTTTACTATATCTCAACCTACCCCCCGTAACAGTGAATAAGTCTTGCTTCCGACTACTATTCGTACAAACTCGCACTAACTGCTGGTTTTTTTTCCTTAAAAATTGTAAGCGAGTAGGTATCTACTAACAATATAACGTTACACTATACTTGTCTACATTATTACATTGTGTTGATTAATTGCGCATTTTAGCTATCTACTGTTAATATTGCAATACTGCAATATAATATTTATATTTCTAACGTTCATAGCAAACCAGTTTAAAAATGTTCTTAACAAGTTTTAGCTACCTTGTTATACAGCAATGGCAACACTTTTGTTTTTAAGAACTAATATTTATTTCTAATACTAAAATTACAATTTAGAAATGAAATAGAAATAGAATGATACAATTTAACTTAGAAGATAGTGTGGTTATGAATTGACTTACTAGACTGACTGTGAAATGGCACAACTTAAATAGACCTTAAATAGATCTTAAATAGACTATTGGTTTTGGGGAGGGGACACAGGGACACATTAAGGGATACAAGTGCGTGGGGATAGGGTAAGTGGTTACAAGGTTTGTGTGCCTGTTTATATTTATTAACGTTTAACAATATTATCTAATGTATATAACTAGAAAGTTGAATACTATTACATTGTGTAAATATATAGTTAAGTTATAATCTAACAATTACATAGAGTTAAGTTATAATCTAACAACCTGCACTTAAATTAATAATTTTCTTACTACCTATATTAAAACAAAATAATTCTTATTATTTCTATATACCAACCTACCCCCCATTAGAAAAGGAAGAGAATATTATAAAAATGAATGGAAAAATAATTTACGAGCGAGTTTTGCGAGTAATTAAAGTGTAAATTTTACTAAATAGCTCAAAATTGTATATAATAATTAAAAAAAAATCGGATAACGTATAAAATCGTTGTATTGATTCGAGATTTTTTCGATTTTGATTTGCATTTTCTGAGTACTGCAGTAACATTTTTATTTTTCGCCATCGGAAAGTAGAGATTTAACAAACAGAAAACATACCAACTTTTTGAAAAATGACTGATATTTTGACGGGTGAATTTTTTATTGAAAATTAGGGTGCTTTTTCGATATTAATTCAAAATAAGGTGAAAAAATAATTTTTGAACAAATAAATTACAGCATATTTGAGACATAAAAAGGTAACTTTTCACAAAGTTTGGTGAAAAAAAAAAATTTTTGTATAAATATAAAAAACCAAAAACTAGGTTTTTGTTTTTTCTCATAAATTTTGAGGTTACGTGAAAAAAGTGTAAATACTATAGTTTAAAATCTTTTTATTACCTGCAACTTTGCCATTTGACTTTTTACCATAGGACTTTTAGTTTTGGCGGAAATCGAGAAAAACCCTTTTTTTATCCTTAAAAGCTCACCACGATCTGAGATCGCTTGTTAATTATTTTTCATTTTATTTGTATCATATTCCCGTCCTTTTCTAATGGGTTTCGTCATACTATTATTTTTTTGGTTATAAAAAAATATCAACCCTGGTCTATTGTGACGTCTCCCGATTAAGATATTCACTACATCTTTTATAGTGAGGCCATTATCATTATTGGGGCATAATTAGACTTGGCTAAGCATAGGTAATTATATAGCATCTAACTCTGGACGTGTATTCTAATTTTATCTTAAACTAGCTGACTCGGCAATCGTTGTTTAGCCAAAAATAACATTTAAAAAATAGGGGTTTTTATGGGCTCCTTTATTCAACACGAATGATCAAGCCTACGGGACACAGCGATGATGACCACAGAGCCCCGCTAACGCGTCACTATAGTGAAGACATTCCCGATATCACAGCAAGCGAGATTAGGGCGGCTCTCGGGCAACTCCAGAACAACAAGGCACCCGGTGATGACGGAAATACTACAGAACTTCTAAAATCCGGCGGGACTCCTATCCTAAAGGAATTAGCAAGTCTTTTTAATTCCGTCATACACCAAGGTATAACCCCTCAGGTTTGGAGCGGGAGTGCTGTGGTGCTGTTCTTCAAAAAAGGTGATAAGACCTTACTGAAGAACTACAGGCCCATCTCACTTCTGAGCCATATCTACAAGTTGTTCTCGAGGGTCGTCACGAATCGTCTCGCTGCAAAACGTTCCAGCCTCCGGAGCAGGCCGGGTTTCGAAAAGGCTTTAGCACTGTAGACCACATCCATACTGTTCGGCAGATTGTACAGAAGACCGAGGAGTACAATCAGCCGCTGTGTATGGCATTCGTGGATTACGAGAAAGCCTTCGACTCCATCGAAACTTGGGCAGTTCTGGATGCATTGCAGCGATGTCGGATCGACTGGCGCTATGTCGAGGTGTTGAGATGTTTGTATGACACCGCCACGATGACTGTTCAGATACAGGACCAGGTGACGAACTCCATCGAGCTGAATCGAGGTGTAAGACAGGGAGATGTCATATCTCCCAAACTCTTCACCAACGCTCTGGAGGACGTCTTCAAGACACTGGATTGGACTGGACAGGGTATCAACGTGAATGGTGAGTACATCTCACATCTTCGGTTTGCCGACGACATCGTTGTGATCGCAGAGTCGCTGGAACAGTTAAGCGGAATGCTGCGCAGCCTAGACCTAGCCTAGAGTCCTCCCGGCGTGTCGGTTTGGGCATGAACTTGGACAAGACCAAGGTCATGTTCAATGAACCTGTCGTGCCCGGACCGATAAGCGTCGAAGGGTCAGTTCTCGAAGTCGTATACAAATACGTCTACCTAGGCCAAACTATCCAGTTAGGTAGGCGAAACTTCGAGAAGGAGGCCGAAAGGAGGATTCAGCTGGGTTGGGCTGCATTTGGCAAACTGCGTTGGGTCTTCAGCGCGCCTATACCGCAATGTCTGAAGACCAAGGTCTTTAACCAGTGCGTCCTACCGGTGATGACCTACGGTGCCGAAACGTGGACACTCACGGTGGGGCTAGTCCACAAATTTAAAGTCGCTCAGCGAGCTATGGAGCGGGCTATGCTCGGGGTATCTCTGAAGGATAAACTCAGGAATTAGTATATCCGCCAGAGAACTGGAGTAACCGACGTAGCTCGTAGGATAAGCTCGCTGAAGTGGCAATGGGCTGGTCACATCTGCCGAAGGCCCGACGGTAGATGGAGTAAGAAGGTCATAGAGTGGAGACCGCGGCTTGGTAAACGTAGTGTAGGACGCCCACCAGCCCGATGGTCAGACGACCTCAGAAAGGCTGCTGGAAAAGACTGGATGCGGAAGGCAGAGAATCGGATGTGGCGCAAATTGGGAGAGGCCTATGTCCAGCAGTGGACTGCAATAGGCTGATGAAAGGGTCAGGATCATCTATATTACATGCACAATCTATTTAAGACACTTAATTACATAAAAACTAATGCTGCAATGTTTAAAATCGCTTCGTAAATAGGCCATTATTTCTCGTAAAAAGTTCAAAATAATAATGGTCATTATGGGTTATCCCTAAGAGATAGGGAGATTGGAGGGGGTGTGGCAACACCGAGTTGAACAGCTGCTTTTTATTTTGCTCCCATAATTATTTTTAATTTTGTTATTTAAATATTAATTTAATTCAGTGCACTAAGTTTATTTGCCTTATAATAGTACTACGTATTTAGAAATAAAGTTAAATAAGTTTGTAATTGCGTTTTTCGTGTTCTAAGTGCAACTGACCTGCGTAAACGTAGGTAGTTTATAGATAAAAATAAATAATTGAGCTTTCGCTGAGCTGTTGCCGTTGTTGTCACATCAAAAACTACATTTATTCACATAATTATCTAGTGTTTATTGTTCAGTTTACGAATAATTCCTGAGGTTACTTTCATAAGGTAAAAACTTTTGTTTCTTTGCATAAAATTTTAGATAACCTTACTTTGTGGGTATAATTATTTTATTTAAAATAATTTTTAATAACTCAAATAACCATAATAACTTCTGGCTGCTTCTGTTTTTATCAACCCCTTTATCAACATGATTACTCGTAGAGCATTATCACGTCAGGAGGACACTAAACTCCAACTGACACTTAAAGAATTAAAAATTTCTAAAGAGTTGTGTAAACAATTGGAAATTGAAAGAAATGACAATGATAAGGAATTCACTGAGATTTTGAACACTAACTCCAAATTAAAAAGGGATATGACTGCCCTGCAACAGGAACTTAGTTTAATTGTTGAGGAACGGGACACTCTCCAAATATTAATTGACTAGCAGACCGCGCGAACTTCGTACCGCCATATTTTAAACATTTTCCACTAAAAATATTATTGCCGCGATCATATTAATACCTCAAAGCTTTCCTCATAAATGGACTATCTAAAACTATTTTTTTTTCAATTCAAGTTCCTGATACATACATACGTAACTTCACGCCAGATCCCTTGCGGGGTAGGTAAAGGGTACAAAGCGTCATAAGGCACGATTATTACACACCTCACTTACTTAGCTTTTGATATTAGCGACTAACAACCTAGATATGATGAAAATAATGGCAGTTAAAATATTAAGCAGTTGAATGAATGCATGAATGGGCTCAACCGGTGAAATACCACCACCTCCCAGAAGATCGACGTAAAGTGGCTCATGCCGCGTTTCGTTCGGTGAGAAAGGTTCCCGGAGGTCCACCTCCCTTCCCCATCCTTCTCCCTTAAAGGTCGGCAACGCAACGGTAACACTATAAGTGATGCCGGTGTCCATGGGCGGCGCAGGTTGCACGCTTGCTCCTTTGCCCTCATGCCTCGCATAAAAAAAAATATTATCAACTTCGATCAATAGCAATACCAGGGACTTTGTCAGAAGTTTTTTGTCAACCTTTAGTTTTTTTTAATACTCCTTGCACCTTTTTTTTTAAATTTGTCATTGTCGTCGATTTAAAAAAAACCTGGTCACCACATGTTCTTACCAGTATGGCTAACTCACAGTGAGAGTTTTTTTTTAATATTTTAAATGATGTCGATTATGGCACCTTGGTATTACTCTTATCAAAATAAATTCACTAAATTTTAAAGGAGATTAAAATATTAAAAATGTTGATTAAAATAATTATTAAAAATGTAAATATATATAGATGGGCAACTATGTGGTATGCAGATGTGTAACAAACTCGCTAAATCTTTATATTTTAGCAAAAGACGCCAAGTCGAGTTGCGTGGGTATATCTTGCGCTTCGTCCATTTATATGAAGTTGCAATATTGTAAAGAATTATAGATAAAATTATAATATCTACGTGAAGAACTAACTGTAAACTAACTCTAGCTTTGACCCATGACTTTGGTTACTTAAGTATGAAAATATTTTTAAATCTTTTAATATTCGGGTTCCATATTACATAAATACATATAATGAACGGAAAATAACGCGACACATTTAGGTAAACACATTATCTGTCTGCTTGTGACTACGGCCAGTGCAACCAGGCCGAAACGTCAAGCCATTAATAAAAGTAAGTATTTGTATACTCTTTAAATAGATCAAATTCTAATCTATGTGTCTAAATAGACACGGGGTCACAGATGTTACAGGTTCACATCACCTATTAATTATTACAAAATAAATATACATATACCCTAAAAGACGATTAAATACTACAAACTCATTAGGACCAAAAGAAAAAAAAAATCTAAGAAAATTAAAAAAAAATTACCTGCCAGCTATGAGCGGCGCTCATGACCGAGTCGAGCGGGTCTCCCGATCATAATAATATATGTGCGCGGAATATTTGCCTAAGAAACGTATACTTACATTTTGTATTTTGCGATATCTTTTGAATTAAATGTCCGAATTGAATCATTCAAAAAGTTCTAGAAAGGTATTGAATCTATCTTTATATTGAAGTAATTTATTTTGAGTAGAGTTAATACCAAAGTACAACATAAAGAACTTTTAAAACGACCTCATTATAATTATTTTTAAAAATTCAAAAAGCACTTAATGTGCGATAACTACAATAATTAGACATATGGCGTCGCGGACTTTTCTGTCGACAATTATATGTTCTGTGAAAGTGTAGTACATTGTTTTGTTCTATAATCAATAGTTTTTGCAGCGTTCGCGATTTAAGATTTTTTTTCGGGTCTTTTTCTTACACCTTGGGTTACATTATTGAACTTATAGTAAGGATCCCTAATTTATTTGAAAATATAATATAGCCTAAAGCCTTCCTCGATAAATGGACTATACACCAGTGAAAGAATTTTTGAAATCGGACCGGTGGTTTCTGAGATTAGCGCGTTCAAACAAACAAACAAACAAACAAACAAACTCTTCCGCTTTATAATATAAGTATAGATAAGTATAGATAAGTATGATCGCTGCAGTGATGAATATGAGCAGGCCCTTACTAGGATCTACACACTGGAGCAGGAGCTTCGAGAGGCACACTCATACATCTCACAACTGCAAGAGGATGCACACAACATCACTGTGCAGCAAAATATAACTCTGTTTAGTGAGCTAGTTGAGAGTGCCCCGCAGTTGGTTTCTCCTGCAGTGTGCAAACACATTGATACCCTTCAATGTCCAGTGGTTAGTGCAACTAACAATATTAAAATTAAGCAACAACAATCAGTGTGCATGCTAAACTGTAGTAGGAATAAACTGAAAAAATATGTTAAAGTGAATAGACTCATTAAAAAAACACAAAAGTTGATAAAAAAACAAAAAATTGTATCTAAATGTGCCAAATCCATTAAAGAAAAGTTAGAATTATATGATGATTTGGAACTGAGTACATTAGAGTTAGAAAATACTAGAATTGAATATGAAGCTAACACACAGGCTCTGCACATAAAGATTAATCATCTCACTGAAACATTAAACTTGACCCAAAATAAATATGTTATGTTAGAGAAAGGGATTAAGGGGTACTCGGAGGCTGTGGATAATCTTTTGGAAGTGAGTAATTTTAATGGAGACTACTTTGATTCACTTGCCAATATCCAGTCAAGTAAGTGCGCTTCTGTTGGTTCTCCACAGTCTGAGTCGGTGCCCTTGGTTTCCAATGACAATACTAAGAGCTTGTGTGATGGCTCCCATATGAGTATTAGCGCTGAGCAGTCATTAGAGGTATCAAGTTGTTCACCAAGAGATGTGCAAAGTACTATTATGTTTAGTGATAGTATTGGAAAAAATATGGGTTCAATGTTAAATTCACTTTTAGGGGGACATTCAGTTGTGAACCATTGCTATCCTTCTGCACCATATGAGGAAATTATGAACAGAATTAGAAATGTTAAATTAAACAAACATAATAACCTCATTATATTAGTGGAAAATAGAGGAAATGTGAACAAAAAAGATATAATTAGTTATTGTAATTATTTATTGTCTCTCAATCTAAATAGTACAATTTTGTTCACATTTCCTTACTGTAGGAAGCTGCCAGAGGCGGAAAATAATCTTAGGCATAAGTTAAATAATGTACTCCATACAATATGTACATATAATGATAAACTTCATCTGATTGATACTAACAGTTTTGTTAGCAACAAATTATACAATCTGACAAGAGGTAGATATTACCTCACTAATAGTTTTAAGCGACAGATAGCACTTTCGCTATCCTATTTTTTTGACATTCTAGCCAATAATCTGGCTACTAAATATTCTATTAGGAAGACTATTGATATAGAATCTTCCTTTAAGAGGTCTAGTGACATAGAATCTTCTATTGATTATTCTAGTAATAATGACATTCATAATTATTTAGCTTCTTTTGAGCATAACTCTGACATTTCTTTTAGTCATTTAAATTAATTAATGAGACAATAGAGGTAAATACTTCTAGCTCAAACTTATTACATTCCCAGTTAATAAATTTGGCCATACAGTCAAACAACAACTACAACAGGTCACTACGACTACAAAAATGTAATTCTGATAATACAAATAATGATATTAACCTGGTGCATCAGAATATATATTGTATGACTGAGGGTAAACAACTAGAACTGTGTTAGTAAATTTATTTATGGAGCCTACTAGAATTAGCGCCACTAGTGCTACCTGCTTAGATAATATATACACAAATATTAGTCCAACACAAAAAAGTATTATTAATAAATTAGATTCTGATCATTGTGGGCAAATGATTAGTATTAAAATAAAAAATAAAAAAGAAGTAAAAAAAACAATTACTTTTGTGCCAGTAACAGCTAGTCGCTTGGAACGTATGAGAGTTAACTTATCTAATAACTTGCCGTTGTTTGATGATGACTTAGAACCCAATTTGATGTATAGTCTATTTTTTAATTCTTTTCTTCGCGAATTTAACTCAATATTTACTTCCAGGGAGATGACTGTTACTAATACCCCTGTCTTTGGGGACTGGGCAACCATAGGTATTCATAAGAGCAGGCAAACTTTGTATATGCTATACTATGAAAGACAATTCAATAGCAGTGAACAGTTTGGAAATCATGTAAAATTATATTCAAGGATTTTCAAACGCGTTTGTCAAGTCGCGAAATCTAATTTTATTAAATCTAAAATTAAAAATAGCAGTAATAAGATCCAAGCCACTTGGACAGTCATCAATGAAGAGACTGGTAGGAGTCGAATCAGGGACTCAGAATTTACGTTAAATATTAATGGACATGTTACCAAGTCAGATTGTGAGGTGGCCAATGCCTTTGATGATTTTTTTTCTGTTTTCCCTGTCAATCTTACTAGTGCTCTAGGCTCTTCCACTTCCATTGCAGAGTCTTTGCTTAAAGATAACGTGCCTGAATTTTTTAACGATTTTCACTTCCGTCATGTTAATGGGTGTGATTTAAGTAACGCGTTTAAATCAATTAATATGAAAAAGACAGCTGATTTATGGGGCATCTCTGTGCATATTATAAAATCTTTATTTGACACTATTGTTCCCGCCTTAATTCTGATATTTAATAGATGTATTGACTGTGGTGTGTTTCCTGACTTGATGAAATTAAGTAAAATCATTCCATTGTTTAAATCGGGTAGTACATTAGACCCCACTAACTTCAGACCAATATCAGTACTACCGACAATAAGTAAAATTTTCGAAAAGCTTATCCTCGCACAGCTACTAAAATACTTTAATGATAATAATCTGCTGCACAATAAGCAATTTGGTTTTACGCGCGGACGGTCAACATGTGATGCGGGGATTAGATTATTAGAATGTATATTTGAAGCCTGGGAGGAGTCACGGGATGCCTATGGAATATTTTGTGACTTGTCTAAGGCTTTTGATTGTGTGCAGCATGAAACTCTGGTCAGAAAATTACACCACTACGGTATAAGAGGCATCGCTTTGGATCTTCTCATTTCTTATCTGAGTGATAGGATTCAAAGAGTATATGTTAACGGGAAGCTATCACATGGATCAGCTGTAGCAATGGGAGTGCCACAAGGCTCTATTTTGGGACCTTTCCTGTTTCTTTTGTACATTAATGATCTGCCATATCTTGTGAAAAATAATCATGAAATAGTTTTGTTTGCAGATGACACTTCTTTAGTTTTTAAGGTAAATAGACAACAGACAGTAATTGACGATGTAAACAATGCTCTTTCAAAAATTGTAAACTGGTTTAGTGCTAATAATTTGCTTTTAAATAGTAAAAAAACCAAATATGTTAATTTTTTTACAAAAAATGCTAAACAAGTAAAAACCAGTGTAGTGATGGACAATGAGAGATTGGAATTGGTCAATAAGGTTGTCTTCCTTGGTATAACATTAGATTCTAAATTACAATGGGGCCCACATATAGAAACGTTGTCAGGCAGACTAAGCTCAGCAGCTTACGCTGTAAGGAAAATACGTCAGCTAACCGATGTTGATACTGCGCGTTTAGTTTATTTTAGCTATTTCCACAGCATTATGTCGTACGGCTTATTGCTTTGGGGTAGTGCCGCGGATGCAGATTCAGTTTTTGTGCTCCAGAAACGAGCCGTTCGTGCTATCTATATGATGAGTCCCAGGGATACACTAAGAAATAAATTCAAAGAAATAAGAATTATGACATTTTATTCACAATATATTTATGAAAATCTTATTTATGTTCATAAATATAAAACTAAATTTAAGAAAAACTGTGATGTTCATAAACTAAATTTAAGAAATAAAAACAAACTCGCTGTGCCCACTACTAGGCTCCATAAAATCTCTAACTCGTTCCCAGGTCAATGTATACGCTTTTACAATAAACTCCCAAACGACGCGATTGAATTATCCATGGGAAAATTTAAAAATTATATTAAAAGTAGATTATATCAAAGGGCTTATTATTGCATCGCAGACTATATAAACGATAAAAAAGTTTGGAATTGAACTGCTCCTTTTGTGTTGTATTGATTGTACTTATCACTATTTGTTAAACTGGATATTTGAAAAGAGTCGGCCTTGAGTTTCTTGCCAGTTCTTCTCAAGAAGCCTTGACGCCGGAACTGGCACTTAGATTCGCTTTCACATTCAAGACAGTGTGATGAAAGGGAATCTAAGCTCCGTGTTTTTTTTATGTGACGATTCTAAGTACTTTGTAAAGTCTATGGAATAAAGATATTTTGAATTTGAATTTGAATTTGATAGACATTTGCCCTCGCGGACTTTTTTGTAGACCCTTTAAAGGTGTATAATAATGTAGTACATTGTTTTTTTTTATTTATCACTTAGGGTTCAGGCAGCGTTTGCGATTAAATCTTGAAAATTAACACTTTTTTTTCTACACTGTACATGAATTATAGATCAAAACCACCCCGTTGACACCCGCTAACTATTAAAAAACACCACATCAAAATCCGTTGTCTGCAAATTTTAAAGAAATGCCCATTTATGGGAACAGACAGCGGACAGTGACTTTGTTTTATACTATGTAATGATTATTCATTACGTGTACGTGTAGTCAATTTCGTGGTACGCTTTCACGGCTAAGACGAATCAAAAATTATACAAATACACTCCCTTAATGGTTTTTGGGGTTTTCGAGCGCAGTGCTTGCGCGCAATGTAGGCTTAACCCCATTTAAAAACTGAAGGACAAATACAATCCTTTTGTCAAATATTCGGGTGGCTCTGAAAATTCCTGCCAAGAGGATTATCTTTTACATAAGCCTAATAAATTCCATCACATTAATCCCCAAATCACAACGTGCAGCTATAATATTTGTTCAGCGTTGAATAACAATAAGCTCTTGAGAGGAGATAAGGTGAGATTATCGAGACGGGAATAATTCCCTCTAAGATTCGCGCATGTCGGTACATATCGGGTTGAGAGTTGCGGGTTACAACTTACAACATGCATCGGCAGCTTTTAATAAAAACCGGTTTGGATTGAGAATAAAGGTATTAGTATTAATCAAAGACAGTCTTAGAATAAAAATCAATATAAATAATTATGTATTTCACGCCCTTAGTATCTGAGGGTGTAGGGCGTTTTAATTCTACACCACACACCTATTTGATTACTTGGTTTAATTTTATGTTCAAATCAATGAATTTTTGAAAAATACTAGCTGATGTAATTTCAACCGTAAGGTCGGATTAAAGTTAAATGCAACCAAGTCTATTTATTTTTTGTAGAAAGTATATTTTATTTGTCGTACATTTATCTGTTTATTTTACTGAACCATTTCATTTTTGCAGAATCTTTCCCGCACACATTGGCGGTAGTTACCTCCGTACAGCGCCCGGCGCCACAGCGTCTCTGCTGAGTAGATTATTGGAAAGATAACTTGGACGTGATTTATGAGAGTGATAAATAATATCCCTACTTGCGTGCTGGCTTATTAAATGCAATTTAACTAACTGCGTTTATCCCTATGGTAAAGGCAGAAGGAGGTATGTGTTGATTTTGATATATGATAGTTTTCGTCCCAATTTCAAATCCTGATAAATGTTTCATTAGGAACGCAAAACAAATATTATATATATAATATAATAAACAGACCACCTTGTCGACACCCACTATCTATTAAAAAAGCCACATCAAAATCAGTTGTGTAGTTTAAAAGATATAAGCACAGACACACAGGGGAAGGCGACTTTGTTGACACTATGCAATGACAATGATCCTGCCACGCATTGGAAATAATAGTCATTTAAATGAAAACAATATTATAGATACATTTAGGTCTAACAATGGATATGCAAGAATTAAAATACAGTACTTTATAGTTATATACACAATTGAACTTTTACTTGACCAGACCATTTTCTTTCGTACTAAGCCGGATATCGGTTAAACAATTTGCAAATAAACACAGATGTGACATGAGAGGACCTCTGTTACGTTCACAAACAAACCACGTATCACCATCTGCGGTGAAGCCTACAAGTTGGGTTTGTTCAAATTAAATGGTCACGTGCGCACCGCCATACCACCGGCTGTAATCAAATCACACTTACCAACGGTTCCGTATACTATATAACCATTCTAATATCATCACGCTATTGTTATTCGATGGATTTACAGAAGTTCTATTTGTCGTGGTACGTAATGAAGGCTCCTAGGCTATCATTTGTCGTGGTACGTAATGAAAGCTCCTGTTCTATAAATTCAGATAAACTGATGGTGAACTTAAAAATATTTTTTAATTTCAGGCTGACATGTTATACCTAATTATTCAGCTCGTTTTTTTAGTCTGATGCTTTGAATTTCGTTGTATTAATATATAATCTTTTATTTTGATACATTTACTTTTAATCCTTGATGTTAGTACACTTGGTCATAAATCCATGATAATTAGTACAATTAATTATTAATCTCAGATCTGAGTCAGTCTAATATATTAATATTTAAGTGTCACCTGCGTCACAAAGTAGCACATAATTAACCAAACACGTCTTGCGACCCTCGATCTACATAAAGTCAAATGGTGTCCTAAATCTCGAACATGTGTGATGAGATGACTTCATCTGCCTGATGGTTGTGTTGGCTGGAATCATCAATATAACGGTCATTAATATAACGATCACCACAGGAGAATAGTCCTTATAAATACCCATATAAAGATGATATTCATGTGACGTTTACTATGTTAGTTATTGGCAGGTGTTCTGATCCGGGCCGTGAGCGGGAACAGTCCGGATTACTAACGGATGTCGGACACGCGACGCGTCCAGTAGAATCGATAGTGGGTATTAGAGGAAATATCTAGGGATTACTGGAAAAAAACCTATAAAAAATGCTGTCTCCGTAATATTGTGCGATGAAACACTCAACACAATTAAAAATAGTCAATAAAATAGTCAAAATTGTAATGTACTACTCTGTGTAAAAAGTATCGGGGGGAATATGTCAATAAAGAGACCCGCGTAAAAGAGGTCGTTCTAATTTTTTTACTGCATGTTGGTAGCACTGTACTAATTTGAACGGGATCTGTCATTTAATTTGTTTTAAACTAAACTTTTTGTTGGTCATAGTTTTGAGTCCTCGGCGATTTTTACAATGGAAAATATTGTTGAACAAAGAGTGTGCCTTAAATTTTGTGTTTCGAATGATATTTCATGTAGTGAATCACAAAAATGTTGCGAAATACCTACGGCCAATCATGTATATCGAAAACAAGGGCTTATGAATGGTATAAGGCTTTTAAAGAAGGCCGAGAAGTAGTAGTAGACTTGCCTCGTTTTGGTAGACCTTCAACCGCTACGACCAAAGAAAACATCGACAGAATCAAGAAGCTAGTGCTCGAAAATCGACGTATGAGTCTGAGAGAGTTGGCTAGTGAGGTGAACATATCTTTTAAGTCCGTCCACAATATTGTTATTGACATTTTAGGCATGAAACGCGTCGCCGCTCGACTAGTTCCAAAAGAGCTCAATTTTGTTCAAAAAGGGCAGCGAAAGCATGTCGCTGAAGACATGGTTTCCCGAGCTTCTACGGATCCGACCTTTATGAAACGTATAATAACTGGCGACGAGACATGGGTTTATGAGTATGACATGCAAACAAGCCAACAGTCTTCAGAATGGCGTCTCGAAAACGAGCCGAAACCCAAAAAACCGCGGCAAAGTCGCACCAAAATCAAGGTGATGCTGACAGTTTTTTTTGACTACCGTGGTGTGGTTCACTCCGAATTCCTTCCAGAGGGAGAAATAGTGAATAAAGAATATTATTTAGGCGTCATGAAGCGTTTGCGTGAGAGTATCCGCCGAAAACGTCCAGATTTGTGGCGACACAACTCATGGATGCTGCACCATGATAATGCACCATCACACACAGCCATTATAGTGAAAGAGTTTTTAGCGAAAAATTCAACAAACGTTCTCGACCAAGCACCCTATTCACCTGATATGGCTCCGTCTGACTTTTTTTTATTTCCCAAGTTAAAATTACCACTTCGAGGAAAACGTTTTGAGTCAATAGAAGCCATAAAAGAAAATTCGCTGAATGAGCTAAAGGCCATACCGCAAATAGCCTATGAAAAATGTATGGAAGACTGGGTGAAGAGGTGGAGATGTTGTATTGCAAGCGCTGGGGCCTTTTTTGAAGGCGATAAAATAAATTTAGATGAATAATTTGTATTTTTTGTTTTATTGACAAATTCCCGATACTTAGTACACAGAAGGTACAGTGTCTGGCCACCTTCCTAAAGCTAAACTATATGCCTGGTTTATATTCAGCTCCTGCCACTGTTACTACCGGAAATATATCGGAAAAAGCGACAAGTGAGGAGCGCAGCAGCAGCAGCGGCTGTATCGTATTCTCGCGCTGCCTCCTTCCATCCCAACTTCCCTGCCTAGTCGGACTGAGTGTAAACGACGCATTACATACACACATAACTTAACACCAAGATTTAAAAAGAGTTTAATCTGATTAAAAAATATTGTTGAAACAGAAGCTGATTAAAAAATCACACTTATTACTTACTTAATTAATTCCAATATTAATTCGAGTACCTACGTATTGTATTAAGCATAAAAGTAACCAGCACAGCTTTAAACAGAAATAGCGTTGAACAGGAATCATTATATTTGTAAAACAGAAATACCTGAGGCGGAGAATATCGTTAAAACTAAACAGCAATATGGCTGTTACTGTAGCTGACTGATTGAGGAGCTTTCATTTGAATATTTCTTTGGTTTCTTATCTCTAGGTATGTCTTTTATTTGTTCTGTCGTAAAAAATCTTTTGAATATTGATGTTGGGAGAAGAAGATTTTTGGGCGTCGATTTTACGTTGTGTTATCTTTGGGAAGTATTATATTCTTTATCTTTGAAATTAGTTCAATGGCTCGGGATGAAGCTATCTTGAGATAATATTGAGTACAAAGGCGAAATGTCAAGATACACTTATCATGTTCAAGTAGATTACATCTTATCGGATTATTGGTAGATTAGTATACGAAACATAACCTTTCTTGATGCGACGTCGCGTTCTGGTTATATATTATTTGTACTGTGACATAATATACCTAATAACATTTGCTGTGTGGCGCTGTGTGGCGTAATATTAATACTATCAAAATATAAATGATTAAGAATATCATGATCGACTTTAATATCAAATAGACGCTTGTTATAGCAACAATAGCGCAATTCAAAGTTATGATACAACGCCATCTATCAAACAGTAAAATAGCTACAGAACACTGATAATAGTTCTGTGTTAACTCGATAAAACAGTAAAATAATTTCTATTTATTTGTCATCACTTATGTTTAATATATCTGTGTGAATTAAGTTATATCTGTTTAAATATAACATGACTTCACGCCTTTTTCTACCCGAAGGTGTAGGCAGTGGCTGTTAAGCCTCGAATCGCCCCTAAGTATACCTACTTGACAAACGGAATATGTAGCAAACCTATTGCCATACCGGGTACAATGTTTGCAGTCATCACACGTAACTTTCGAAAAGATTTTTTTGGTTAACTAGCGTTCAGCGCAAAAAAATTATAACCCCCGGAAATTATTTATCCAGATCCTATTGATTTGATGTTTTGAATAACATTCTCCATAAATTCCTACACATTCTTAGGAGAAAGCGGTCACTTGTGTAAACACCTCTGACTACATTCAACATTCATAAAAACATTTTTGACTTCTGTTATTTATGGCTACTAAAATTATTTAGACATCATCTCCTTTGTTATCAAATAAAATCATTAGGATCATGTCAGGACTAAATGATGTCACAGGAGACGCAATATATTAATAACGCCATACAATATTAGTATTGTGTAACGACGACGATTAATATGACATACGTCTAAATATCTTTCAAACCGAAACCTCATTTAATTTGTATCCCTTTTTTAGAAACTGATAGTAAAAGTATTTTGTTACTTTTCAGCCCATCTTAAAAAAATAAGGATCCTTATTCTTTCGCCTCAAGTCGTAATTGATATAATTTAAAAAAAAATGATCACGTGACTGTAGCTCACGTGACATATCGTCTCGTAACAAGTCACGTGCGCTGTGAATACGTAACGCACCTCCTCTCCCCCCTCCCCCTGTGGATATAATGTGACAGTAGACCTGAAAGTGCATGAAATACGGGTGAACCCTCTTTAAGCATTTACCGACCGACCGACCTTTTTATGGGCAAGCCATGTAATCGAGTAAAAGTGTTACCAGTGTGCCTAGTGTGAGTTTTTACACGTTCACCATCACTTTAGAGTTAACGCAGATTTGTATGGCATTGAAATAGCGCCACCCCGTGCCATACGTGAGAACTAAAGACTGCGAGTGCGAATTTTTTGCCACACTGACGTAAGTGCCGATCGTACAATTCTCACGTCGTTGTTGGTTTTTACTATCAATAGTGACATTAGCGCGAGTGTGAGTTAACATTTTGACGGATTTGACAGCTCGTTTACGTAAAATCGTCACTTTCGTGTTGGTTAAATCTTACGTGGCGAAAATAGTTTTCACCTAAAATTTTGTCGTGAGAGCGTGATATTTTAAACTTTTTATTAATTGTTACTTTGTCGAAAATGATGGAATCACGTTATTAATTTGCTTGGAACATGTTTGCGACCGCTACAGCCCAAAATGAACGTAATTTGTTGTCTAGTGGTCGCGCAAAAGGTTGGAAATACAATAACGACATTAAATCTACCAAGTGTGGAATTCACCCGAGATTTCAATGTAAAAAGCTAAAACTATCTGATTTAAAGATTTCTCATCGTAACTTTAGAAGATAAAGTAAGCAATATAATTGTGAGTTCATAATAATAATAACTGTTTCAATCAAATTTCTAATTTTAAGCTAGTAAAGGTATGTATATTCCTGCCTTCAACTGGTTCCTATCAGCGGCCTATCATATGTATCAAAATATGAGCATGAATAGATGAAGAGGTTACCAAGACTCTCTAGAAACATGATAAATAAATACATATGTTCCCTGATACTCCGAGTGCAGCAAGACAGACAAACAATTAGTGGAAGAACATAGCAATGTTATTATTTAGATAGCTTGCAAAATAGATAATATGCAAACAATATTCATTTATGTATTTATTTCAGGTTTTATACTAAATATAAGATACAGAGTTAGTGGAGGTATCGATAGTAGCTAGTTCACAATTTCTGGGACACCTAGGTCTGATAAACATCTGTATTACTGTCATAAGCACTACTGCTCAATCAATATTAAAATGGTTAGTATGTAGGTACCTATTAATAGTTAGTACACTTAGTAATGCCTGTTATGAATTTATATTTGTTGTTTTTCTTGTTCGGGTAATACTATTTTTGTTGTGGTGTGTTGTAAGGGATATAATATATATTTATATACATTTTCTAATTATTACTATTAAGTCTGTTTTTACAGATATTGTGGTATATGGTGATCATTATATGATTTTAACTGTCAACAACAAATGTGGAGGTACAAATTATGGATGGTTTATTTTGGAAAAACATTGAGACCAATAACCATATGCAGCTGTTATACAAAAATGGGGACATGGTGTAGCTTCTAGGTAGATAACATGTTTATAAAGAAATATTATTTGATATAATAATATGATTATGATTTTAGGAGGCTCTGGTTATTTGCCAAGACCTAATGACTCACAATTTTGGTTGCTGTACCTGACATACTAGAAGCTACATATAATCACAGGCATGTTGCAGTCAGAGTTGTAATTGGAAATACATTTGGGAGGCTGAAGAATGGTTGTGCTTGAACAAAGACACACTTCTATACTATGAGTTATTAAAATCTGCCAAAGTTAAACAAGCTTGCTGTCTGATTAATAACTTTGGCATTGATTGTGACAAATTAAAGAAGTTTCAACAAATTCCATTATTAATTGAATTGGTATTCTGCTTATCTCTTTAATAGAATACATATTGATAGCAAACATTTTTTTAGGGTTAGAATGAAATGTGAACAAGACTCCAAGGCAACCTTTACTGAACAGAGGGAGACATCAAGTGTAACATCTAAATTAATTAGAGGAGATTCTGAAGGAGCAATTAGAAAACTAGAGAGATTTATATTTTTAATTTAGTGTCATGTTATTGTTGGTTATTATAATTATACAATAATTTTAAACATGAAACTACACACTTACAAACTAATAAATAGGAACATGAATTGCTATTGAATCAATGACATAAATTACTTTGTTTAATAAGAATGTTACATTTAGAATACATTCATTTGTAATTTACACAATCTTTAAACTTAAGACTATTCCATATCCAACTTATTTTCATTACTTTTCTACAATATTCAACACTCTAGTGCCTAACACCTGCCAGTATCTTACTCTCTCAGGTTGACATAGTCCTGCCGTTGTTGTTTGAAATTTTTCCACTTACTCTGAAAACAAAGGCAATTCTATATTAAATTAAATGTCACTATCAATATTTAATTTTAAGACTATAAAACTTACCATATAAAACTTATTTACATTTTTTCTAGAATATCCAATACTGTAGTGCCTAACACCTGCCAGCCTCTTTGAGCCTGCACCTCCGTCTCCCTAATTCTGTTCTGCTCTACTATGTTGACAAAGTCTTGCTGTTGTTGTTTGAAACTTCTCCAATGTGTCAATATCAAATCAATAAGTGTACCTCACTTACTCTGAAAACAAAGGCAATTCTATTACACTAACATAATTTAATATATTTATGTACTGAAGGAATTAATTTCTAACAAAAGTTACTTTTCCCTATTTCTCAGTATTTCTATACTCGCCACTACCATCACTGTCTAATATTTGGGTTAATTTTCACAAACTTCCCACGTTTGCGAGCTGTTTATTCTATCTCTAGCATTGCTGAACCACTTTCCGAGCTCTCCATGCCGAAAAAAACAAAACAATTTTGTCGTTTTTACATATTTCGTATTAGCCCAATCCAAAGAACACGTAACAATTGATATTCTGTTTACTCTTCCATAAATGTCACTATTCTAGCGAATTGAAAAGAACTCGTTCCCATTTTTTAAATTAGCTTACAAATTTCTAATTTAACATTAAATCTTGCAAACACAAAACATAATATAACCAAAAAGTTTCTGTTGTTCTGTACTTACAAAACAATAATATATCCCCCACAATTTCAAAAGTCGACTACTCGCGAAAGGAAACGAATCATATTAAAGTAGAGTAAAGAAATGACATTCTTAATTTTCTGGAATTATATGGACTAATCTGAAGTTGAAACACTTCATGAACGCTACTTCGAGTGAGTAAACGCGAAGCCATACGTTAGCGTAAGCATCAACTCGCTCTCGGGTGTTAACCATCTACGACGAGTTACACGTTTATTCGATTGACGCGATGGTGAAGTTAACTGGTAAACTATAGCAAACTCGCACTAAGCACACTGGTGGTAAGCGACAAAGTGCTGCACAATGACATCTTCAACACCGAAGAGTCAAAGGTGCATTTTATGTTGAAATATCACTTCTCGAATCAAATCTGTTTTTGTGAAATAAACGTCTAACGCGTTCAATGGGACATAAAAAATTGGCTAGTTGAGGCATAATGACCGTTGCTGACACATTTGCGTAGAAAAGGCGTAAATTTACAAAAAATAGAGCTATTATTATAGGGATTTCATTTTCTATTTCAAAAGATCTTTATATCAGTAATGTTAAATGTCATAAATAATTAATATTAATCCTATTAAATATAAACTTGCAACAGAAAATAATTTTTGAGCAGATAACATATGTCTTGGTATACTTAGCTTTTTATTTGATAGATGGCGTTGTACAAAATATTTTGAATTGCGCTATTGTTATATATAAAAAAAAACTTTTTATTAATAATGTCTCATTTAACGTTAACAACACAATAAATAGCAATTCTTCTGCAAACTATTTATTTTTGGGAACCTTGTCGACTGGTAACACCAGTCGACCAGGTCTTATTATAGTACAACTGGTTTTTCTTTACCGCGCTTCCACATCAGTCGCAACTTCAACAATAACACCCTTCTAAATCATGTCGTCTTTCACACGGTCCATTTATATTTTCTTAGGTCTCCCCATTTTTCACTTGTTCTAAATCAATAAAATAATTTTGCAATAACTTTAAAATCAATCTAGGGTATCAAATAAATGGTTCAAAGATAGTGTTCAATTTTGGTTGTTTTATTTTCCTTTTTCGGTCTAGCAGTTCTGGAGTGATTAAATCAACACCCTTCAAAGGATCCATTTCAATTACTTAGAATGATATGGTAAAATTGTTCCATCCACTAAAACTTATATCCACTTAAACTCTCACCAGAGGAGAACACCTCAACAAAACACTGCCATTTACATAACAAAGTATATTTTGGTGTTAAAGGAAATATCTAGCTACCACAAGAAACAAGTACCTATGTAACATGTCGCGGTTACTGCGCGTACAGAACCCAAGCCTTAGTGGCGCATTACTGAACTTTATTATAACATTTTCGCTGTAATAAGTTTTCTTTATTATTGTATTATTTACGAGACACGAAATGAGTTGCTTTGCTTGGTTGCTACTTTTGTTCACGTTTTTGTGCAACTGACAGATTCGACTCCCATCTGAGTAATTGTAATTTTAATAAACAGGTTTTGCGTATTAATAATAATTAATTATTAATTAATTAATAATCTATATATATATAAAAGAAAGTCGTGTTTGTTACAACACTTATAACTGAAGAACGGCCATACAGATTCGGCTGAAAATTGGTGGAAAGGTAGCTTAGAGCCAGGAATAACACATAGGATAGAGAAAATAGGGATAAATTGCGAGTAAAATACTAAAAAATACAATTTAATTTTCCCATACAAACGATTCGTTTACACTTTGACACACAAGGCAATTTGACCTTTAAAAACATATCATAAAGTTCATTGTTAGTAGAAAAGTGCATCGTTCGTCAGTATCGTATGAATATTGACATTTAACTTTCAATCAAATGTCAAAATTTGTTGTGCCATGTCACTGTAATATGTTTGAAGTATTGCAATTTATAAATATTAAAAATAAGTAAATATTTGGATAAGTTATTTTTAAACTAAAATCTGTGTTGAAATTTAAATAATCAAGCATTGGTTTGGAGAAGGCATCACAGAGGCGGTAACAATAACCAGCAAGGGGATGCCATTTTTGTCAAAGTTGTTCAAGCTTACCATGGAGAACATGACAATGATTTATCATATTTATTTCTGAGACTCGTGAAAATGATCTCTGTAAAGAGTTCGAAACGTGTGGAAACAAATAAAAATAAGTAATAAATATGAGGATATAATCCTAAAAGTTGTTTTAATGTTATGAATGATTTATCAGTTCAGATTGCATTTACTATAGATGAAAAAAAATGGTGAGTCGTCTCTCTGATCAGTCCAACTTCCTCATAGTGAAATTCAAGAACGGATCAATAAATTACGAGCACACATTTCGCACAAATTTATCAATTTGTAACGATACCGTCTCTATTCTTCAATAGAAGGAACGGTTTTGAACCTAGCTCCCTGGCGACCATGATCGACAGGATACTGGAATAGCACCGCAAAGACCACTACTATTAGGACAAATCAAGACAATTAGAAGGAGCCAAAACTTTAGCCAATATGGATAGTTTGGATAGGATGACTGATGATGATAAGGGCAGGAAAATAATGGTGCCAGGAACATAAAAAGTTATAAATGTTGACATTAGTCAAATAACTACAATTGGGGCTCGATGATCCAGTTGTCGAGCACCTCGCTTTTGAATCAAGAAGTCACGGGTTCAAACTCATTGGTGTGAGTGTGAGCCACGATTCAAACCCGATTGTGTGATAAATATTGATGACGAGGCTTAACAGCCGCTGCCTACACCTTCGGGTACAAAAAGTCGTGAAGCTATGTATGTGTAGTATGTATGTATGTGACTACAATTATAAATTGTAATAATATACATTATGTGATTTATACCTGTTGATCGTTTTTTTATGGGATAGGAAGGCAAACAAGCAGTCGTGTCACCTGATGGTAAGCAACCAACGCCGCCCATGGACACTAACAACACATATAGTGTTACTGTTGCGTTGCCGACCTTTAAGGGATAGGGGATAGGGAAGGATGGGGAAAGGGGGTGGGCCTCCGGGTACCTCTCTCACCGAACGAAACGCGGCATGAACCACTTTACGTCGCTTTTTTGAGAGGTCGTGGTTTTTCACCGGTCGAGCCGGCCCATTCATGCAGCGATCTGCATGGCTCTACCACTGTTATTGATTTTGCGATAGTTTGGCACTTTACTGCTAAGTACGCGAAAACTTTTCTTACTATAATTAATTAGATATTATGATGCTGAGGAGAAGACGATGGTAGTCGCAGTCTATGTAATGTGCGCAGAGCCATCTCACATGCTGACACGCGGACTGATGACTAGAGAGATATTGATCAAAAGAAGAGTCGTATGTCAGAATTGTGTTTTTTTTTAATAAAATCATGTCGAGCACATCAAACACGAAAAAATACTTTTCAAGAAAAAGTTAAACCGACTTCTAGAGACGTAAACCACAAAATCAAATGGAGTACTTTACCTAGGCTTACACCGACTCGAAAAATAAGTGACAATTGTAAATATTTTAATAATTAAAGATGACTTTATTAAAGTATTACGTTTTGTATATTGTATTAAGTATAGAAATTAGTAAATTACGTTATTTATCGCTTTTTATTTCTAGAAGTACTGTTTTCAAATACGGAAAGATTTTGTGGTTTACGTTTATAGAAGTCGGTTTAACTTTTTTTTTAAAGTACTTTTTTTTTTTCACGAGTATTAGTGATAGTAATGAGTTGTGAACTTCGATAGAAGTTACTTCATTTACATGACTTTCAGTTTAATAAATATATTATCAATTTGTCCAAACAAGTCCATATGATATATGGTTCATATTTTTAGGGAGCTATAATTGCCATAAATAGGTTAAGTACCTATTTATGGCAATTGTTTTTAAAGGTCAAATTGCCTTGTGTGTCAAAGTGTAAACGAATCGTTTGTATGGGAAAATTAAATTGTATTTTTTAGTATTTTACTCGCAATTTATCCCTATTTTCTCTATCCTATGTGTTATTCCTGGCTCTAAGCTACCTTTCCACCAATTTTCAGCCGAATCTGTATGGCCGTTCTTCATAAAAGAGTATGATCATAGTTCGATAAAAGTTAGTTAGATAAAAAGTAGTTAGTTAGATAAAAGCAAATAAAAACTTTTTGAAATCCGTCCATAATTGACGAAAATATCGGTGAACATACATATCTCCAATTTTCACCGAGCTGTCGGCACAATAATCGATTCATAGTGAAGCGTGGAGATTATGGCAAAAATCCCCCATGATTGCACAGGACCGGCAGTTGTGGTGCTCTATGGGGGAGGCCTACGTCCAGTAGTGGACCTTAAAAGGCTAATGATGATGATAATGATGATGACACACAGTTTCCTAAACGTCTCCCGACAAAACATTTTCAGAATTTGTTCTTCTAAACACAGATCTCGACGTAAATCAACTACCTACAAAGATTAATTTAACACACAGAAACAATGTTCTATGTTATCATCTTTTTGTATCTTAATTTATCATTTTCGTGGCCCTTTACATAAAAACTTCGCAAATAAATCAGTTCATTCGGTCATCAACCGAATTGAACGAATGTCATCGGTCAATTTGGTTTACAAATTGTTTTTATTGTTTAAGAAATATTATTGTTTTTATTATTTTAAGATCTGGTGAGATTTAAGATTTTCATAAATACAGAACCGAATTCTTAAATTGTTCTGTCACGTGTTTTCTGTGGTTTATTTTTCTAACTCAAATATTTCGTATATTTTAACGACAGAGGGCTCGACTCTCTGCCTGTCCCTTGGGTATTAAATGCGTAAGGATATAAAAAAAACAGTCATTACGCTTAATTAGTTAGTTGTATTGTTTGGCTTCATAAAAAAAATGTTGCGTCATTAATTTCCATATCTGAAGTCAAACTTATAAGATAAATGGTGGTAGCGAATTAATGAGTTCGTAAAACAAGCCTCACAAACTAGTTCTAAGTAATATATCAAAACTGTGAACATTGGATGTCCTAATATTCACTATTTGTGATAAATAATGTTTCACCAACAAATATTTTGGAAACCACAGTATATTTATATGACGTTAATAATCGAAAACTCCCCGGCAGAGTTCAATCGTGTCTTGGCTTCAAAAAATATGTAAATATTCTGGGTATTTGGTATTTTTTTTTTCTGTGCCATCTACTTGGCCATCCATGCAAAGGCCTAGTATTTAACTATTAGAGTGTCAAGTCGGCGACTACTTATACTAATTTTGTGTGACTATAAGTTCATTTAAACATTCTTTTTTGAGAGATTTATTAATCTTTTCTATTAGTCGTTATTCGTTAATCTCAAAATAAAAACAATTAAAAAATGTTAGCAGAGACATTGAGATATCTATCACAAACTTCTGTTCATAACAAAACAAATGACAAAATAAATATCAAAATTCAGACATCATTAACGAGGAAGGGAACAAAAAGCGTTCAAAATTTTATTTTACTACGCAGAATAATAAAGACAATAGAAAGAGCAATGCAAATTGCTTACTTCCAAAGTGACCATTGAATCCTACATTTGAGTTACCGTACCATCGCCTGCACAAGGTACACAAGTCTTTTTTGGGAATGGGTGTACAGTTTTATAATAGGATACCTGCGCATATTCTGGATTTGTCTTATGATCGCTTTAGGCGATAGGCTTTAGGCTGTGAAGGGTCGTCTCATTGGTGGTGCATACTACACCTTCAACGACTTCATGACTGACAAGTCGGAGTGGGACCGTCAAATTGCTTGCTCAACGCGGATTTTGTAGCTTGTGTGTTGGAATTTGTTCACTTATTTTGGAGTGGAGGTGTTATTCTCTAATAATTTCTGATAGCTTTTAAAATTTAAATTTGCCTTGATATTGTGTTTAATATATTAATATGATACTTAATTTTTATTATTCGCCACAATTGTTGCACAATGTTACCACTCCAATTAAAAGATGTCGCGTCAGTTGTGCTCGACTACTATGATCGCATAGAAGTTCTTAATTAGCACGTAGGACGTTGATTTTATTTTGGTTGGGTCTTAATTGTGATTGTCGAGTATTCTGGTTGCTATACCTTTTATTTACTAACCTACTGCTTTGTTTTCAGTGGTGATAATAATATTGTTATTTATTTCAAATGGTTTGAAAAGAGTATTTGGCACATGAGTTTCTTGCCCGGTTCTTCTCATGATAGCCCCTACACTCGGAATCGGGCCGCTCGTGGCGATTGCGTCCGTGTCTTTTTTGTTCCACGGAGGCACTTTCCACAAGCGCTCGTGTTTGTATTTAATTTTAAATAATATATTATCTGTACTTGTTGACTATTTTTAAGTGTCTGTGAAGACCTATAAAAATAAAGTTATTTTGACTTTGACTTTGATAACATTATGTACAAAATAATCACGGTATATCTAAATATATGTAGGTATTGCAATTGTCATAGTATAATGACTATTAGTATTGGCTCGAGGGTCAGCGCTATCCGGACGAGGACTATACTATTGTATATGATATAGATTACTCTATAGATAATTTTTAGTTAAGTATTATAAATACGTTCTGTCTCCTAATGTAAGGTTTAATCAAGGTTTGTTACCTAAATAGTGATTTAAGTACGAATATATATAGAAATGTGTAAAATCCTCGTGTTAACTCAAGGATTTTTAGTGTTCTGTATAATAAATTGATTGTAGCCCACGAGAAAGTATCTTAGGTCGCTTATTTAACAAAATGTAGGCTCCATTTTTCTTTTCCGTCTCTTATCTTGTAACGACAAACGATGACGGTTTATCACTCGCCCTGGGAACATAGTCGAGGCGCTAAGTTCACCCCGGCGGGATCCTCGTGTCGCTCCAGATCTGACTCTTCCACTTGAGTGGAGTTAATGACAGATTAGTTGGACACCTAATTTACGAAACATTTAGTAGGAATATTTTCATCCAACCAATGCGGATGATAACTAAGAAGTCGGTGTCATCAGCAAAACTTTGAGAAAATATTTTTAAGGAAATAGCAAAGAAATACAAATTATCAGAAATGTTATGATTAACTACAACAATTCATATTTTTTATATTCTTTTACCCAAGTATACCAGAGTGAACATCAGTAGTAACTGTGAGTGTTATAGCTTATATTAAATCTAGAAATTCGTAACTTTTTAACGATATATCAAATGCTATTTTGTAGTTTTCTGTTTGTTTAGTATTTAGACTATAAGTGTGCGGAATACTTTCTTCATTTAACAAACTTTTTCATAGGCGATTAGAATTATAAAGGGACTATTAATATACCTCCACTCACACCCACACCCACATTATCACAAATTTAAAAGTGTCGTAGTTAAAAGTGTACATCCTGCGTTTTGTATCGCATTAAATGTTGGCGCACACATTTGCCTTTTGTAAAAGAACGTGATTCAGTTATTGACAACGAAATATGTTTGTCTCTCTCACTCTCACTGCACACCTGAACATCACCTCCATACTTGTACTTACATTAATAATGATCGCGCATAAAGACGGGATGAGGGAAAAAGCTTATGTAATACGTGGTGCCACTGTGTTATTGGAAATAGAAATATTACAGAGTACACGAACGTACATGAACACATGGCCACAAGATCAAGTGAAACTTAATTTTTTTATCAAATTTAATGACGGAAATGGATAAAACACGTAATGAGTGGTTTAAAAGGAAACTTGACAGTTGTGCATATAGTTGAGAATGATATTGGCATGTTATGAAGATGGATCATACAAATATTACGAAAAGAATTGTATATTTGAAAGTGCAAAGAAATAAAATAGAGAACGACGTAAAAAATTGGATGGAAGAGAGGAAAAACCTTATTGTGCTGTTCCCAAATGATGGACACAGGGCAGAAAGCTGACTTAGGAATATTCAATTAACGACTTAAAAGTCGGTGTGCTCGATCACTAGATTATAAAGACTTAACATGTGAAATACCTAAGTCACTGCCGCCAATTATTCTAATATTATTAAAACAAAAATCACGGAAAAAAGAAACTTGTCAGATTGATATAAAAATTAACATATTTCCAGCATGACATTGAAATTGTTTCAAAGATGGCGACCTCGTCGAACTCTGAACTGACGTTCCCAAGTTTTGACACATCCCTTTTGTCCCGACGCTGACTCTCACGTCTCTGACACAAACCTGGTTCGGAGTTAAGTGTGAAAGCCTCTTCACGAACTTCCTCAAGTTTTTGTTTAGCACTCAAAGTTGTAGTATCAGCTTCAAACACTCGAGTATCTGATGTATGACGCTAGCTTTACGTGAGAAATTTTAAGTCGAGTGTAAATTTTCTATGTTATTATATACATTGAAATTAACATTGAAACAACTTTTCATGGATTATATCGCGGTTATTTAGAACTTATTTTCTATTTATTTCCCGACGTTTCGAAGTCTTTACAGAGATCATTTTCACGAGTGTAAAGAGTTCGAAACGTCGGAAAATAAATAGAACATAAGTTTTAAATAAACGCGATATAATCCATAAAAAGTTGTTACAATGTTATGAATGTGATTCGCGCAAGTATAACAAATAAATATAATAGGTACCTATACTTTACAATGTTTTCCTTTTTTGTGTTTGTTTTTCATTTTAATATAACATAAAAACATTTATTTATCATTTATTTTTTCCAATGCAATTAGACTTTTTTGAAACAAAACATCACTGATGGTTGAATTTAAATATGTAACATTAATTCTACAAAGATATATTTATTTTTCGAACCAAAACTTATTAATTCAATTTTCAAAATCAAGAAGGGAGCCTAGTGAAAAAGACTCCGAAAATATTATTTTCCATATTTAAGTCTCGGAATTATTTCTTGAAGGAGAACTTTGAAACTTTTCAATATGCGGACACTTTTATTTTAATATTCTTGTCATCATCAAAACTCTTGACGGAGCGTTTTATTGTAATGTTTAAACTTGAACAGGATTGGTCATTATTCTTTGAAATCTTCTTATTTATAAAAGTCTCAAATGATTTATTTTCAGGAAAGTTAGAATGATTCAAATATTAACATAATATGTGTTAAGCTTGACAGCTTCCATAGTTTTTTTAATATATTGCCTGATCTGAAGCAACTTGACTCTCAATTTATTGACTTCATTACAATTATTTTTACCTTCATATATCATATAAAGTTACAGAACTTTATTTCGGTGTCATTTTTATTCAATTATGTGGAATAATGTAGAAATCCATTCGGTAAATCTAAATATAAATAATATCACCGTAGCAATTATTATTTATAGCCTGAGTTTCTATGGCCATCTTGCCATTTCCCTTTTTTATCAAGAATCAATAGAAATTCAATCCGTACAAAATAATCATAGTATATATCAATTTAAAATTTATTCACCGAAAAGACTATCTGCTGTGTAGATAGTAATTAACAAACAAAACATCTATACTTCGATACTAATATTATATCTATACTAATAAGTAAATCTAAACTAAAAGTAAGAAAGGGCATGCTCCGATGGTTCGGACATGCAGAAAGGTTGGATGATGCAAGATTGACTAAGCAGATATACAATGAAAAAGCGGATGGATGTAGGAGTCGAGGACGGCCTAGACACACATTCCATGACCAAATAGAACGTGTTCTGGAGGAAGGTGATGTTAGGAGCCTCAAAAATCAACGCGCGTGCATGAAAAGAGTTATGAAAGTCAACGAAGCGAGTGAGGTGTGTAAGAATAGTGTCTTATGGCGCTCCGTTCTTTCTGCCTACCCCGCAAGGGATTTGGATTGAAGTTATGTACGTATGTATACTAATATTATAAAGAAGTAAAGTTTGTGTATTTGTTAAATTGTAAGGGGTAATCTCAGGATCTACTGAACCGATTTTAAAAATTCTTTTACCAATAGAAACCCACATTATTGCTGAGTGTCATGGGTTATATAAAAAAGCCGATAAATAAAAAGGCTTTTACGTGGTAGTCCGTTTTGCAAAGTGAATCGGAGAAAAAACGATCGAATGAAAGCGTTTCTTACGAACGGTGCCTTAACTATGAAAGATATATTTTTGAGTTCTAGAGAAAAGATGTGGAGCTTGAAAATGCCTACAAAAAAGTCTACACTACAGCATATGTCTAACTTTTATATTTAAGTTACAAAAAGTAGTTTTTTTATATAAAATTAATATATATATATATATGTATATATTATATCTTAATTTTAATATTTTTAAAATAACCTGATCCGGCGAACTTTGTTCCGCATCAAAAGTATGCATGCTGTCAAGGGCCAGGATCATCTATATTACTTGTATAATATATCTAAGACACTTAATTGGAAGAATATTAATGCTGTAATCTTTAAAATCGCTTTGTAAATAAGCCATTATTTCTCGTAAAAAGTAAAAAAAAATTGTCACTGTAGGTTATCCCTTAGAGATAGACATATGCTCTCACGGACTTTTTTGTAGACTTTCTGAAGGCGTTTAATCATGTAGAACATAGTTTTGATCTATCACTCAGGGTTCAGCCAGCGTTTGCAATTAAAGTGCTAAATCTCAAAAATTATCATTTTTTCTTTAGAACAACATAAATGAAAACCACCCCGTTGACATCCTCTAACTATTAAAAAAGACCGCATCAAAATCCATTGCGTAGTTTTAAAGATATAAACATTTATGGGGACAGACAGCGGAAAGTGACTTTGTTTAATAGTATGTAATGACTTTAATCGTTAGGTTTATTAGTCATATTATCAAAATTTATGAATCTTTATGAAAATAAGTAAACTCATCGTCTAAAGTGTGAAGGCCAAAGCAGCGGACGGCGCGCGATAACTTCGAGTTTAATTTGGTTCGCGGCACAGGGCCAGCAGTGGGATAACTGGCTTATATTCTGCGGATACCCATGATTACCACTGACTTTCCTACCGTTTAAAAGGCTACAGTTTCCAATGAAGATCTCTTTTGCCCTGACTATTAACAAGTCCCAAGGTCAAACATTCTCTCTGGTGGGCCTGAGAAAGCCGTGTTTTTCTCATGGGTATGTTGGCTTACCTCAGGTTGGAACTCCTGATTAACAATATATTTCGCTACCAAATGATAACATTACATCCAGATATAGTTTACAGAGAAGTTTTGAACAATTAAAATTACCATAACTAATTTTTCCCGCGACTTGGTCCTCATGGAATTCATCATCATCATCATCAGCCAATTGCAGTCCACTGCTGGACATAGGCCCAATGTGCGCCACAACATCCGATTCTCTGCCTTCCGCATCCAGTCTTTACCACCAGCCTTTCTGAGGTCGTCTGACCAACGGGCTGGAGGGCGTCCTACCCTACGTTTACCAAGATGCGGTCTCCACTCTATGAACTTTTTACTCCATCTACCATCGGTTCTTCGGCAGCTTATTCTGCGAGCTATGTCGGTTACACTCGTTCTCTGGGGGATATACTTATTCCTGAGTTCATCTTTCAGAGAACGTCTTCCTGGGCGTTGGTGAAGAGTTTGGGAGATATGACATCTGTCATATGTCCCTGTCTTTCACCTCGATTCAGCTCAATGGAGTCCTGTATTTGGATAGCCATCGTGGCGGTGTCATACAATCATCTCAACACCTCGATATAACGCCAGTCAATCCAAAATCACTGCAATGCATCCAGAACTCCCCAAGTTTCGATGGAGTCGAAGGCTTTTTCGTAGTCAAAGTCAAAATAACTTTATTTTTATAGGTCTTCACAGACACTTAAAAATAGTCAACAAGTACAGATAACATATTATTTAAAATTAAATACAAACACGAGCGCTTTTGGAACGTGCCTCCGTGGAACAATAAAAGACACGGACGCAATCGCCACGAGCGACCCGATTCCGAGTGTAGGGGCTATCATGAAACCGTTTGAAATAAATAACAATATTATTATAACTACTGAAAACAAATCAGTAAGTTTGATGTATAAAAGATATAGCAAACAGAATACTCGACAGTCACAAATAAGATCCAACCAAATTAAAATCAACGTCCTACATGTTAACAAGAAATTCTATGTGATCACAGTAGTCGAGCACGTAATCCACGAATGCCATACACAGTGCCTGATTGTAGTCTTCTGTACAATCTGCCGTATGGATGGTAAACATTATGGATGTGGTCCACGGTATCAAAGCCTTTTCGAAACCTGGCCTGGAGGCTGAAAATCGTCGAGTCTTGCAGCGAGACGAATCATGACGACCCTCGAGAACAACTTGTAGATATGGCTCAGGAGTGAGATGGGTCTGTAATTCTTTAGTAAGGCCTTATCACCTTTTTTGAAGAACAGTACCACCGCACTCCTGCTCCAAACCTGTGGTGTTATACCCTGATGTATGACGGAATTAAAAAGACCTGCCAATTCCTTTAGGATGGAAGTTCCGCCGGATTCAAGAAGCACCGTTGTAATTCCGTCATCACCGGGTGCCTTGTTGTTCTGGAGATGCCCGAGAGCCACACTAATCTCGCTTTCTGTGACATCGGGGATGTCCTCACTATAGTGACGCGTTAGCGGGGCTCTGTGGTCATCATCGCTGTGTCCCGTCGGCTTGGTCATCCGTCATTCGTTTAAAGCAAATCCCGCAGAAAATGTTTTTCCTTTCAGACAGAGTTAGTTTTGAATTCTGTATTATCATGCAAATAAAAAGTATACCTACGTATAACCTTCCTTTTGGCAGTTAGAAATTAAAACATAACACTCTAACTCATATCACTCTTAATTCCTGTAGGAATATTAACATTATGCCCAACGAAGTGAGCACGGGTCAGCTAGTTTAATTATAAAGTTCTGACAAGCACTGCCACTTATCACATAAATAGTTCTTTGTTTTTCTATCAGTACTGTAAGGTGTATGTTTTCTTCAGGTGTGTGCGTAAAGTTGCAAACGTTTTTTTATTAATTCATTTTTACCCCTTTATTTTCAAAAATAACTTAAATTAGAAGTTTTCTCTGATCTAAGCTAATTGTAATACGGAGAAATGTGTCTTATTCGACAACGGTACCCAAAAATTTGTTAATTTACAGCAGTTATCCATCAGCGTTTAACATAAATTTATATAAAACAGCTATTATCTACATAAATGTTCCCTAATCTTGAGTAATATCTTATTATTACGACAAATAATTTCGGCTGTAGGTAATGTATCTCAATATAGGTCAATTAAACATTGATTAATGTTTACTTAATTCAGTAATTAATTGAGCGATATAAATAGGAAACAAGTTTGAGATAACAGATAATTACAGGCACATTTATAGGCTCATTACAGATGCCACAATATGTTATAGTACGTGTAGGAAGTTTCAGACACGTCTTTACTTTATTAATCGAATGCGCAGAAAGATAAATGATGTTTTTCGAGTGTTTCAAATGTATTTTATTCAATTTATAACAATCATAGAAACTATTAAAAATTCTATTGATGTGTACTCGTAATCAAAATTGTGAAAGTTATTCACAGATCTTAATAATATTCTTATATTATTTCAAACCAACATATCATCTTTTTGTCTTTACATTTATGACGTAACAATTTATTCTGAAATATGTATTGGACTGTATTTTTCTTTAAATAATATCTCCCTGAAATATTGTCGATTTTACTTTGGGCAGGCAGAGGTGCGGCCAGAAGCTAAAAAAGACACTTTACTACATGTGAAAGTGACGGAGAAAAGCATAACGTTTGGATATGAATGTAGGTACATTTATCTTGTTTTCAAGTAAAAGGGAATGAAAATATAATACTTTGACATTCGTACAGGAAGGCTTGTCGTAACTCTTGTAATTTAAACATTTTGCAACTGTGGTGTGAGATCACGTGACACCGCATGACGTCACACACCTACCCAAATTGCCAAGTTAATGTGGTTGTGCAAATGGAGGCTTTTAGACAACACCGCGCAGGCTCATTAGCGAACTGAAAAACACGACTTCACAACTAATTGTACACATATATTATGTATAATTAGAGCTACTGCGGTCTCGTTTTTGTCCGGCTTGAAAAGTTTAGTACCTAACCGTTTTTTTGAAGTCGCGCAGAAAAATAAAACCGCAGAAGTTTTAAATTATGTCAGACCACTTACACAACGTACGAAAAACTTAAACGTATAAAACTTTAATAAGTATAACGGAATGATGTTTTAAAAAGTATTTATTTTTTTATATGTGAATAGTGAATAGTAAATGTGGGAGCCGTAATATTAACTAGTAATAAAAATAAATATTATAAATAATAATAATAAATATGTTTATAATAAAAGAAGAATGGGGAGTCATGTCAAGAACCTGCTGTCCCTGCTGTCACAGTAGGACGCAATCGTGGCCAAATTAAGTTCACCCACGCGGGCTGCTAAGGCGTGCCCCAGAAGCGACGGGCACCGATCAGAACACACAGATGTCGTCGCGCTTTTAGCTGAATCGCCTTCGGGCCTGAAAACACTAGTCATTAATATGAAAGATGATCGCTTGACGAAAGGCTTACAATTTAATGTAATGGAAACGAAAGTTATGGTGTTTGAAAGGGAAGAATATGCAAGGATTATGCTTGATAATGTAATGCTGCAGAAGGTGGATGAAATCTTATACCTTGGATGCGCTTTTAGCGTTAATGGTCGGTACACGGCGGTGTCTGAATAAGAGTGGCGTTAGGAAACAGCATAAATGGAGTGTTGGACAGATTTTTGGGTGCAAAAAATGTTAACAAGGCCCAGCATTCATAATTCGGTACCGATTCCAACGCTGACTTATGGAATCGAGAGTTGGGTATATCAGAGTGTGGATGAAAATAGGACAAGGCGATGGAGTTGAGGGCACCGTGCAAAATCTAGGGAGTGTCTTGCTGACCGCGTAGAAAACAAACTAGTTAGAAAAAACAACTGAAATTTAAAGGAAGTTTCGGTAGAAAAGTAAGAAAGATGGTGCGGACATGTAGAATTAATGGATGATGCAAGACTGACTAGGCAGATATACAATGCAATAGTGAATTGATGTGGGAGTTAAGGACGGCCATGACACCTTCTTTGATGTAATAGAATGAATTCTGGAGGAAAGCGATAATAACAGCCGTAAAAATCGATTTACGTGTTTGAAAAGAGCTATGCACCTAATTAATCAAGCCAGTGACGAGTAATCTCTTCCTAACTCGCAAGGGATTTGGCGTGAATTCATATATCTTTGTATCTATATAAGTCTTACTTTACTTACGTTCATCTTATGTCACATATCATGCTAAGAATGAATAAATAGGCTACCAATGAATATACTTACCACAAAATACAAATTCACTCAAAAACCTTTGCCGTTCATTTCTTTCTGGCGTAGTCGTGTAAAAAGCTCTTCAATCTGAAAATGTTGGCTTAACCCTGAACACTCTAAACACTGAAGGACAAATACAATCCTTTTGACAAATATTCGGGTGGCTCTGAAAATTCCTGCCAAGAGGATTATCTTTTACATAAGCCTAATAAATTCCATCACATTAATCCCCAAATCACAATGTGAAGCTATAATATTTGTTCAGCGTTGAATAAAAATAAGCTCCTGAGAGGAGATAAGGTGAGATTATCGAGACGGGAATAATTCCCTCTAAGATTCGCGCGTGTCGGTACATATCGGGTTGAGAGTTGCGGGTTACAACTTACAACATGCATCGGCAGCTTTTAATGAAAACCGCGTTGTTTTGAAAATATTGTAGCAATGTACCTATAGTTCCTTGTCCACAATGGCACAATCATAGAAAAATTTGATCAATATTAATATTTATGTATCGCACGCCCTCAGTACCTGAGAATGTTTTAATTTACCTCCACAAACCTGTTTGATTACTTGCTTTGATCTGATCGAGTTAATATTTTAATAGGTAAGTATGACTTTTGAACCAAAGCTTTTATCGCGAAGTTTTGATCTATCGAGAAAATATGTGATTGCGAGAAAATTCAACAGTGATAAAGCCACGCAGGTCCCAGTTCAATGGGCTGGCTTGGCCGGTGAAATACTCCGATTATACAGACTATCGACGTAAAGTGGCTCATGTCGCGTTTCGTTCGGTAAAACACGCACCCAAAGGCCCAACTCCTTCCGTTCTCCCCTTCCCATCCTACTTTTGATTTCTTATATATATATTTTTATGGCATACGCAAGCATATTTTTTATGGGATAGATGGACAAACGAGTAGGCGTATCACCTGATGGTAAGCAACCAACGACACCCAGCCAATGGACACCAGCAACACATATAGTGTTACTGTTGGGTTGCCGACTTTTAAAGTCTAGGGAATAGAGGATAGGGAAGGATGGAGAATAGGTGGGCATTCGAGTACCTCTCTCACCGAACAAAACGGGGCATGAGCCACTTTACATTGATCTTCTGAGAGGTCGTGTTATTTCACCGGTCGAGCCGGCCCATTTATGCAGCAAACTGCTTGACTCTACCACTGTTCAAAACATGTAAACGTAACACGTAAACGTAATACTATCTGTGTTGCAGGTGTCCATGAGCGGCGATAGTTGCTTACCTTCATGTTTTCTCGCGACTCGGAGCATTAAGGTCGTTGACGGGTTATGCTCCGAATTAAAACCCGTGAATGCTGGAGTCCCCGAAGCTGTGTACCATCCGTAATAATATCTTAACAGGGTAATAGTTATCGCACGCCCTCAGTACCTGAGAATGTTTTAATTTACCTCCACAAACCTGTTTGATTACTTGCTTTGATCTGATCGAGTTAATATTTCAATAGGTAAGTATGACTTTTGAACCAAAGCTTTTATCGCGAAGTTTTGATCTATCGAGAAAATATGTGATTGCGAGAAAATTCAACAGTGATAAAGCCACGCAGGTCCCAGTTCAATGGGCTGGCTTGGCCGGTGAAATACTCCGATTATACAGACTATCGACGTAAAGTGGCTCATGTCGCGTTTCGTTCGGTAAAACACGCACCCAAAGGCCCAACTCCTTCCGTTCTCCCCTTCCCATCCTACTTTTGATTTCTTATATATATATTTTTATGGCATACGCAAGCATATTTTTTATGGGATAGATGGACAAACGAGTAGGCGTATCACCTGATGGTAAGCAACCAACGACACCCAGCCAATGGACACCAGCAACACATATAGTGTTACTGTTGGGTTGCCGACTTTTAAAGTCTAGGGAATAGAGGATAGGGAAGGATGGAGAATAGGTGGGCATTCGAGTACCTCTCTCACCGAACAAAACGGGGCATGAGCCACTTTACATTGATCTTCTGAGAGGTCGTGTTATTTCACCGGTCGAGCCGGCCCATTTATGCAGCAAACTGCTTGACTCTACCACTGTTCAAAACATGTAAACGTAACACGTAAACGTAATACTATCTGTGTTGCAGGTGTCCATGAGCGGCGATAGTTGCTTACCTTCATGTTTTCTCGCGACTCGGAGCATTAAGGTCGTTGACGGGTTATGCTCCGAATTAAAACCCGTGAATGCTGGAGTCCCCGAAGCTGTGTACCATCCGTAATAATATCTTAACAGGGTAATAGGAGTTCTGTCTATTATGATTAAAGTTTTACTCCGCCAACATTTCAGCGTGGAAGGACTTTTACTTGAAAGAAATAAAAAGTGTCCCTCACTGAGGTCTTGTCCATTATTGGATCCTTTACCCTACTATGCCAGATATTGGTTAAACAATTTGCAAATAAATACAGATGTGACATGAGAGGACCTCTGTTACGTTCACAAACAGACCACGTATCACCATCTGCGGTGAAGCCTACAAGTTGGGTTTGTTCAACTTAAATAGTCACGTGCGCACCGCCATACCACCGGCTGTAATCAAATCACACTTACCAACGGTTCCGTATACTATATAACCATTCTAATATCATCACGCTTTTGTTATTCGATGGGTTTACCGTAGTATTTCATAACGTTGGACTATAATTTGTCGTGATACGTAATGAAGAACCATAAATTGAGGTAAACTGATGCTGAACTTAAAAGTAATCTAACTCCAGTTAATATCATATTTTAGCCTGATACATTATTATTCATTGATCTTTATGCATTAATTCGTAATCTTTTATTCTGACTCATTAACTATTAGTCCTTGATGTTAGTGTGATAAGCCATAAATACATGATCATTATATGTAGTATAATTTATTATTAATCTCCGATCTCAGCCTAATGTATAAATATTTAAGTGTCACCTGTGTCACAAACTAGACCATACTTAATCAACTAATCATGACTTGTGACCCTGAATCTACATAAAGCCAGATGCTGTCCCAAATTTAGCGGTGAGCGCATTTAGTGATGTGTCGTTGATAACGATCGAGACAGTGTGTGGACTGCACCTGCCTCATGACTGTACTGGCTGCAAGCAACTTTCATGAATATAACTACCACCAAAGCAGAATAGTTCTTATTTTTTTGTTATAAAGATGATATTTGTGTGTCGTTTATAAATTCGTTAATAGCTGGTGTTCTGATCCGAGCCGCTAGCGGTAACAGTCCGGATTACTAACGTATATCGGATACGCGACGCCTCTAGTAGAATCGATACTGGGAATTAGGGGAACTATTTAGGGATTATGGAGAATATCTATAAAAACCGTGTTATGTCGGTAGTGTGAAGAACAAGTACTTGTTGTTTGAAGAAAACAAACAAACATTAAAACACTCAAGACTATTAAAATTGTACCGCTCGATGTATGACAATAGTTCCTACTGTCTGTTGCAATTGACAAAAAATAAATTCAAAATATATTTATTCAATAGACTTCTCGAAGCACTTGGAATCGTCATACAGCTGTAGTAGATATATCAATCTAAAATAATTATATCTAACCGAAATACGCGGTCATTTTATCACGCTGTATTGAATGTGAAAGCGAATCTTAGTGCCAGTTCCGACGTCAGGGCTTCTTGTGAAGAACTGGCAAGAAACTGAAGGTTTCAATTGCCTGATTGCTCTTTTGAATTACCAGTTTCACAATATTTGCTATTTGATTTGCTATTTGACGAATAGCATATTATAGCGGAAGAATAACAACCACCGCCTACACCTCTAGGTAAAACAAGCATACAAATTACAAACACACCTAATACGCGTTAAGATTAAAACATTTACTTAACTCCTCTTGATAACAGATCAGTTAAGATTATGAATTTTCGGAATATTTTTCTGGAAATAATGTGTTGTGGTAATCTATGAATGACAGAACTACATTTTATTTTGCTCTTATAGGAATAGCATGCGAGCATTATAAAGAAATAGAAAAACAATTTTGGCGCCGTCAGTAGGAGAGTAATTATATATTCGTATATTTTCGTCTAAACGCTGACTAGACCGAACCACGCTGAATTTCGCTGAATTTTTAAAATGGCCTCATTAACGGAAGGTCCCACAAAGGGAGGAATCTTTCGTTATTTAATTTTTCTCCGTTCTATTTAAAAGATAATGAGTCAGTCCTTTCGCTCTGAGCTCATCTAATTGAAGTAGTTAGCGTGAATTTAGTTTTTTATTGTGTGCTATTTTAAATTAATGTATGTATTTTTCAAATAATTTGAAAGGTGAGTACAAATGCTCTATGAATAGAGTACGGGATTCAAACCCGTGCTTTAACGATGTTTTAGGGAGATATACATACATAATTCACTTTTTTTTCTACCCGAAGGTGTAGCACAGTGGCTGTTAAGCCTTGACCCGCCGTTATATTTACGTCCCAAGTGGAATAGGGTACAAAGTTTTCATCATCGATATTTGCCACACACAACTTTCGAAAATAATTACGAAAGTCATGGATTTGAACCCACCTCGAAACTCGCCCTTCTAGATTCAGAAGTGGGGTGCTCAACCACTGGAGACCACCTTCGGGACTTGCACGATATTTGTAAGACATTTATCAAGTATCTGTGACTGGATCTTTATTATGGGATATAGGCAAACACGCAAGTGTGTCATGTGATGTTACAGAACTAACGCCGCCGATCTGCAACACAGTTAATGTCACAGTTACGTTGCCGACCCTTAAAATGAGATAGAGAAGGAGGACAGAACTAGGATGGTGGGAGAGAGAGCTGGAGCCTCCGAATAAATGTCTCACCGAGTGATAGGCGGCATAAGCAACTTTACGTCGGTATTTGAAAAGTCGTGCCATTCAACTTCTGAAATACCTGTGTCTACTACTCTACTTCTTCTACCTATATCTTCCAGTGTGAAAGCCGTAAGATATGTAAAATATGTAAATGCGTTTTCTCCAATTTCCGTGTATTCAATATTTCTATTTAACCTCCGTATAATATACCAACATTTTACCATCCCCTAAGTTGGACGAGAATGAATAAGCAGAAATCCCCAGAAGGGTCCAAAGCTCAAAATGTTTGTTCCAAAGCTTTTTGTCGAAGGGTCTATATAAATAGGCTTCTATGGCGGATATCGATTTAAACTGTCCGAATAGCTTACGGGACCCGCTGCGGATAAACAACTTATTTATGTAAATCTTTTTATATAAAAATAAAATAAGATTTACGAGTATCATTATATTTTCGTACTTTTCCTTAATTTAAGATTTGTTTAGTCTTATCAAATATGTCTACTACACTATACTACAGATGCACAATTATCTATTATAATAGTATAATAGATAATTGTGCATCTGTAGTATAGTGTAGTAGACATATTTGATATTATGATTATTATTTTATTATAAAGACATATTTTTACGATATTTTTAATATATAGATAGCTATATATTAAAAATATCGTAAAAATATGTCTTTATAATAAAATAATAATCAACAAACACAATACATTTGACAGTGGTAGAGCCAAGCAGTTCGCTGCACGAATGTGCCGGCTCGACTGGTGAAATACCACGACCTCTCAGAAGACCGACGTAAAGTGGCTCATGCCGCGTTTCGTCGGGCGAGAGGGGTACCCGGAGGTCCACCCCCCTTTCCCATCCTTTCCTATCCCCTATCCCTTAAAGGTCGGCAACGCAACAGTAACACTATATGTGTTGCTGGTGTTCATGGGCGGCGTTGGTTGCTTACCATCTGGTGACACGCCTGCTCGTTTGTCCTCCTATAACATAAATAATAATAATATGTGGACAATTAGAAAAACGGACTAAAAAGATACTTTTAGTTATTCTATAACCTATTTAACTGGTTTCTTTGGTGCCTGAAAATATTAAATGGATTTAATACCGTGTTAGCGCGGAGTGGGTTGTCTCAGTCTAGGCGTTTATTTTAAAAACTCGTATGTATTTGTATAAGTTTATTTCAGTGTTTACAACTTATTAAATATCTAAGTTATTAAATTATACTTTTATATTACAATTATTACTAAAACATTCTTGAGAAAGATGATGTCAGGAGCCTTAAAAATCGACAAGCGTGCATGATTATAGTTAAGAAAGTCAAAGAAGCGAGTGAGGCGTAATAATCGTACTTTATGGCGCTCTGTTCTCTCTGCTTACCCAATAAGTAATTAAGTTATATAATTAGTTTTTTCAGATTATTAATACAATTACACTTACACTTGTTAAGAACCATTATTATCACAAAGAGCCTTCATTACATTATAAAGACGAGTCCTCCATTTCAATTTTAAGCCATTTGACACACTTAGAGTTCACATTAAAACACATCACAGAAATTGGTTGAAAAGTTTACTTCGCACTTGGTACAAAACCTTATGAGACAGTGTTGAAGAGACATCTTGTTTGGAGTTGATAACAAAGTATTACACATTTTATAAGTAAAGTGACTTCTTACGAAATTAAATTGTAACGATATCATACCCGTCAGAGATATCAGTTGAGAACTAATGTGGGGCAAGAAAACTAACTAACTTGCTATCACAGAAGCACACGAAAATTATTATATCTAAATTTTTCAAGATTTTATTATATTCTGTGGGATAATGTCCGAACGTATTTCTCATGCATTAACCCTGGTTTTGTGGAGGGTGTCCTACCACTAACCAGGGTACCCAAAAATTTGTAATATTACGAAATTTACTTACTGTCTAACACTGGAGCAAAACATCGGTCTAACCGATCCTCGAGGTACAGTTAAGCCATAACTCAAGATCACTGGTAACTGGTGACTCTACGGACATGATCACATTGTATCACGACGCACTCTGCAAAGTAACGATAGCGAAATGCAACATTAGTGTACAGCGCCATCTGTTATAGTTTTTTATTTATTAAGAGGGCAAAGGAGCAAGCGGAGATCAAATGACATGACATACCTAGTATAATAATTTTTTTTGAAAACATGTATGTAATAACATAACATAACTTCACGCCTTTTGTTACCCGAAGGTGTAGGCAGCGGCTGTTAAGCCTCGTCTCACCGTTATGTTTACGTCCCAAATGCTCCCAAATAGGTGGCGAACCTGTTGTTATACCGGGCAAAAAGTTTTTCAGTCATCGATATTTATTACACATAACTTCCGAGAACAATTTCGAAAAGTCATTGGTGTGAGCCAGCGTCTGGAATCGAACCCGAACCTCTGGATCAGAAGCCGTGTGCTCGACCACTGCGCCACCGAGACTGTCATGTAATAATAGTAATAGATTTTGTTTTTTTTTTTAATAAATAGAGGGTGTCAACTGGTTGGTTTGTATGCATAATGTAGTTGGTCAACGCTGGCTGAACCCTAACTGATAACTCAAAACAATGTTCGACATTATTATAATGTAGTGCATTGTTTTGCTTTATCACCTTCAAAAGGTCTACGAAGATGTAAGTCTATCTCTTAAATACAACCCACCATGACATTTTTATTTCTTTCGAGGCGAAACAAAGGTCGCTGGGTCAACTTTTAATTATATTTGTAAAATTGTTATTACAAATTGATAGATTCATGGTGAACCTAATGACATTCTACTAATGGCAGAAAGTTTTCAATCATCTATATTTATTGCACGAATTCGAACGTACGACTTCTTGATACAGAAGCAGGGACCACTGGACCACAAATTTGAGTTTCATAACAAGGAGCATCAATTTACAATTTCATTAAAAAAATATATTGTTCAAAAAATATCCAGAACCGTAAAATATGTTTGTTTCATTGATCATTGAAGCGCATACCCGAAGGTCTGTCACTTGCCAAGATACCAAAAATTATACCGAGTACGATATAAGTGAGTCACTGGATATCACTGGAGCGTTACAATATCACTGGCGATGACACTGGTAAAGACACTTTGCACATAATTACATCATGTGATGAGCCGAATAGCTATAGCAAGATATAATATTAGTGTACAACGCCATCTGTTACACATTTATGTAAATTCAGTGATGTTGCGTGTCTGTTTGTGTAGAGTAAATATAATTATTATTATTACTATCATCATGACATGGTATAAAACAAAGTCGTTTTCCGCTGTCTGTCCCCTCACATGCTTACATCTTTGAAATTACGCAATGAATGCGGACGAAAATTGATAAGGTTTTTTTTTAATCGATAAAGGGTGAGGACGGGGTGATTTGTATCTACAATTCATGTTTATTGTATTAAAGAAAAAGTGTTAATTTTCGAGATTTAGCACTTTACAACTAACGCTGGTTAAACCTTAGGTGATAGATCAAAATATTGTACTACATTATCATACACCTGAAGAAGGTATACTAATGAGTCACAGACTACCTTCTCGTGGATAAGGTATGGATAAGTTTATCCGTGTGGATAACTTACAATGACCATTTTTATTTATTTTCCCAGGCAAAACAAGGTGCCCTGAGTGAACTAGTTAATTAATAAGTTCGTCTTTCACTGAAAATCAGCTATGAAAATATAAATGATCAGCTTCAATATCAACAGTATTACGTAAAAATATTCGACTAGTTGGCAAAAGAGGCTGATGATCTTTGTAATCAAATACATTTAAATTTTCGTGATTTATGTATATTGATGTATGTATGTTGGGCTTTTATGTGTCCCAGCGAATACGCGGGTATTTAATAGTAAATGATGTTTTAAACCCGGCACATTTTTTCCAATGTCTTTTATATTACTCCACGGGCAAGTTTAATAATATATGTAGATTACTTCAAAGGGTATTCTTTTAAAACTCAACCTTGTTTAAAATACACCTTTGGGACCTCCCAAAGGTGTATTTTAAACAAGGTTGAGTTTCAAAAATTTAATTGATAATCAAGTACTGACGTTCACTGGATATCACTGGTATCGTTACATATTTCACTTTTCGACTTATTTTTAGGTTCTATACTTTCAAGAGCACGAAAACAGGTCTCCAAAAAGTCACAAAATTGAACAAAAGACGGTAAATCATTACAGTACTGATTAATATGTAACTCCCATTGTTTCCGAGTTTCTAAGTTCCCTTAACTCGCCAGAAGATTCACCAATCATATTTCGTTGGTTAAACAGCCCTTTTAATATATAAGTGCATATAAACCTTTTATTATTATATCGGAGCTCTAAGGTATCCCAACACATTTTATAATTATTTTCCGATATAGAAACATGTTTTATCAGTTGTTCTGCTTCACCTTTCAGTTGAGTCTTCAAATAATGAAGGCGTTGAACATCATCTAATCGCGGATCTGTATGAACTAATGATGTAAAAAGGTCCCTAAACGAGGACCATTCGGTGTAATTACCACTAAAAGTTGGTAGAACAATCCTCGGTAATTTTATTCTATCAGGTGTAACAGCGCAACTTGAACTCGGTGAAAGCTTCAATTTTGGAAAGTACTCCTTAAGTAACACCTTATAGTGAAGATATGACTCATAAACATTTTCGTATAAATCATCGTCAACTTGTGTACTGTCATAATCAACCATGAATTTTTCGTATTTGATTGTGAATTCGTTAAATTGTTTTTCCAAATTCTCTAACCTAGCCTCTCCGTAATTCTCTCCTTAGGAGACTTTTTAAAACTTATAAGACCTCTTTCAATGAGTGATTGCACTACTTTTACGGCTTTAAGATCGTTGTCCATCGTTCGCTGCTATTTGCTACTGAAGTGTCGTCTACTTGTAATTTTTCTAAGTGTTTAAAGTTGCGTTTCGGTCAGAAATCGGGCATAGGTACCCCGTCTCGTCGTATTTCTTTAAACTATTCTAAGTCCCTCAAAACCACTAAACTAGAATTTTTCTAAGTCCAAATAATCTTCAATTTGTATGAAATATTCTGTTTGACATTTACTTAACAGTTATAATAATATAACGTACTCACAGTTTGAAGATGCACTTCAGTACTTACGGACCATCTGCGGCAACTTTACATATATAAACAGCTTCCGCTTCTATGCAAACTTCCGGTACTTCTCAACACCACCTACTTGCAGTGACACCAACACGCGTAGCAAGGTTCCAATATTAAAAGGTTCCGACTCGATAGGACCAATGAGCCAGGAGCCATAGTTGGCGCTGCTTATACCTATAAGCAGCACCAACTATGGCTCCTAGCCATAATAAATTTATTCAGTCCCAAATACGCATTTAAAACCTATTTCTGTATATTATGTAGACCAAATAATTCAGATTAAAGATAGGGTCGTAATAATCTAACTGTATTCAATTAAGATGTATCAATATCTGGGCTATATATCAACATGAGCGATGGAGGCGCTCGGCTCGATCGCGCCACACGAATGACTTTTCAATCCGATCGTTCAATCAACCTGCCCGGTCTTTCAGAATCAATATTTCTTCAACCAGAAACTACACAAAGTTCTACGAACTGTGGCTCTTGAACCTACTTTTCTACTCATTATGATAGTAAGTGATAGTTTTAAATACCTAATTTATTTTTAACATAGCGAAAAATGTAACGTAACTAGACGCTTTTCTACCAGAAGGTGTAGGCAGCGGTTGTGGAGCCTAGATTAGCCGAATCATTACGTCCGAAATGGAATAGATGCCCAAACATATTGCCAGCGAGCGTGCACAATTTTTTAAATTTTCGATATTTGTCACACATAAACTTCTGCAAATAATTCCGACAAATCATTTGTGTGAGCCCGGATTCGATCCGGAATCGGATGTAGGCGGTTTGTCTTGATCGATTTCTGAATTTTTTTCAAAAACTTACATTTGTGTATCCGGAGTTGAATTCCAGCCCTTTCGAATTAGAAGCACTTTAGAAGCACTTATTAGAAGGACTTTGGAAGAAATATACTTCGAGACTTGCCTTATTTCTATCTACTGTTAATAATGATTAATGATCGATATATTATTATTATTTAATATTAACGTTAGTAAAAATTGTAGAAGTTAATATTTGACGTTTGAGAACAAAAATATAGTTATTCGTTTCATAGTTAATGTTATTATGGGAAGAGAAGGTAAACGAGTAAGCGTGTCACCTGGTGGCCACTACCACCGCCCAACGACACTTGCAACATAGTAGTGTTGCAGAGTCGTTGTCGATCTTTTAAATGGATTATGAAGAGTTTGGAATTGGGATAGGGAGGGGAAAATTGAAGGGGTTGGGTGTCCGCTCGGACACATCTCTCACCAAACGAAACGCGTCATGGGCCAATTTCGCCGATATTGTGAGAGGTGGTATATATAACTTAACTTCACGCCTTTTGTTACCCGAAGGTGTAGGCAGCGGCTGTTAAGCCTCGTCACGCCGTTATGTTTACGTCCCAAATGGAATAGGTGGCGAACCTATTGCCATACCGGGCACAAAGTTTTCAGTCATCGATATTTATCAGTTTTATCACACATAACTTCCGAAAACAATTTTGAAAAGTCATTGGTGTGAGCCAGTGTTAGGAATCGAACCCGGACCTCTGGATCAGAAGCCGTGTGCTCGACCACTGGGCCGCCGAGACCGGTAATTGACCCTGGTAAGCGCTGACCACTCGCTAAACCAGAATTTCAAAAATTTAATTAATAATCATGTACTGACGTTCACTGGATATCACTGGTATCGTTACATATTTCACTAGTGGCAACACTTTGAACATAGTCATATATTACGCAATCGGCAGGATATCGATAGCGGGATTGTAAAATTGTTGTACAACGCCATCTGTCATTTAAATAAGTTACTGTACTTGTATTGTTTCTTGGTAAAATGAATACCTTCATTAATAATAAGTTTACATACAGCGATAGACAGATATTGGATGTTCATGTGCTCCGTAAGGTCAAATACAGAAAAAAGTTTACTTAACCTAATGACTTTCAGGACAATAGCAATTAGATATATGATATTCAGTTATATCCTCCCTTGTAATATTCTTGATATGGACTCACGCAGTCTTTGTGTACATTTAAATATATACTGGATTATGCACATATTATTCTAAAATCTCTGAAAAAACATCATCTTCAAATAGAATATAATATGAGGTCGCAAACTCGCAGTACTGTATGTTCGCTTAGTTCTCTTAAACTACTCTGTAATACAACTTATGATTTTAATAAAAATTTTAGCAATAGTTAAACTAATTCTAGAAGTCATCATTTTCCTACCCTTATTCCACTTTAACTGGGGTCAGCACAATATAACATCATCCTTTCGAACTATCCATGTTGCTATCCATGTTGCCAAAAAAGTTGTGGCCTTGGTTTTATGACCGGCCGACTGCCTGACGTCAGCACTCCCCGGGAATGTTTTTGTTGGTGAGATAGGGAAGGAGTTCAAAGTGAGATGGGGAGGGCAGAGGGTAAGGGGACCTCTCTCACCGAGCGAAACGCCGCAAAGAGCCACTTTACGTCGATATTCCGAGAGATCGTGGTATTTCATCGCTTGAGCCTACTCATTCATACAGCAAACTGTAAAACTTTATCAAATATTGTGGTATCGAAAAGCTTCAAATTTAAAGGAATAGTGACATATTATATTGTTAATGAAATCCTCTTTATCTCAACGGTAAATAAATAATTTAAAGAAAAAAACTTTTTTAAAGAAGCTTTTATTTAAACGCTCTAAAAAGAATAAAATAATTTTCACCTTAAACATTTTAACTATCAACTTATAACCTTATATATACAATTTATGTGATAATAAAAGCTTGTCGCTATATTTAATTACCTATCAGTGGCTATCCATAACCATCTAGAAATATTTTTTTAGATTTAATGATTACTGTGACGGATCGCATTATCCAAATATATTTTTTTGGTTTATAACATATATATGGACACCCGAACATATATAGTGTTACAGTTGCTTTGCCGGCCCTTTCCATGGGAAATGGAAGGGGTCGGAATTGGGATGGGAAGAGGAGGGGGGAAGGGTTGGGTTCAACATAGCGACAAGCTTTTATTATCACATAAATTGTATATAATAAGGTTATAAGTTGATAGTTAAAATGTTTAAGGTGAAAATTATTTTATTCTTTTTAGAGCGTTTAAATAAAAGCTTCTTTAAAAAAGTTTTTTTCTTTAAATTATTTTCAAGTTTTTAGTTATCGATGGGTAAGTTTCTCAGTCTCTTCATCTTATTCAAAGCATCATTGTTACAAGGTCGTTTGCCAGTTAATTTCGAACAGTCCAACTCTTCAATGAGGAGACCTCCTAAAGTCTTTTCCCTACTTAAGGCCACGTATGCTTGACCAGCAGCAAAGAGTTTCAAGCCTAAGTAAACAATTTTTTTTGTTACTTATTTGTTGATTTTGCAGCTTAATTTTGTTATGTGGGACTGTTGTTTAATAACAAAATATATTTAACTACGTGTGATGTGTAACGCCATCTGTTGTTTTAATCAGTACTCTATAGTTGCCGACCTGAGTGTAACATAGGAGTGAGTTGTAATAAAAGTTATAGTTCGTTCCCATCATCCACTGTGTTTAATTCTAATAATACCTATAACACCATTAAAATCCGTTAGTGTAGCAATCATGTTAAAGTTATTAAATCCTGTCCAATTTACGTCGGTATCCTGAAAGGGCATGGCATTGCACCGGTCGAACCGACCCATTCATGCAGCAGATTGCGTGGCTGACCACAATTAAATCACTGTTAACTATTAAAACATAGGTCAACGGAAAGCCGTCGACTGTGATGGACTACCGCCTCAGCCGTAAAGTGGTCGTAAGGTTCTCAATGATAGCACTAACTCATTTTGATTATAAATTTGGATAAGCCGCTTAACCCTGTATCTTGACATGGTGATTTGGCATCAGTGACTGAATAGTAAACAACAGATTGACTGACACCGCCCAAACAAGCAGGCCACTAACATCTAGCCGCTCATATTGAAAACCCTATGATATATATAATATTTATACACATTCTAATTTGTTTATAACATTAATTAATAAAGCTCGACTCCTTTTTCTACCCGAAGGTGTAGGCAGCATCTGTCAAGCCTCAACTCGCCACTATGTTTACGTCTCAACGATCTTTAAGGGAGTAGGATGTAGGATATGGGAGTAGGAAAAGATGGGGAAGGGGAGTGGGCCTCCGGGTACCTCTCTCACCCAAAGAAACCCGGCGTGAACTGGTTGTGGTATTTCACCGATCGAGCCAGCCCATTCATACAGTGAATTGCTGAGCTCTACCACTGTTGCCATACAGCGAGCACAAAGTGGTCAGTCAAAAATATTTATCACACATGACTTTCGAGAGGAATTTCGAAAGACATTGGTGTGAGGCCAAATTCGCACCCAAGACTTCCTGATTCAGAAGCGGACTAGTTTACTGAACCACCGAGACATAGTTTTTGAAGTTCTCATATAACTCTTTAATGAAAGGGCCATTTGATACCCATATAGTAGAAACACAAATATTTATTCCACCATATTGGATTTAGAATAACGTCACATTATTTTTCGAGCTACTATTAACAAGCCCTTTCATTTGATACCCATATGCATTAAAAAAAACTGTTCCTCTATCTTGGATGATCCGCCATATTGGATTTAGAATGACGTCACATTATTTTTTTAGTTGGTCCTAATGAGCCCTTTCATTTGATACCCATATTGTACGAAAGCTTAAAATATATAATATATTCCTTCATCTTGGATATTCCACCATATTGGATTTAGAATGACGTCATATTATTTTTTGAGTTACACTCAATAAGCCCTTTCATTTGATACCCATATTGTAGAAATGCATTCAAAATATCCATTCCGCCATCTTGGGTCGTCCGCCATATTGGATGTAGAATAATGTCATACATTATATCATGCATTGTCATCCAAAGTAAACGTGTATACAAAATTTCAACTCAATCGGTTGAAGGTATCTACTTCAAAATTGAGTTACAAGATTCCACCGAACATACATACTTACATACATACATACAGTGCAAGTTAAATAAAAGCTTATAAATATGCTCGTTACTTCCCTCGCAGAGGTAAATATATACCTCCATCCTCTGAAGGTACAATCAAACGTTATCTTTTATTTCTGTAGTTCAGTTCAAAGTTTTTCCTGACTACTTTAGATTTAGCGCTTTTTTTGCTTACTTTAAAGATTGGAACTAAGCCAACCTATGAGGATTGTACAAGGTAACTACAGAATATTTATTATTGCTTTTTTTGTGAAATTTGAAACCGGAATTAATTTTTACTTTTTTCAATTGCTAAACCACAGGGAAAACTAGTGTTGGTCACAAACAAACTTATTATGTTTCAAGAATAACAATATTTTATATATATACTGGTGTAGGCAGCGGCTGTTAAGCTTAGTCTCACTGTTATGTTTACGTTCCAAATGGAATAAGTGGCGAAGCTATTGCTATACCGGGAAAAAAGTTTCAGTCATCGATATTTATCACACATAACTTTCGAAAATAATTTCGAAAAGTCATTGGTGTGAGTCAGGATTCAAACACGCGACCTTTTCATTCAGAAGCGAGGTGCTTGACAACTATACCACCGAGACCCTTTTCATGATAGACTAGATAAACTAAATATTGATTTTCAAACGGTAATGTTTCATTACTACCACTCTTGATGAACTACCCTCAAAAGGCCTACTCTTCTTAGGTTTAAAATAATTCTAATCTAATCTTATTCATGTCAATTCACGAAATGTTTGGACTTCAAACCACAACACATAAATAATGTCAGAGGAATCGCTACTCGAGTACAAGAACTCAATTAAAATAATGGTTCTTTGTTAAATTAATATTATAAGTATATATTTTGGTTATATCAATCAATCTTCACTAGCCTATGATATATCTAGATGGTGCAGAACGCCGATTAATAATTGATAATAGTGGAAATTGGATGTCTGAACTGAATGTCATTTAAATATATAGAGTAGGTATTTGTGTGGCCGGTAAAGCTCACCGTCCCCCCCTCTGCCCTCCCTGTACGTACGCGAGGTGGAAATGCCTCTTTGCATCGCCAATATATTCACAAACCTTTCCTCTCTGCACCGACATCTAAAGTCAGATTTATCTCACGCCTTCGCTTCAACCAATTTTGATAGGAATTTATCGGGGACTTTAGCGAACAGTAAAATTGAATGTTTTTTTCATGCGATGGATTTATCTCGGTTTGTAAATGCTGTATGCGAACAATGAATTGTGATGTGTTAACAGCTTTATACTATTCGTGGAAGACAATAGTACCATATTCTATAAAATGATGCTCTCAGGCTATTTTTTATTAGCTTTTTATTAGCTTCACCTGTATGTTTGTTTGTAGGTTTGTATGTTTGTATGTTTGTAGGTTTGTATGTTTGTATGTTTGTTTGTAACCGACTTCTTTTTTAGTTTCCGGTGATTGCCACTAGATGGTGCGATTTGTGAACTATGAAAGTTCTAGACTAGAAAACCGAACTAAAAAATAGAAAATAAATAATAGTTTAAAAAAACTAAAAAACACGCTTTTTATAGAAAACCGAACTAAAAAATAGAAAAATAAAAAAAAATATTTTATTTTAAAAAAAGCGTGGGGTGCATGGTGTGAATAGTTATAAATATTTTATTGACAGATATGAGTAGAGTGATTATCATTTCGTTAATATCTAAAAAGCACCCCACGCTTTTTTTAAAATAAAATATTTTTTTTTATTTTTCTATTTTTTAGTTCGGTTTTCTATAAAAAGCGTGTTTTTTAGTTTTTTTAAACTATTATTTATTTCTTTCTGGTGGACTATAAAACCCCAAAAGAAATATTCCCAAGAAGGAGTGACGTCAGACAGGCGGTTCGACAACTAAGCATAGCCAAAACTTTTGATCATATGGATAGCTCGTTAGGATGTTATGCTGTGCCGTCCCCGCTTGGCGTGGGAGGGTTGGAAAATGACGATGATGATGTAATCTGACTTACGGTTAAGAAGAGTATAACAAAACCTTTTAATCTATAATCTATCGGGGCATTGAAGCAAGAAACATTCATAAAACTTTTAGCTCTCGATAAATATAATCTTCCTCATGACGTAGTTGGCTTCAAAGGACAATTGTTCAAATAGAAAGTTCATACAAATGCCAACATTTCTCGGGAATCAAGTTCAAACTAAACTGGATAAGCTTGTTGAAGTGACGTCATAAGAACATGTTGAAATACGTTTGTTTTAGTATGTACTTGTACTGTATATTGTGACAATAAACGAAATTGCTTGACATAAAAAGAAAATGGATAAAATTATGTTTCCAACGCATAAAAAATATATATTCTGGTGTATTTGTCTACACTACACTATCTGTTGTGACATACTAAAATGTTGATAGTATTATATAATTTAAATACTAAGGCTATTTGTGTGTATCTTACATTTATGGCCCTTAAACTGCTAAAACGCTTTAGTGGTATTCAGTTCGAATTAAATGACCATCTGAAAATCTTTCCGGAAGTTGTGTGTAAATATCAATCATTGGTAAAATCTCTCTCGAGTTAGTTGTTCAAAGTGTGGAATTAAAAAAATAAATAGGGAAAATAATAAGTGTGTAATATTAAAATAATAAAAGGAATGGTGTTTCCAAAACTGATTAACGAACTGAAATACTAATTTCACTGACGTATAGCTGATACTAAACTTAGCGATCGATATAGAACAGTGAATTAGTACGAAGACTTGGATTTGGAAAGTCACGTATACCAATTATTCAACCACTTGGAAACTGATAAATGTTTATTTCTAAGATTTTCGCGAATCTCACTCATTGAATAAAACAACTTTTAGGATTATATCGCGTTTATTTATTATTTATTTATATTTATTTCCCGACGTTTCGAACTCTTTACAGAGATCACACTCGTGAAAATGATCTCTGTAAAGAGTTCGAAACGTCGGGAAATAAATATTACATAAACGCGATATAATCCTAAAAGTTGTTTTAATCAACTGATAAATGAACAAATTTCTCTAATGCTTACTCATGGAGTTCAAACGAAAATTAATGGTTGAAATAAAATGACATAATCATGTTTAAGAAAACTCCACTCCGAAAAAAACTTCCAGACACTTTACTCATTTACTAAACCACACACTTTATGCACTTAATTGCTTTCATTAGAACTGTGAACACTAAACTTTCATAGGAACTGTAACGTTGGGAATTCGCTTCCCACAGTGAAGGAAGATCCGAGCTGAGAACTTTTCTGAAGTTGACTTCACGTAAGAAAATAAATTAGTTCTAGAAAATATATATTAGCGAAGTTCTTAATCTTCTTAAAGATTTATAGAAAACGGTTGCACTAATATACGCCTTCTTGCAGATGCATCTTGTGCTTTCTTAGGAGTCTAATTCGTTTATTCAGACTTATCTTAAAATGTCGCTGTTAAGTAAATATGCGAATATGCGATGTTCTGGGTTTAATTATTATAACTTCTGTACATTGACATGTTATAAAACAAATCCTTTGAAAATAAAATATGAGTTTTATTCAGCCGTGACATACATAAACGCTCCAGTACATAAACCTAAATATTCATACATTTTATCAATCAATAATTTTAATAATCTGCTCACCTTTTTTGAACATAATGCCTTAAAAAAGAGAAGTCTGTTAAATATAATTCTGAGCTGATACTTGTTTTCTAAATCGACACTAACTATATCGAGCGAGAAAATTTAAACTAAAATCAAACTTATTAAATATATATAGCATACATTATTTCACGCCAAATCGCTTGCGGGGCAAAGAGAACGCTTGATAGGCTTCGTTGACTTTGACAACTATTTTATAATCTTTTCAAATTTTAAAAATAATGTTATGTCACAAAACTCCGTCCTTGAAAGCTCTTGACATAATAAAAAAGAGTTCTTTCTTAATTATATAACATTAAATTGCAATAACTTAGCACAGTATGCGCCCACGCCCTTACCTAACAGCCTAACTTCTCAAATTTAGATCTCCCATATTAGTATACTATTTGTGCGTCAAAGAACAAGTGTGACGTCAGAGGGTCAGTGCCAAAACCAGAAATAATAAAAGCAATAAACAATATTTACGGATCATAAAGAATATCGAGGGTTCTGCAAATTGAAGAAATGCCTTTACAACTTGGCCGATTGAAGTATCGATACTTGAAGAGAAGGTCAGTTAAACGTAGTTCATTAGGAGCCCCGAAAAAACCCCGAACCGTACTTAAGTGGTTTAATATGAAGGACAAAGAAAGTGGGCGAGATCATAAAGCTGTATCTGTATTGTGGTCGCGTCTCGGATCGAATTAGGAGGAGACCACTACACTCTAGTGGTCAAATTATATTTAATATCCCACAATATACGATGATACCGCACTTGTGACGTCCACTAGCAGTGGGCATTGTCACAGACGACAGCGTTTGGGAAATAATAATTTTTGTAGATAAGTTAAGCCATAAATGTTATATCGAAATGGCATTTAAATTTTAATTACGGCCAGTTAAAATTTTATCAAGAAAGAACCAAATTCATAGTAAACTAGTTGACCCAGCGAACGTTATTTCTCCTTAGAAAAGAAATAATATTGATAATTTTGGGTTATCTTGATAGATATACAGCATCTGGACTTTGTTGTAGATTATTTGAAGGTGGATATTAATATAGTACATTGTTTCGATCTATCACTTAGGGTACAGCCAGATTTCGTAATCAAAGTGCTAAATCTCGAAAATTCATCCATTTTATTTGTTACTGTATACATGGATTATGCATACAAACCACCCCGTTGACAACCTCTCTCTATTAAAGAAAACATCAAAATCCCTTGAGTAGTATCAAAGATCTAAGCATATTAAGGGACAGATAGCGGAACGCGACTTTGTTTTATACTATGTAATGACAATATTGCACAGTTCGCCTAAAGAACTGGCTTTTAGTTTAATTTTTGTACCTGCAAATATTTACAGAATTTTAGGATTTGAAACCTCTGAACAAATTTATTTAACCATTTTTTTTTATCATTCAACTAAAGTGAGTCTGTATTCATTGACCAGTTTTAGATTCTTTTCATATTCCTTTCCGTCTTTCATTATCGATTGAGCAGACAGCGGCATTTATACCGCGCTACGCCAGATTAATTTCCTTTTTCCAATTATTATATACGTGAAGGTAGCTACTCCCTTTCATCGTATATCAGTCTTAAGAAATTGTCAAAGGGTTTGTAGCCGAATTCATACTCAAAACTACTAAATCGAGATAACTAACATAAAATAACACTACAGAGAACAGGGAACAGCTTATGAATTAAAGCTGCTCGCTACAATTTCATCCTAAATAAATACACTCGTTGTTTCTGAAGTAATATCAAGTGCTATCGGCAAAGAGATCAGCCCAAACAGAACGGAGGAAAATATAGTTTATCGTTATACAAGCGGCCACTATCGAAACTCCTATCCGTTCTACAATAAATTAAGGCTAAATAATATGTACCCTCACACCTTTAATGCCGCAAAGAGTAGACAGCTTTACCTTGCATTCACTGAAAGAGATTTTAGCTTTTATACTGGTAAAGGGTTCAAATCGACAATTAATACTTCTTCTTCATTCCCTCACTGATGAGAATCGTGACCACACAATTGCTTACACCCAGTGCGATCATATGCTGCGTAAAATGCCTACCGCCCGCTGCCTTGTACAGTGCATCAGACCATCTAGTAGGTGCCCTACCCTGTGAACGTCTGCCATCCATTTGCCCTATAATAATTTGCTTTTCTAGACTATGTTTTGAGGATCGCATAATATGTCCAAGGAAACGCGGGACTCTTGTCCGGCATATTGCTAAGAGCCGCATAGAGATGTGGAGATCTTCAAATATGGACTCACTTTATGTAAATTGAGAACCAAAAGCTCCTTAGTCATTTTTCTTATATCACGGTTACTCCAGATTTTGCCAGGTTAGTCATTGCACTCTTAGCTTTAAATTTTACTTACTTTCTCATCAAGAATAATGTTTATAGAGATTCCAATTAAAGTGCTAAATCTCTAAAATATCACTTTTTCTGTACTACTATTAAATTCATAAAAACTACCCCGTTGACCCTTGACCCTATAGCCCGAATACTGAACCGCCACTCAAATATATACGCGTTACTTAAGCGTTTAAGTAGCTGTCACATTAAACAGAATACGTGATATTTGAGCAGTAAGTAGCACTTTATTGATTGTTAGATTTGAGTGGCGGTTCAGTATTCGGGCGTATATGTATTAAAAAAAACTATCAAAATCCGTTTCGTAGTTTCATACATGTAAGCATATAAAGGGACTGACAGCGGAAAGCGAATTATTTCTATACTATTTAATGATGATAACATATACACTGAACAAAAAGGAATTATTACCATAGGAGTCATAGAACAGGTTATACAGGGTATACTCTGTTCTGAGTACGTGCTCTCGCTATATCTCTTACTCTCTTGCGATACTTCAGAATTTGCATACGAGTAAGAAAGATAGAGCTCGTCGGAAAGAAATTAGGGAATTCTGGAGAATCAAATCAGGATAATCGGTTGCTTTGATCAAATTATTGCAATTTGATTTAATAGTGGTAGAGTCTTGCAGTTCGCTGCATGAATGGGTCGTCTCGACCGGTGAAATACCACGATCTCTCGGAATATCGGCGTGAAGTGGCTCGTGTCGCATTTCGTTTAATAAATAATAAATAAATTCTTTATTATGACATGTATACATTGATTACATGACATTGACACTGACCTTTGCGTTAGTATAAAACTGTGTTGTAAAGGTCAGGCTACATCCCATACAGATTTGAATAATATTATACTTTATTTATTTTACAATTACAAATAGGTTAATCAATACATATTTATTTGTTTGAAGTGCGTGCATGAATGAATGATATCTGTATTTGCGTGTGAGTAGTGTATGTTTACATGTGTGTTTAGCGTGGGTGTTGCTATGTATGTATGGTGTGTGTGTGATTCTCTATATGTATGTATATGTATGGTGTGTGTCTATGTATGTATGTATAGTATAATATCAACTGATACCTTCAACTAGTCTTTCTACTTCATTGTAGCTTTGTTCAAGTAGCCACCCAACTATAGTGCTCTTGAATTGTCTTAGCTTAAATCCTTTCATTTTTAAGATCTTATTCAACTTATTATAAACATAAGGAGCCATGTGAGAGGAATGCCTCCACCCTATCATACTCTTACATCTAGGCACGGGACAATTATCATGTCGTTTTGAGGAACCTGGCAAATAAGGAACAACAAGTTTGTGATATTTACATAAGGTAATAGTTAAATATAGCTTTCTTACTGTCGGGATTTTAGTAATGGCATAGAGATCGGTGGTAGGATAGCCAAAGGGCAAACCCATCATTACCTTGAGCAAGGCTCTTTGGGCTCTCTCCGCAGTAATTAGTGTGGTTTTAGCCGCTCCCCCCCATGCTGCTATACAATAAGTAATTACTGGCTCTGCTAGTGCTTTATATGTTTGTGATAGGAGCTTTTGATCTGCAACTGGCCTTAGACTTTTAAACACATATATAAATTTTCTGATTCTTTTCGATACTGTCTCAATATGGGCTGACCAGCCAAGCGTATCATCTATTTCAATACCAAGATATTTTGTTGTGCTAGAACGCAACAATACACTGCAGTCACAACCACCATGCTTCTCGTTACAGGGGAATGTATGAGCCTTGATAGATAGATGTGTTGGGGGTCTGGAAGCTTTTGTTTTACTAAAAGACAAGTACGTAGTCTTTTCAGTGTTTAATGTGAGGAGATTGTTGTTCAGCCAAGTTATAGTTTGTGCAAGTCCAGTTTCCGCTTTTTTATAAACTTCTGACCAAGTAGTGTCCTGGAACAAAAGTACAGTGTCGTCCGCAAACATAACTATGTCGGCGTTGTTGGAGCAAATTTTACACAGCTGATTAATATATATTAGAAATAAAGACGGCCCAAGGGTGGAGCCCTGTGGAACACCATAGCTGCATGTAGCATCATCACTAATTCCTTTATCAATTTTTACTTGCTGGGTTGGTCCCATCAGGTAGTCGGTGAACCAGTTGTGGACCACACCCCGTGCACCAATGCCATGAAGACGAGCTAACAGGATCGGGATCGAGACGGTGTCAAATGCCTTCTTAATATCCAAGAATACAGCAACACACTTCTTTCCCTGATCCAGATATCCTGAAAGCTTCGATGTTAGTTCCAAGACCGCATCGTTTGTAGACCTATTACTTCTAAAGCCATATTGGTTATCTGCTATTAAGTTCCTAGTTTCAAGAAACGACATCAATCTCTTATTTGCAATTTTTTCAATAACTTTAGATAAGGTCGGTAACAATGAAATCGGACGGTAATTTGATGGAACATCTTTATGTCCTGTTTTGTAGATTGGGCACACTATAGCCTTTTTAAAGCAGGCTGGAAAAGATCCCGTTTCAAAGCTTAAGTTACATAGGTGTGCAATCGGTTCTGCAAGTATTTCTGTACATGATTTTATTATTGTCGTAGTTATTTGGTCATGACCTGATGCATTTTTGTTCTTGAGACCATGAATGACATTTGTGACCTCTGTTGCGTCAGTGAAAAACAAAGATACTGAGTTTTGTGGCGATGTCTTTGAATCATCTCGAAATACTTCATATGCCAGTTCAGTATCAGTTTTACCCAGCCTAATAAGAGTTTTATCTGCTAGAATTTGTCCAACAGACGTAAAGAAAGCGTTTACCTCGTTTAATGATTCCTTGTGTGTATTTTTTAGGTTAAGTAATGGTGCAGAGGATATTTTGTCGGATGAGTAATTACCAAGCTCCTTTATTATTTTCCATGTATTCTTAATATTACCTTGACACGACTGTAATTCGTTTCTATAGTAGTTTATTTTTTGGGTTTTGATTAAATGATTGCATATATTTCTATAGTTTTTAAATTTTTCTCTTAGTTGATAATCGTTAGGAGCCAGTTTACTCTGCCGCTGCAATATATTTCTTTTCCTGATACTTCTCACGAGACCGGTCGTAATCCAGGGCTTGATGGGTTTAAATTTACTTGGTAGCTTTCTTGTCGTTGTGTTATTTTTTATGGTCATTTGTATAGTATTCACTAGGTATGTAGAAGCAGCATTAACATCTGTTAGTTTATAATATTCATACCAGTCTAGCATGCTCAGCGATTGTCTCACTGCATTTACATTTGTGAATTGTTTCTCATAATTCGCTTTCTTTTTTATAACTTTCGCATCCATTGATAGTAATATAGGGGCGTGATCGGTCAACTCATCGAATACCAATGTTTGACAATTATTTCTTGTTCTAATCATAAAATGATCGATGCATGATGAGCCACGAGTTAACAGTTTTATGCCCTGCCTGAGACCATGTGATGCCATCATATTTAAATAGTGTACAGCATGTACTGTCAACTCTGTGTCCGGCATAATATTAATATTTATATCTCCTGTGAATATTATATCTTTTTTACTTTTGCAGGAGCTCAGTATCCCATCAAGAGACTTGAGATATTCCGATGGGTTTATGAAGCATGGTGGACGGTAACTACATATGAGTATATGTGTATATGAGATGAGTATATGTTGTTTATATCAAGAATAAGACAGTTTCCCTCATTAAAATCTGGTTCGACACAATTCACTGTCAGATTATTCCTGACATAAACAACCACTCCATCATTTTGATTAAAACTTTTTTTAGTAAAAAATATATCGTAATTTCGTATGGGAGGCGGATGCATCTTTTTGGTCCAACATTCACTCAGTACAATCATATCAATTAAAATATCAATATTGCACATGAAAACTAGTAACGAATCCATATTTTTATGGATACTGCGAATATTTACTGACAAGACATTTAGCCCTCTACAAGATTTAAGGTTAGAGTTTAAAAATTTTTGGCAATTCGATGGATCCTTCACATAACTACACAATATATCGTCCGTGCTATCTATATCGCGTAGAAATTTTTTATTTATTACACCGAATTATGTATGCGATTGTGAAACTGCACTGAAAGAAATGAGAACACTCATAATTCAAGTCTAGTACCAAGCAGAAAAGTAGTATTCGGACATAATACGAGGACATCCTACTTGACAACTTTTGATGTAGGAGCAATACAGCAGTGTGAGGGTGTTGTGAGGTATCATTTGAGTGGTGATTAAATTGTGAGGCTGTGGTGAAAAATTTGTGTGTGTTGTTGTGTTGTGTTTTATCTACGAAATAATATTTATTACAGCATGGTTTATATATTAGACTATTACGTATTAAAATATTTAGACTTTGGTAAAACGAAGTTATCATTAACAAATTTAATAATACATAACAACAAGTAAAAGGAGCTACCGAGCAATTAAACAAGTAAGTAAGATCTAGTAATGGTCATTTGTTTCTCAGATTTTCTATATCATTTTCACTGTTTATTCTAATTGACGGTTTACCCTCTGACTTCTTCACATACACTTTGCTATACGAGACCTAGCAATATGCGTAATTAAAGGCTCTAGTGAATTCACGAGCTAGCTGAAAAAGTTTTCTGTCTTTCTGTGATAAATTTTCTGATATGTATATTGGCTTATTAGTGCCTGGAAGTTTCAAACTGGCAGTCCCCAGCTTTTCGGAATTATTTTCCTTGTTATATTTCTTGTAGGCGCTTAAAAATTTATCTCTGGTTCCCACAGTTACAAAGTCCACAATAATAGGTTTAACATTAGATTTTGTGTTAATGCGGTATACGTCCCTTACTTGTAGATCTTCTGTTGGAATACTCAGAGTTTCTGCGGAAGCTTTAATAATATTTTTCAAATCTTCCTTACTTTCTCTAAGTATCTGTGGGATATTCCGAATTTCTAAAGAACTATTTCTAGAGTTTCGGTTCAGTATTTCATTTTGGTTTTCAAGGAACTGTAGACGCCTGCGCAAGCTCTCATTTTCATCTTCAACCGCCTGCACTCTGGAAACCATATCATCGTATTTGGTTGACATAAAGTTCATGGCGGTTTTAATTTCGTTGTTTGATTCAATAAGTGCAGCAAATCTAGCATTTTGTTCTTCCCGCAACCTGTTAAACATGTCCATAACATCTGATTTGCTAATATCATCCATGTCATCTCGTTTCCGTTTGACTAGTTTATCCTTTTTAGCCTTATTGGGTGCTTGTTTCGACAAAGTCGGGCCCCCCTCTTTTTGCGTAATTTCAGAGATATTGGAGTCCGATAAACATTTTACGGGTGATCTAAAGCAGCAATCAGGTGACTTTACAGATGGTGGTGGTGTACGCTTTAATGGCATAGTTAGAATTTAGTATACCAAGTTTCAAAAAGTACCCACAGCCGAGATCAAATCAATTATCAATTTAATCGCCAGTAGGTATAAACATGCAAAGATACCGGCGCGTACGTTATACAGCGATCGCAAGTAATTTGCAGCAGTAGTACACCGCAGTGAGTGAATTAGAGACGCAGCTTACCGTTTGGCCGGTTTCTCGTTGATGTTTGTTTAACCCTCGGCTATATCGTAAGTGGCGTTTGTTGTGAGTCTAACTTTCACTGTTTAATAAATTTCTAGCACCTATCAATATTAAATCTCGGTTATTTAACTAAATAATTATTAAAAATTCACACAAACTACACTACACGTCTGTTCTCTTTGAGGTCCGCAGGGGAAGAGGAGAGAGGTTTGGTGAGAGAGGTATCCGGAGGCCCGATCCCCTGACTCTTTTCTTTCCCCTAAGGGAGGTAGTCCTTTAAGGGAGTGGTCCCTTAAAGGACGGAAACGCACCACGGTGTCCATGGGCAGTGAGAAGTTCCTTACCATCAGGTGCTCAGTTGCCCTCATATCCTCAAAGAGTTTGATTACATACATATGAAGCAAATAAAATATTAAATTATGTTTTTTATTTAGTCAAGGACCAAGGATAAGTAATCAAATGTACATTTATCAAATATACACATTCTTTCTGTTTATTATAAAACATTGTATTTCTTTTCTTTTTTACATAAATTATATTTCGGTGGCGCAGTGGTCGCGCACACGGCTTCTGATCCAGAGGTCCGGGTTCGATTCCAGACACTGGCTCACACCAATGACTTTTCGAAATTGTTTTCGGAAGTTATATGTGATAAATATCGATGACTGAAAAACTTTGTGCCCGGTATGGCAATATGTTTTGCCACCTATTCCATTTGGGACGTAAACATAACGGCGAGACGAGGCTTAATAGCCGCTTCGGCCTTCGGGTAACAAAAGGCGTGAAGTTACGTTATGTTATGTTTATAATATATTCATCTGTAACGAACTTCAACGTGTGCTTTTTGCATTTTGTTTACAAATTAACGACCAAAATTGTTTTTAAATCAACGCTAACTTATGGAAGCGAGAGCTGGGTATGGCAGAGCGTGCATGAAAGTAGGATAAACGCGGTCGAAATAAGGGCATTGCGCAAAATCTGCGGAGTGACCCTCGCTGACCGCGTGGAAAACAAAGTTATAAGGAAGGAAGTCGGATTGAAAGAGAGTGTCGGTGTAAAAGTAAGAAAGGCCATGCTCCGGTGGTTCGCACATGTAGATACGATGGTTGATGCAAGATTGACTAAGCAGATATACAATGAAAAAGCGGATGGATGTAGGAGTCGAGGACGGCCTAGACACACATTCCATGACCAAATAGAACGTGTTCTGGAGGAAGGTGATGTTAGGAGCCTCCAAAATCAGCGCGCGTTCATGAAAAGAGTTATGAAAGTCAACGAAGCGAGTGAGGTGTGTAAGAACCGTGCCTTATGGCGCTCCGTTCTCTCTGCCTACCCCGCAAGGGATTTATGTATGCACGTATGTTTTCAAATTATGTTATTCCTCGTAATGATTGCATGATGATAACTTTATTCTATCCCATCTTTCATTTCCAATAATATTCTCTTTTTTTTATATTCATCATATCATAATTCAGTACAATTAAAAATAAATAGGTATATTTTCTTGTTGTGATATTAATTTATTGCTATTTAATATTATATTGCTAGATCGACATTTTTGATAAAATTGTAACCAGCTCATCGCAAGTAAACATTCATTACTAATTAAGAAGTAAAAGAGACACTTATTTCACAAAGTACCTACGAGAATGAACAATATTATTTCAAAGACAAACTTCGCTTTTCGAGCTAAATCGGATTTAGAGCGAATTGAATTGTTTACAATCGAATATATTAGGGAAAGAGGCACTTTATAAGTTTCACGTTACCTTGAGATTGTTCTTAAAGTACAATAAATACTTAAATACTTTACAAATACTTAAGAAGGATATTTGTTCTAGGGGTAATCTTAAAAACACTTTCGAATAATACATTTTATGAATATCATTATTTAGATTATGATTATGAAAATTTTGTAATGAAGAAATTTTAACTAACAATAATATCTTCTACGAGCTTATTACGAGGCACTGGGAACCATAATCTGCTAGTCACCTGAATGTTTAATTATCTTGGGAATTCACTGAAACACAAAAAAAAAATGATCTTTGTAAAAAATCTTACTGTTGATATTTCTTATATGAAATTTACTCATTGCTTCTTGTAGAAAACTATTGTAAAATAAACTAGGAGATTTGTTTTGCTAGTAGCATGTGGCGTGCAATGTGAGAAATCAAACTAAATCCTTTGCAAAGCCTGCACTCATTCCTATTCAAAACGATAGCAGAATAGGGAATTCATAAAGGTGCATTCTACGTTTCTGGAGTTGTACATAATAGAGAGTGACACTTACCATCAGGGAACTCATTTAAAATCTTGCCAACATCACCATTGAAAAAAGAAAACACGTTTTGAACGAGAGCCGCTCTAATTCTAATCCACAATATTTTTAAATTTAACAACGTTACAAAATGCAGTCGAAGCCTGAACTGAACCAAATTATGTATATGTAATTATGTATATATAATGATACTTAAATTTATTTAAATGTAATGCCTTTAAACCAGTGGCCTATTAAGATGTAGCAAATGACTTACCTTTATGTCTGACCCAGGTCCTGCATCCTACTGTGGGCTGAGTTCTCACTGCACTGCTTTGGTTTTTACGACCAAGGCTATTTTGATTTTCAGATCGACAGGACATATTCTGAGGGCATTGGTGCTGTCAAATATTAATTAACATTTAAAGCAACATATTTATCCAATATTTAATGTTTGTGTGATTTTAAATTTATACATTGGTTTATATTCAAATTCAAATGAAACTTTACACAAAGAAAGATAGTACGAATTGTTCTTATGAATAGTATTAATTATCTATCATATTTTTGACCGACTTCGAAAAAAGGAGGAGGTTCTTAATTCTTATTTATGTATAATAGGCCTAGGGCCTAGGTAACGTACTCTATTGTGTTGCACCGACTTCAATAATGAGTAACATTTGTAAATACTATAATAGTTATAGATGACTTTATTAAAGTATTACGTTTTGTATATCGTATACAAATGAGTAAGTTACGTTATTTATCGCTTTTTAGTTATAGAGGTACTGTTTCTATATATACTTATAGATTGTGTGGTTTACGTTTTTAGAAGTCGGTTTAACTTTTTTTTTAAAGTTATTTTTAGATATGTGTATTTATGTCACGGGTATCTTAACATAATCTCACCAGGTTATAGACGACTCTTTTGATTTGCTTGAGCCATTTCTCCGCTTCGCACTCCGTGGCACTCAGTATTAGGTAATGGTCATTCCCTACGATCAACAACGTTGATCTGTGAAACCTAAAAACCGGTTTAGTATTCATCCAGAGCCTTTATATTTGTTCTTAAAGCAGGATTAATTAACATACATTATTAAATATTTACTGACCCACCTTTTGGTGTATACGTGTGGACACTCTACTGCTTGAGCTCCACGCAGGGGCACAACTAACTCCGGTACTGAATATAGCACAGGTGGAGGATTGTTAGGCTGCGTTATTTTCTGCAACGTAAGAAAAATAATTCATCTTTTGAATGGCCTATTGCCTTAGCCTCACTCTCATTAACATATTGCTTCAGCTCAAAGACTTGAGATTTGAATAAAAAAATATCAATGACCCAGAAGTTTTGAAAGTAAAAACTAGTTATAAAGTTAAATTTTAGTTTAATTTAATTTATGAACAAACCCTTATAAGTCTTCTGGACGTTTTATGCTCCTCGTAGAAGACTAGAGCTGTAGACGTGAGGTACAAGTAGCAGTCAATCCAGTTGTTCTTCACCTTTTTGACGCTGGCCGATAATTTCATCCGTTTCACTAGACCCTCCAAAATTACCTGATAACGAGAACTAAGTAGTATTCATTTTGTTTTATAAATAATCTCTTTGTCTTATATAAATATCAATCTAAACTGTTTTGCAATAAGGTTTTTAAATCATTACCAAAGTCCGACGCCAACAAGAACCCTCCTTTCGGGGTCTATACAGAAAGGATATGTTGGGATTTCATCAACATTATTGCAGTGGTTTGACGGAGAAGAATATCTGATAGACAAAAGAGCAGATGGGCAAAGCTTTTTTTTCATTCAATTTTAATAGGCAACTTTATTTTCGTATTAAAGTAGTATATTATAATAACATAAATATAGAATAAAACAATAGTACTTGGCCCGTACAGAAAGTATTTTCCTTATATTAAATCGATATATCCTAATCTATAGTACATTAATATAGTACTGTCCTGATTTTAAAACTGCTCTTTATGTTAACTAACAGATATTTATAAATACATTATAGCCCACTTGTATCGTGTCAGTTATTTGGTAGTTATTGCTCAGCTCCCTTTGGAACGATATTGGATAGTATATTTCTTCTTTCATTTTAATGGCTATTTAATTCAATAAGAAACTGTCAAATAAAATCAGCTTACTCAGAGTATCGAAGGTGTAGGCAGCGGCTGTTAAGCCTCGTCTCGCCGTTATGTTTACGTCCCAAATGGAATAGGTGGCGAACCTATTGCCATACCGGGCACAAAGTTTGTCAAGTCATAGGTATTTATCACACATAACTTCCGAAATAAAAAAAAACTAATAATAATAATAAACTAATAATTAGATTAAAAATCTAAAAATAGCGCAATTATTTTTTTCTCTGTCTATATCATGAATTTCCTCCCACTTTGAGTCAGAAAAAAATATTTATGGAATAAGAAGTCTTTGATAAAAAGTTACCATCGAATACCTGAAGGAAATAAGTAAAAAATATGTTTACCTCTTTACTTGATTGTGTAATCAACCTTGGTGTCGGTATAGGGGCTCTCGGCCATGCTCTAGGCTTAGCCACAGATATAGATTTGGGGCTCGTCGCATATGACGGTTCCCACTCTCGGAGCTGCACATATTCTCCATCATCCAATGACGATCTTCGATGCCGAAGATCTTCTACAGAACCAACTGGAGTGAACCAATGTATAATAGTAGTCAGATAGGAGTTTAGTGAGGTCAAGTGAGGGGTGGGGGTAAAACGAATTAATGATGCTGCTTACGAATAATTTAAATCTAAAAACTGCAAACGGAACTTTAATGCAAGTGAAATCGCGCGAAACTTTTTAATTTTTTTTTCTAATCTGACTAAGTTTGATAGAACGAAATCTGTTTTTTAAGGTTCCTGGTGACACCGTCAATTATGCCATTAAATTTAACCGCGGCATTTCTCAACTTGTCACGATTTTCCGTTTCCTATCTACTTAGTTATTGAGTGGTTACTTACTGTAAATTGGATTGCTGACACCACTGTCACCTTAAACAAAGATACATATAAGTTATATTAAAATTGTAGCTGAGTCTTTGCAGTTATTGAAGCAAAATAATCTTTAATAGAACAAAACATTATTAACGTAACTGTTTTTTTTTGTTGTTTACCTGTTTGCCATAAAATGTAAAATGTGTGATTGTGTAATCATAAATTAGAAAATACAATTCAGACAACATCACGTACGTGAACTATAGAGGATCGCTGTCCGTTTCATTTCGTACGGCAAATGATATAAATCCCGCTTGAAATAAAGTCTATATTTACCAATTGTTTTATGGATTTCCACATCAGGTTGATTGCGACATGTTTTGCTTTTAGAATCCACACGACGCTGTTCTGATGAGGGAACGTATTGGTAAAAGCGCTCCTTTGCACCCCTATCAGATATGTTCCTCTGAAAATATTACGGCAATATTATTAATTGTAAATTATGTCAGAGAAATAAATATGTTTGGAGATGAATCACGTTGGTGAACTTACGTCATTATCTATAATAGGTAATAACGTCATCGGACAAAATGTGCAAAAAAACTTGATTAAATGAACCGAATCACCATAAACATGGCCCTCTATCATAGCGCCCCATCCCATGAGAAATGTCCTTTATGCTCTCATAAAAAGTAGCCTATGTATTATTGTCCACGGATAGTAAGCGATTTCTACATGATCAAGGCCTCAGTGCAGAGCTTGAAAAGTATAACGAAGAGGTAATATTGATAAATATTCTTAGCTTGATATCATCATTGATGGATAGAAAAGTTGAGCCTTATATAATACGGCAATGGGGTCAACCTTTAATTCATAGACGATGGGTAAAATTATTTATTTACATACATGTGAAATATTAAATTTATATATATTGGTGAGTCCAAGCACTACCACAGTCTTCATAATCTGCTATCAAATGCATCCCACACTTTCGTTCTTGTGAAAAATAATTTATGAACAACTACATTACGATGTAACCATACAATATGCAAATGTTGTTTCAACCTGCTAAAGGCGCTGTGTGGACGCTGTGCTGACGTATTTATGGCTTTCGTACAGAATCTGCCCACTCTTCTATGTCATTATAGCACTGACCTTCGGGACTGTTTCTAGCTCATAGCATTATATTATAGAACAAAATGGCCGAGTAAAATTACATATGAAAGCTTGAAATTTTTCTCACAAAAGCATATTCAGGTCAGAGTTTTATCACAAATAATACTATGATCAGCAATACGTTTAGTACGTTTATACCAGAAAATATTATAGGCAGCGCAGGCAATTTGAGGCATTCTATAAAAAGGTGACTTAGGCTATCAGTCAGTCATTCTATACATCTATACTTTTAATAAACTAGCAAACTCTAACCCTGTCACATAAAAAATTAAGTATGGAAAAAAAAGAAACCACCATTAGAAAGACGAACAAGCGTTGATCTTTAGAAGAGATTAACAGCTAATTTTTTTATGAGATAAGGGGACAAACGAGCAAGCGAGTCACAACACAATCTGATAGTGTTACAGTTGCGTTACCGGCCTTTAACGCAGTGGGATAGAAAGAGAGTGTTGTGTATTTGTATAAGCTATGCAATAAACAGTCTACGCTGAGCCGTGTCCTTTGATTGACGTATCCCTATACATATCACTGGCGACGAGGATTTTACAGCTACCTACAATCGAAAATAAAATTCAGAAAAAAATGCCCATCGGACATGTAGAAGCTTATAATTTAAGAAATAATAATTGGGACGCTTACGTGCGACGGTTAAACCAATTTATTACATTAAACAAGATCGAGGATAATTTGAAAGTTGCTACTTTAATTACGGTGGTAGGTACCGAGTGTTATGACGTTATGTGCGATTTGTGCGCTCCAAACACGCCAGAATCGAAGACCTACGAGGATTTAATTAAATTAGTGAAGGACCACCTGGAACCTGTTCGATCTGAAATTGCTGAGAGGCATATTTTTCGTCAGCGAGTTCAACGCGAGGGCGAAAATATTCGCGAATACCTACAAGCGCTTAAACATTTGGCAAAAACTTGCAACTTCGGCGCTTGTTTGGAGGTGTGTCTGCGAGATCAATTCGTCTCGGGTCTCGCCGCGGAGGATATGAGGTCAAGAATCTTTGCAGAATCAGGGGTACTGGATTATAAGCGCGCGGTGGAATTAGCGTTAGCACTGGAGGCGGCGGAACGGCATGCGGCTACGGCGTGCGTTGCGACGGGCCTGGCTGGCGCGCGGCTCAGCTCGACGGCCGAGACAGCGGACAACCAACACGACGGCTTGCATCGGATAGGCGCGAGAGGCGCAGCCGGCACTGCTGGCGGCAGCGGCGGCGCAGCTCCGGCCCGCTCGACGCACACATGTTCACGATGTGGTAAATTAGGTCATTCGGAAGGCAAGTGTCGGTATAAACAATACAGTTGTGATTCGTGTGGTGTAAAGGGTCATTTAAAAGTGATGTGCAAGAAAAACCTCAGTGCAAAAGGGCGTAAAGGTCAGTTCTTTTTGAATGATTCAGACACGGACGACGATAACTGTAATTTTAATAATTTAGTTGTTAAAAATGACGGTGACGGGCCGTATTATGCTTATTTGAGTGTAGAAAACGTTGAATGTAAATTTGAGATTGATACTGGTTGTAAAATTTCATTGATTTCAAAGAAGTATTATGATAAATACTTCTGCCATATTCCGATTATTAATAAAACATTAACTATGAAGTCGTATACAGGTGACGTAATCGAGTCCGTGGGGTATATAGTTGTGAACGTTTCTTGCGGTAAACATTGTGCAAAGATTAACTTATATATCATTGAGAACGGCGGACCGCCACTCATGGGTCGCACATGGATTAAACATTTAAAATTAGCAATAGTTGAATGCTACAATTTAACGAATGCGGACTCGGTTGCGACATCGTTACGTGACGAGTTCCCTGAGGTGTTCGCTGAAGGTTTAGGTACATGTAAAACAAAATTTCGTCTTTATTTGAAAGATGACACACCCATATATGTGAAGGCGCGCTCCTTGCCTCTGGCCTTACGACAGCCGGTTGAGAGGGAGCTCGACCGTTTGCAGCGGGAGGGGGTCATTTACAAAGTAGATCGGTCGGATTATGGTACGCCTATAGTACCGGTAGTCAAAAGTAACGGCAGTATTCGGTTGTGTGGAGACTATAAAATAACAATTAACCCTATTTTAAAAGACTATCACTACCCACTACCGCGGATCGAAGATCTGTTCGCAGTGTTAGGGGGTGGTGAAGAGTATACGAAGTTAGATTTGTCAAACGCTTTCCAACAATGTATTTTACATAAAGACTCCCAGCCGATGACGGCAATTACAACACATGTTGGAACTTTTGTATACAAAAGAGTACCTTTTGGCATAAAGTGTATTCCCGAAAATTTTCAAAAGCTTATGGAGGAAACCTTGAGTGGATTGTCGTCAACAGCTGTTTTTGCTGATGATATTTGTGTCACAGGCAGAGATAAGGCGACACACTTGTCAAATTTGAAGGCAGTATTACTTAGATTAAAACAAAATGGCTTAAGAATTAATTACTCTAAATGTAAGTTTTTTCAGAGAAGCGTTACCTATTTAGGTTATGAAATTGATAAATTAGGTTTACATACAGATAAATCAAAAATTGATGCTATAGTTGAAGCACCTCTGCCTACTAATTTAACGCAACTTAAGAGTTTCATGGGACTAGTAAATTTTTATTCAAAATTCTGTGCTAATATGAGTGATATTTTAAAGCCACTGTATGGCTTGTTAAAAAAAAATATTAAATGGAAATGGACAAGTGAATGTGATAGGGCTTTCAGTAAAATTAAAAAAGTGTTAAGCAGTGCTCCTGTCTTGGCTCATTATGACGCGAGACTTCCTTTAATATTGGCAGTTGACAGTAGCGCGTACGGTATCGGTGCAGTACTGACACAGCGGTATGAGGACGGTACCGAAAGGCCAGTGTGTTGTGCCTCGAGAACACTCAACTCGGCTGAAATAAATTATTCTCAGTTAGATAAAGAAGCATTAGCAATTATATTTGGGGTCAGTAAGCACCACCAATATGTTTATGGTAGACATTTCACACTTCGTAGCGATCATCGTCCTTTAAGTTACATTTTCGGTAAAAATAAAGGTATACCAGTGACCGCCGCCAGTCGCCTGCAACGTTATGCGGTCAAATTAGCGGCTTACGATTACGATATTGAGTTCGTTACGTCATCTAATAATTGTTTTGCTGACACTCTTTCGCGTCTTCCTTTAAGTTTGCATAAAAGTCAACTAATGGGCAAGGATGTAGAATGTAGTTATTTAAATTTCGTACAAGAAGACTTTCCGATCAGTTTTAAAGATATAAAAACTGAGACCGCAAAGGACTCGTTATTAAGCAAAATTTATGGTTTTATAATGTATGGATGGCCAACGGATAAAATACATGACAAGACATTAAAGACTTATTATGATCGGCGCGATAATATGCATATCGACCTAGGATGTATCGTATGGGGGTATCGCATTGTAGTGCCAAGTACGTTAAGGCAAGCGGTTTTGAATGAAATACATGATGGACACATGGGTATAGTGAAAATGAAACAAATAGCGCGTAATTACGTGTGGTGGGAGAACATAGATGCGGACATCGAACGCGTGGCGCGGGACTGCACGGCTTGCAGGCAACTGCAGCCGGCGCCACCCACTGCGCCGCTGCATACGTGGCCGTGGCCGTCCGAGCCGTGGTCGCGTTTGCATGTAGATTTTCTCGGCCCGTTTAATAATACGTATTATTTTGTGCTTATAGACGCTCACTCAAAGTGGATCGAAGTTGAAAAAGTTAATACCACTTCGGCCTCAATTGTTATCGATTGTTTGAGACGTTTATTTGCTCGCTTCGGATTACCTAAACGCTTGGTTAGCGACAACGGACCACCGTTTTCGTCTGCGGAATTTGCACGATATTTAGTACGGAACGGTATCAAGCATACATTAATAGCCCCGTATCATCCCTCTAGTAACGGAGCAGCCGAAAACGCAGTTCGTACCATTAAGCGTGTGTTAAAAAAGGCACAATTAGAAAATAAAAATATAAACACGGCTCTAAACCGATTTCTGTTCAATTATAGGAATACGGAGCAAAGTAGCACGGGACGGGAGCCAGCGGTGGCCCTTTTAGGTAGACGACTACGTGGGCGCCTCGATTTACTGAAACCCGATGCCGCGGAGCGTGTAAGAAGCAACCAGTTAAGTCGCGAACTCAAAAGTACCCGGCCCTTGCGAGTTCTGACGGCAGATGAACCGGTCATGTTACGTGATTACTCTAAGTCAGGTCATAAGTGGACTGAAGGGATTATAACGGAGCGTCAGGGACCTGTGTCTTATACCGTTAAGACTGATAATGGTCAAACTCATAAGCGTCATATCGATCAGATATATACTCGTAAACGGCATTCTTTAAGCAGAGTTAGTGATGTAGCAGGAACGGACGATAGGGTAGCCTCCGCCGACAGAGAGCAGTTCTTTGACAGTGTAGGAGAAGGAGCTAATAGCACACCAACTTCGCCTCTGAGTGCTCCGCCGGTGTTTGATACTGCCGATAACGATACACTGCCACGCAGGAGTGCTGCTATACGTTGTGAGGAACGTTTAAAAAGGAATATATATTAACAGCTACCAATACTATTATTAAATTGTTATTGTTATGTATGTACCTATATACATATACATCATAAATACAAATGTCTGTCTCAAATGATGGCTATTTGTAACAAATACTGAAAATAGTAGTTATACACCTAGATTTATATAGTTAACGTATAAGAAAATATATAAGTAATGAGTTGAAGAGGGAAAAGTGTTGTGTATTTGTATAAGCTATGCAATAAACAGTCTACGCTGAGCCGTGTCCTTTGATTGACGTATCCCTATACATATCAGAGAGAAGGAAATGCGTGGTCCAGAGACCACGCATACCTCCTTCACCAAACGCAAATGAGCCACTTTATGTTGATATTCTAATAGGTTGAGGTAGTTTACCGGTTGAGCTGGCCCATGCATAGAGCGAATTGCGTCGCTCTTACACTGTAATTGGAGTTTCTCATAATTATTAAATAGTTTATCTATAGTTACCTCTGAAAACCATGTCTTACTGCGTATGAAGTTAAACATAGCTCCTTGCAGTCGATCAACAACACAGATCACTCCCTATCACTTGGAACACTAATTTTAACTAATGCAAATGAGTTATTGAAAAATATGAATATTTATTATAATATTAATTTAATTTAAATAAGGAAAATGATGTTTAAATGGCGAGTTGTGCTCGTACAGATGAGTTTGTTTTCGTTCTGTGAGACATAAATTGTGACTGGTTTTACAGGAAAAATGTTTTATTAAAAAAATAGTATTGAAACTAATATTACTTACGTAGTTTAAATTTCATCAATTTCAGGACTTCCCATTACAAAGGCGAATGACGCAAAATTGTGGCTATTTGGAGGCATGTCGCGCCAACTTGAATATTACGTAGACGAAATTTTTTAACTGTTCACTGTTTTAACTTAATTCAGAGATCCCGATTGCAAATCCTGGCTCTCACCAAATACTTTATTTGGATATAATAGTTTTGTCTAGTATCTGGCAGTATTAATTTCCAATTGATTACGTATCTTACACTTAGAACATACAGATTTGAGATTTTTTCTTTATCTTACGTAGAAGCCCAGTAGAGCTGTAGACGGCTCTTAAACAGTAACTGTAAATGTGATTAAATTTGTATGTAATTTTATGTATGGTTTCTAAATTACTTACCAAATACTTTTATATCATTCAATTTATTAATTTGCCAATAGACATTTTGGTGTTGCGCCAGCCCTGGCTCAGTAGTCTGGTCATCAAATTTTACTTACGTGAGCGAATGGTAAAATTCTAAAAAGGTTGGCGTGAATAAATTGCCATGAAAGCCTTTCAATCGCTCGACCAAAAATTGCTTCGAAAAGTGTCATTAATAAAGAGGCAGGATTCGTTCGTATTATATACATAGCTATGTGGGAGTATCGCATCTGTATCGTACAAATCTTGTTTGAATAAGTAAATACGTCTAGAAATTTCGTTAATATTTTAACTAATCTATATGACTAGATATTTAAGAAAAAAGTTGGTTGTTATGTCACATTATTCATTACGGCACAACATCACATTTTTAGAAGGTAGCGGGTTTGAGTCCCGCAAATAGATCATTCAATCGGCAAATAGACACATTACAATACTCAATAGTTTCGAGTTCCAGGAAGGCGTACGGAAATACGGACAACGAACATGTTGTTTTCTGCGTTTTGTTAGCGCCTTCCTATCATTTGTGCTCTTTTCTTTAGCAAATATTTGAGATAATGCCAGTTATTTACTGATTTATAATATAAAGGTACCAATAGATTTGATATTAAGACATGTTTTGACATGTCTGTGTACAATCCCTTGTAAATTGTAACATTCCTAGCATCAGGAAAAGTAAATATGTTAAGAGTGGCTGTAGCACTTTTTCACACAATCGGGAGACGAGAGCAGACGGAGGTAGGGGACGGTTACATAAAACACCGACGAGGTGAAGGGCGAGTTTCGCGGGGCAGCCTCCGAGTACTGGAGGCTCGTAATCGTTCCTCATGAATTATTTATTCAAGTCCCGACAAGTTAAACTCGACCATCCGTCAGCGGCCACATCGGAACTACTCTTATCCTTATGCTTACTTCTGTCGTGTAGATTAGAAGTATTTTTATATAACAGCGGTAAGTTCACACATATAATACTGAAGGTATAGGCAGTGGAAATTGATTATCAATGCCTCAATTGATTATTTGTTCTCAACTGTAAAGTGGCAACTCCATCGGTATACAGCGGGAATATCAAATTAAGTTATAAATCGGAATTCATTAAAGCAAGTACCCGTGTGTGATTGTAGCCCTCAAGCTAACTACGAGTGGGAACTACGAGCTCTAGGAGAGCGGATATTTTTCTTTTCTGCCCTAATTAGTCTGCTTTTCTTTTACAACTGTGTTCATAAAAGGTTAAGCTTGTTGACGGCAGTAAGTAGTTCGCGGTACGTATGTATGTATCTAACTAGTTGACAAAAGTGATTGACATGTTTGTATTTCGCCAGATTTGTGACCGATTTTATGTTGACGGTTATGTTTTATTTGACACAATAATGTTTTATTGCTGTTTGGTCAATAAAAATACAGTGCTATTTGTGTTTTGTTGACGCGTGACCAGTCAACCTACATATAAATGTCAAATTGGGATTTTTAAGAATTTCAGATCAGGGTTCCAAAAAAATAGCTTCTCTACTTTTTAAATTGAAGTTGCAAGCGGGAAGTGCAACTAATAACATAACACGCAGGATTGTTTTTTTAGTCCTAAATGAATCTATCAATCAGTCACAATTTTGTTGCTTAATATGCTGATCTAGGAGTCGAACTCCGAACAAAAGTCTTGAATCATAAGACCATTAAGGCTTATGGCACAAGAGATACACACAATCGCAACCAAGCGAACTCTTTCGTCGATTCTTTTACAGGAAAACGACGACATTTACAGGAGGAGCGGAATAGCTCTATTCCCTAAAGCGTTGACATACTGACTATTCCAAGCGCTTGCACAATACTATGGCAATACGAAGCTCGTCCATTCTACTTATGTAATATTAAGGACGAAAACTAATGTGAATTATGTTTGTGTTGATCACAGTAATATTTCGGCGGGCTATTGATAGTACTAGCGGGATACTATTAGTATAGTTTGCAGGTCAGACCCACATCAGAGACCAAAATAATGTAGAATTTTGAACAGTACTGCATACAATAAAATTATTTTTTATTAACTTGGTAACCAAGCTTCTTTTCTCAATATCACAAATAATATTACTATCAATAGTCCGTCCAAAATTAAATAATAATCAGTTTTGAAGAACAGCCGCTGAGTTTTCTTGCTGGGTCTTTCTCAGGACTGGCCGCGTTTGTGACCCAGTGGTAGACTTTTTTTTAACAAATACTTCCCTTTAAATTTAAAATCAATAAATATTTAATAATAGTTATACTCTGATCTCAACTAACTTAAAAGAAATAAGATAATTAGCTAATAATTAAAATTACAACTGTTACCTATTAAATCATACAACAAAGGATCTGTACAAACCAAACTTTTTCTTTAGTAAATATATCTTATAAATAAATATTTAATTATTGTTTCATGTGGGTTACCAATAGTAAAAATCATATTTTTAACATTAACTTTTTGATTTTTATTTCCAAAAAGTGGGTGCTCTCTGTATCAATGAAAATAGCTTTTGAGCAAATACCATGTTTTTGTTCATCACTAGTGAAAATGATCTCTGTAAAGAGTTCGAAACGTCGGGAATTAAATAAAATTAGTAATAAATATACGCGATATAATCCTAAAAGTTGTTTTAGTGTCATGAACGTGATTCGCGAAAGTCTTAGAGATAAATATATAATATCTCCTCTTAAAGACTATGACTATATAATCGATACGTTCTTGAGTATCAATAGACCAATAATCATGGTACCAGTATTATTTACTGTTCACGTGTTCCTGGAACGGAGCTCACGTTCTTATATATAATACGGTCACTGTCACTTCCAGGAAAGTGGTGGGTTATAGCATACCCCACCAATTCTTTTTACTGGTAGAAGCTTTGAGTTGCTGAAGCTGAGGTAATGCAGGGGTGACAGTGGCGAGATCGCGATGTGGCGGCAGCCGGCATTTGAGTTAAAATATCGTATACCTGCATATTATGCAGGTATACGTGCGTGGGGTATGTGACACCCCGCCACATGGTTTACATTTACATATAATAATAAGATTATTTACGTTTAATTGCATTATTTACTGTTTGAAGCCTTTTTGAAGACTGGGAAAGAACCAGGAACTTCCATTTTTAATTAAATTAATAAATTTTTAAATTAATTATTTGTTTGGTATCTTACGCTCCGAAAAAGATTGTAGTTGCAACTTCCACCCTTAATCGGTAAGGTCGATATCATGGAAGATCGATGTACTGGAAATCAGAAAAGGCCCAAAATAATAACATCCGATAAATATTTATTTCTTACATTTTCGCGAATCACATTCTTAACATTGAAACAACTTTTTATGGATTATATCGTGTTTATTTAAAACTATTTATTATTTATTTATATATTTTCTATTTATTTCCCGACGTTTTGAACTCTTTAAAGAGATCTTGATTTTTATTTCCAAAATGTGGGAACTTCCTGTATCAATGAAAATAATTTCTGAACGACTACCATATTTTTGTTCATCACTCGTGAAAATGATCTCTGTAAAGAGTTCGAAACGTCGGGAAAACTCTTTGCAAGGTTGTTTCAATGTTATCCTACAAATAAACGAACGCTGGAGTAGACTTTGTCGACGTTAAGTCAAAAGGATTGGCGAAAATTGGTGCCTTAACTTTGATAGGTAAAACTATTAAAATATAGTTATATGACTAGGTTTCTCGTTTAAATATGAATAAAGAGGTTTAGTTTTACAAATAACATCACTTCACGCATTTTCTACCCGAAGGTGTAGGCAGTGGCTGTTAAGCCTCGTCTCGCCGTTATATTTACGTACCACATGGAAAAGGTGCCTAAAACCTAATGCCATAGAGGGCACAAAGTTTTTAGTCATCAATATTTATCACACATAACTTCCAAAACAAAACGAATACTTGCGTCGACACCCTTGCGCCATCGCATCTTCCAAGCACGGTGGAGGTGGCCGATGCTGCTGCTGCTTCGGCAGAAAATCTCAAGCGGCACAAATACAGAAACCTTGTAGGTGACTATGTGTTTGAGCCGTTTCGGGTTGAGACTTTGGGGACATGGGGTCCGAGTGGTCGTGCACTTTACAAAGATCTTGCAAAGAGGCTGATCGAAGTCTCTCGCGACCAGAGGGCTGGTCTATTCTTCGCACAGAGGATTAGCATTGCCATTCAGCGTGGCAATACGGCTAGTCTTCTGGGCACGCTGCCAGTAGACCGAGATGCGGAGAAATTTGATTTCCGGTAGTTTCTTAATTGTATATATTGTAAATAATGTAATTAATTTATTTGTTCTTATTATTGTAAATAAAGAATATAAACTTCCAAAACCAATTTCGATAAATCATCGGTGTGTGGCCAGGATTCGAACCCGCGACTTCTGATTCAGAAGCAGGGTGCTCGACCACTGGACGACTGTGAGCTTATAGTTTTAATGAACAAACTTTATTTAAATTTGAATGTCATATACAGGCATGTCATAGCCTGCCACATAGTCGATTAAATATTTGTCACGACACTCGCCGGGTTAACTCCTCTGTTTTTACACTGAAATGTCATAATTATATTGATAATGTAATAATCTTTGATATTGTATCTTAAATTGATATATACAGAACATGCCAAGTCCCTTTCCGTTAATTAAGCTTGAGTTTTTAGAGGTATATTGATGGAACTGATATCTTAAAATTAGATAAATCCTAAAACAAAAATATAAAAATGCAGACAGGTTTATTTGGATTGTCCATCTTCTAAGAGAAGATAATCCAAGTTTAAAGATTACATTAACTAAGCTGAAGTATGTAGGTTACTAGATATAAAACAGTAGAGATATCCAACAGCAGCCCATTATTCAGCTGGAACTCATTATATCTAAAATGAGAATGTTAAATGTCTTTGTTCCTTTGACAAAAACCTTCTGTTTTTGTTGATGAAGAAATTTAGGCCAGATGCCGCCGCGGACATCTTATACTAATATTTCTACTTCGCTGACCCCATAACGCTGATTAACTCACTAGACGCCAGGAAACACGATAATCCATTTATTTTTTTGGAATCTGTGTATTAGATACCATTTTCTCTATGCCATATAAAATAAACACATTATAGGTACCAACATACTACATTATTTTGAATAGTGCAGTATACAATAAAAATAATTTTAGTAACCTGGAAACCAAGTTTCTTTTCTCAAAATATTACAAATAATAGTACTAATAATAGCCCGTCTAAAATGAAATAATAATCAGTTTTGAAGAACAGCCGCTGAGTTTTCTTGCTGGGTCTTTCTTAGGACACTTAATAGTTATAATCTGATTTCAACTAACTTAGAAAAACAAGATAATTATCTAATAACTAAAAATTAAAACTGTTACCTATTAAATCAAACCACAAAAGATCTTTACCAACAAAAATTCTCTTTAGTAAATATATCTTATAAATAAATATTTATTTTCTTGTCTGATGTGGGTTACCAATAGTAAAAATCATTATATTTAACACCAACCAAAAATTGGGTGGTCTCTGTATCAATGAAAATAGCTTTTGAACGACTACCATCTTTTTGTTCATCACTCGTGAAAATGATCTCTGTAAAAAGTTCGAAACGTCGGGAAATAAATAAAAATAAGTTCTAAATAAACGCGATACAATCCTAAAAAGTTGTTTTAATGTTATAAATAAGCGCCTAATTTATTTTGCAAATTAGCGAATCTGGTGGACTGAGAAGTGTGCAGTTGGCTACATCAAACAGAATTACCAAACGGTCATTATTCCCACTAATCCCTTCAGAACATATCGATTGCACCGGACGCGTCGCGTGTCCGACATCCGTTAGTAATCCGGACTGTTCCCGCTTACGGCCCGGAACAGAACACCGGCCATTAACTAACTTAATAAACGTCACACAAATATCATCCTTATTAAGAAACGTATAGAGACTATTGTAATTATTTGTGTGGCCTTCGACTGAAAAAGCCATAGTCCACGTGTGCTCAACAGAGTATAGCTTTTTTGCTACAATAAAGTCACAAATTGTGCCGAATATTGAGTGGCAATAGGCTTTATCCACTATTTATACATAACACACACAAACATAACCTCACGCCAAATCCCTTGCGGGGTAGGCAGAGAGAACAGAGCGCCATAAGACACGATTCTTACACGCCTCACTCGCTTCGTTGACGTTCATAACTCTTTTCATGCACGCGCATCGGTTTTTGAGGCTCTTAACATCACCTTCCTCCAGAACACGTTCTATTTGGTCATGGAATGTGTGTCTTGGCCGTCCTCGACTCCTACATCCATCCGCTTTTGCATTGTATATCTGCTTAGTCAGTCTTGCATCAACCATCAACCATCTAACACTATTTTTTTTCAATTAAAGTTCCTGATACATACATACATAACTTCACGCCAGATCCCTTGCGGGGTAGGTAAAGGGTACAAAGCATCATAAGGCACGTCATAAGGCACACCTTAATGCTTAGCTTTTGATATTAGCGACTAACAACCTAGATATGATGAAAATAATGGCAGTTAAAATATTAAGCAGTTAAATGAATGCATGAATAGGCTCAACCGGTAAAATACCACCACCTCCCAGAAGATCGACGTAAAGTGGCTCATGCCGCGTTTCGTTCGGCGAGAGAGGTACCCGGAGGTCCACCTCCCTTCCCCATCTTTCTCCCTTAAAGGTCGGCAACGCAACAGTAACACTATAAGTGATGCCGGTGTCCATGGGCGCTTTCTCCTTTTGCCCTCCTATCCTATAAAAAAATTATTATCAACTTCAATCAATAGCAATACCAGGGACTTTGTCAGAAGTTTTTTGTCAATCTTTAGTTTTTTTTTGATACTACTTGAACCTTTTTTTTTATTTGTCATTGTCGTCGATTTAAAAAAAAACCTGGTCACCACATGTTCTTACCAGTATGGCTAACTCACAGTGAGTGTTTTTTTTTATATTTTAAATGATGTCGATTTGGCACCTTGGTATTACTCTTTCTATATTTCTATTTTTTCTATTTTCTATATTTCTCAAAATAAATTCACTAAATTTTAAAAGAGATCACGATATTAAAAATGTAAATATATATAGATGGGCAACTATGTAGTATGCAGATGTGTATCAAACTCGCTAAGTCTTTATATTTTAACAAAAGACGGCAAGATTGAGGTGCGTAGGGATATCTTGCGCTTCGTCCATTTAAATGAAGTTGCAATGTTGTAAAGAATTATAGATAATATTATAATATCTGCGTGAAGAGCTAACTATAAACTAACTCTAGCTTTGACCCATGACTTTGGTTACTTAAGTATGAAAATATTTTTAAATCTTTTAATATTCGCGTTCCATATTACACAAATATAATGAACGGAAAATAACGCGACACATTTAGGTAAACAAATTATCTGTCTGCTTGTGACTACGGCCAGTGCAACCAAGCCGAAACATCAAGCCAATAATTAAAGTAAGTATTTGTTTACCTACACTTGTCGTGTTATTTCCCGTTTATTATACTCTTAAATACATCAAATTCTAATCTAATGTGTCTAAATAGACACGGGGTCACAGATGTTACAGGTTCACATCACCTATTAATTATTACAAAATAAATATACAAATACCTAAGATGATTAAAAACTACAAACTCATTAGGACAAAAAGAAAAAAAAGTCTCAGAAAATTAAAAAAAAAATTACCTGCCAGCTATGAGCGGCGCTCATGACCGAGTCGGGCGGGTCTCCCGAACATGTATATGTGCGCGGAATATTTGCCTAAGAAACGTATACTTACATTTTGTATTTTGCGATATCTTTTGAATTAAATGTCCAAATTGAATCATTCAAAAAGTTCTACAAAAGTATTGAATCTATCTTTATATTGAAGTAATTTATTTTGAGTAAAGTTAATACCAAAGTACAAAATAAAGAACTTTTAAAACGACCTCATTATAATTATTTTTAAAAATTCAAAAAACACTTATTGTGCGATAACTACAATAGTGAGACATATGGCGTCGCCGACTTTTCTGTCGACAATTATATGTTCTGTAAAAGTGTAGTACATTGTTTTGTTCTATAATCAATAGTTTTTGCAGCGTTCGCGATTTAAGAATTTTTTTCGGGTCTTTTTCTTACACCTTGGGTTACATTATTGAATTTATAGTAAGGATCCCTAATTTATTTGAAAATATAATATAGCCTAAAGCCTTCCTCGATAAATGGACTATACACCAGTGAAAGAATTTTTGAAATCGGATCGGTGGTTTCTGAGATTAGCGCGTTCAAACAAACAAACAAACAAACAAACAAACAAACAAACAAACTCTTCCGCTTTATAATATAAGTATAGATTTATTTATATTTATTTCCCGACGTTTCGAACTCTTTACAGAGATCATTTTCACGAGTGAAATAAATTAATTATTAATTAGAAACGTCGGGAAATAAATATAAATAAATAATAAATAAACGCGATATAATCCTAAAAGTTGTTTTGATCAACCATAACTTTTGTTTTCGTCGCATTCAACTGCAAGCCTTTAATCATGCAATCATCTTTCATAGTAGTGACTAGTGTTTGCAGGTCCGACGGCGATTCGGCTAGAAGCACGGCGTCATCTGCGTAAAGAAGGCAGCTCACAACTAGGTTACCCATTCGCATCCCTACATCCATCGATCTCACTCTCTGGAGACAACTGTCCAGGTACAGGATGAACAGTCGAGCGGATAGCACGCAACCCTGTCTGACGCCGATATTGACGTCAAACCAGGGGGACAAGCCGCCGTCAACACGCACACACGCTGTGCAGCCCTCATAAGTGGACTTCACAGCGCGCAGCAGTGCTCCGCTCACCCCGTAGCCCGGGAGTATGCCCCACAGATCCTTTCGTAACACTCTGTCAAACGCTTCCGGTTAACAGCCAGTTGTTTCTCCACGATGTCGCGGAGAGAAAAAATCTGATCCATGCACCCTCGTCCGCTTCTAAAACCACCCTGAGCCTCCCACAACACTCCATCAGATATTACCCTCATTCTCCTTTCAATAATTTTCCCATACACTTTTGCTGCTAAACTAATCAAACTGATGGACCTGTAACTGGAACACTGCATACGAGATCCCTTACCTTTACACAAAGGCACAATGACGGCGCGCCTCCAGTCCATGGGGGTTTTTGTGATGATTTCTGGGAACTTTAAGCTGATTGGCATGTAAGACTTTTTTCAGATGCTGAATCTCGCCTGCTATGTGTTCCTGGTCACAAATCCCTCGTGATCTCTGAAACAAAGATTTTGACACGGCAGCTAACTGTGAAGGATGGTGGTGAGATTCACCATTCATGATGACGGGCCTCGTGGCGCATTGGTAAAACTACCGGCTGCAGCAATGAGGTCGGGGGTTCGATTCCCACCCGAGCACAAATATTTGTGACAAACATGAATACTTGTGTGGTGTCTGGGTGTTTTTCTATGTATTTTAAGTATGTATTTAAAAAAAAAAAAAATTTTTATCCATAACACAACCATTTAGTTGCTTAGCTTGGAACTAGAGGGCGCTGTGTGTATTGTGTCCAAGATATTATATTATTATTCAGGTATTTATCTGTATGGGTTTTCTTTCGATACACAGTGTGACTCAAGGTGTTATTAGAGTTACGAATAACTAACACATCTAAGAATGCTAGAGAATCGCTAGTCTCCAGTTCCATTGTGAATTGTATTTTGGGATTTAAGAAGTTAAGATGGTCTAAGAATACAGTTACTTTGTCAGATGGTAAAATTGTGAAAGTGTCATCTACATACCGCTTGTAGAAATGGGGCTTTACAGGTGAACTCACCAAAGCAGTCTCCTCGAAGTCCTCCATGAATATGTCGGCCACGACAGGAGAGACCGGTGAGCCCATGGCTTCTCCATCTACTTGCTTGTAGAATTTGTCCTGCCACAGTAGGTAGCCAGATGTGAAGCAGTGTTCTAATAGTTCAGTGTATTCTTTGGCTATTTGATTTTCTGCTAGCTTCTTAGATATAATATTGATGCAGTCCTGTAAAGGTAGGCAAGTAAGTAATGACTGAACATCAAAACTGCCGTTTGTTTCATTGTCTTCTAGATCTATAATCTTACTGAAAAAGTGGTATGAGTCTTTTACAAACTCACTTGTATGTCCTCCAAGTTGTGAGAGGACTTTAGCCAATGTTTCAGCTAATTTATAAGTCGGTGTATCAATCTGACTTACAATTGGGCGTAGGGGTACGTTTGTTTTGTGTATTTTCGGTAATCCACACAGTTTTGGCGGTTTCGCACACAATGGTGTCAGGTTTTTGACGTCAAGATTTAATGTGTTGGAGTGTCGTTCGAGTAGTTTCTTGGTCTTGTTTAAAGTGCTCTCAGTGGGGTCTTTTTCCACTGTTTTATAAGTACTTTCATCCGACAACAGTTGTTCCATTTTAACATTATAATCTGACGTATCCATGACCACGGTAGCATTTCCCTTGTCTGCGTGTAGAATAGTAATATCTGGTCTGTTGCGTAAGTTCTTTAACGCTAAATATTGTGGTTTGGACAGGTTAGGTTCTGGTGCCCGATTACGACCTAAAATCGATGAAACATCTTATCGTATGGTTTCCATGTCCTCGGATTTCAAGTTGTTTTTGCCCATGACATCTTCAACAGCACAGATTACTTCCTCATAAGAAATTTTTGATGGGGCTACGGCAAAATTTAGGCCTTTGCTAAGTACCTGTATGGTGTTTTTGTCCAAGGTTTGTGATGACAAGTTCACGACGCTGTATTAGTCTGTGTAGTAGCAGCCGGTTGCGGTCTGATTTTATTTTTCTCATGTTTTGAGATCTTAATAACATTGGACCTGTATCAATTAAAATAGCTTTTGAACAACTACCATCTTTTTGTTCATCACTCGTGAAAATGATCTCTGTAAAGAGTTCGAAACGTCGGGAAATAAATAAAAATAAGTAATAAATAAACGCGATACAATCCTAATCCTGAAGTTGTTTTAATCTATTAGTCCTAATTAGATGTCTTAATCTGGGGGTCGCGGATTTGAATCCTTGTGCACACCGATGACTTTTCGAAATTAATTAATTTCGAAAGTTATGTGTGATAAAATCTCGTGAAATATCGATAAATAAAAACTTTGTGCCTAGTATGGCAATAGGTTCACCACCTATACCATTTGAGACGTAAACATAACGGTGAGTCGAGACTACACCTTCGGGTAGAAAAGCCGTGAAGTTATGTTATGTTAGATTTCTTATGTCAACTACCCTATTGTGTGAGCAGTAATTATTATTGAAACTCTTTTGTAAAATTTTATATTCACATTGATCTGCAAACTTAAACGCTTGTTTAGAAGCTACTAAAATGGTTTTGAATACACTAATGATAATGATTTTGGATTATATTTGCACAGCTTCATCTGACCCCAAAATCGTCGTAAAAATATAAAAACATATAGTGAATTTCGGCATGAGATTGGTTAAACAAAAATATTCTGTATTTGTACCGCGCCGCCGCCCCAGCTAACCTTTGTGTAATTTGTCTCACAAAACTCAGTCAAGTGAAAAAGTTGAGGTAAATTTTCAATTCCATTTGCAGTTTTTTTTCGTGTTTTTCACAATAAATTTTCCTTTGGAAATGGCAACAATAATTTGGTTTTGGGAGAAACCGATAATTCTACTCACGGCTGGTTAGCAAAATAACTAACCCCCGCGACTGATTGAAACTGGTATGTCTACTAATTTGCGGATTATTAGGCGATTTTAAAAATGAGTGACAAATATCAAGAACGTATACGTACACGTTGTACAAAACGTTGTAGATAACAGTACAGATATACGTTAATACATTAAAGGTGTAGATATATCAAAAAACGGCAGTCACGGAACGACTGACAGATGAGAAAAGGAAACATGAGAGGCGCGATGAGGAGATGTCATGGAACTAAAGAGTAATAATATTTCTATTGACGACATAGACGACAGAGAATCTAACTGACATAAATATGTTAACTAGTACTAAAATCCGGTATTTTTAATAATTAAATGTTTCACGACTAAGCGCCAAAAGCAGTCTATTCCAAGTAATGGCACAATTATACGAACACTTAACTGTATTACAACAAGAAAATGTTCATTCTTGATATATTTAGTAATTTCTCACCAAAGGGAGATACCAAACAGTTAACAAGTTTATATTACTAAAGCCCACACTAAAGTTTCGCGCTAAGTACAAAGGGAATTCTCTTCAGGACACACTTCTCAGATAATGGTGGAGTAACTTTTCATTTAGACGAGTAGTTCCACCTGTGCTGTAATTATGTTTAATTAATAATAATAATATTGCGTAATTTGTGGGATAGGCAGAAATATTTAAGCGCCAGTAAAAGTATGAAGATTATATATATATTTGCATCATATAATCATCTTACATGACAATCAATCACATCTCTGAAACTTAAGACAAAATAAATCTTGCTGAGTTAGCATCAACTTTAGATAATTAATTAAAACATTACAATGTCATAAGCCTACAGTCCTATTAGCCAACAGCCGGTCGATTAGTTTACTTAGCAATTGATTTATTCCTAACAGGTTATGGGCCCAGGTTAATAATCAAGCATCGCCGATAAACTGTACTACAATAACAGTGTTTTCTTTATAATCTCCCGCCTTTGAAGCCCAAGTGTAGACAAAGACTATGCTTGACGAGTGAAATTCTATTTGACCCTACATATAGTAGGCGACGAAAATATGATTTTGTCAGCTATCGATATTGATCACATTATCTTTCGAAGCAAATCTACAGAGAAAGGGCTGACTTTGTATCACTTTTGTAACTTTATAACAATAATAGTATTATTATAACCGTTAGTTAGAGGCTTTTTTCAAAATATTTATTCTGAGTTTTATGAATCCAAGATTTAAACTGACCGGTCTGTTTGGAACGGCTTGAAGTAAGTTTTTCAGGCGGTAAATTCTGTTTCCGACGCAAAGAAATTGAAAAGATTTTCTGAGATTTCAATTGTACGAGCAGTATTTTTTTTCCTTTGAAGTTTTAGTTTAGGTTTCGTGTTTGTTGCGTGGTTCGTTGGTGACGTTTATAGACTCGTTTAAAAAAATATTAGACTATACAGTTTTCTAAAACATTAATTCTCGTTGCATAATTAATACCAAAATACTAGCTTCAGAATTAGTTGCATGTGAAGATAGAATTTTGATTTAGATTTAGATTATGATATAACTGATGGTGTTATGTTTTTGCCATTTTATGTACGGATCTCTAAGAACTTGCGGACTTATTAACATTCCTGCGTAAGTGGAGGTTCTCTAATTACCGTCACGCCTGTGTCATTGTCGTTATGAAGCACCTTGAGTGGAAGAGTCATTCATTACCCTCCCCCTTCAGCTGTCGCACGGGAACACAAAGTAAAGTGACAAAAGTGCCTTTAACAAAGTGAATTCTTGTGTTAAACAGATGTATCTACCTACCCATCATGAGACACCCGGTGAAGTACAGCTAATAAATACTGTCGCATGTGACAGAAGTATTGGAGCGCGTCACATCTAGCGCTGTGTTCAATGTAAAATTAAAATTCTAAGATTGCAATAGAGTTTCACTCGCAAAGGCTTCAGCGAGACATTCAGTGAGTAATGTAGCGTGCCGCGACTGAACATACACGGCTGACTCTCTCACTGACTCCCGGCTAATGACAAATTGCATCTCACATCAAACAATATTGATGGAAATGGAATGAAGGAACTGAACTGCATAAAGTTCATCTCAAGTTTATGTTAAAATTGGAGACTTAATTGTGTAAGAGTCATGCAGTTTGCTGCTTGAGTAGGCCAGCAAAAATGAAAAAATACCATGACCGCTCAGAATATTGATGTGAAGTAGCTCATGCGGAGTCGCACTCCCTTTCCCCCATACTTCTATCTCTCTCCCCATACTATTTTTAAGGCTGACAATGCAACTGTAATACTATCTATGTTGTAATTGTCAATAAGCGGTGATTGTCGCTTATCATCTGAAGTAAGTTAACATTTTCATCAAATAAATTGAAAGAAAAACCCTTTTTAAAGAAGCTTTTATTTAAGCGCTCTAAAAATAAGAAAATAATATTTCCTTAAAAATTTCAAGTATCAACTTAGAGCCTCAGTATGTACAATTTCTATAATAATAAAAGCTTTTCGCGCGAGTTGTAAATAAACTGTACTAATTTTATAATGTCAAATCAAATCAAAATAGTTTTAATTTCATGGATCTTCACACACAGTTGAATATAGTCCGTAAATACAGATATTTAACTTATTAATAAATTAAAAGCATAAAAAATAAAACACGAGCGCTTGAGAAAATTGCCTCCTTGGAACAAAAACGCACGGATTATTCTGAGTGTAACATTGTCATGACAAGAAATGGGCAAAACACTCATTTAAATAAATCTACTAACTTTACTATATTATCTATTGCAATTTAATTACCTACTGATAGGGAGTCAAACCTCGCGACAAGCTTTTATTATTATATAAATTGTTCATACTGAGGCTCTAAGTTGATACTTGAAATTTTTAAGGAAATATTATTTTCTTATTTTTAGAGCGCTTAAATAAAAGCTTCTTTAAAAAGGGTTTTTCTTTTAATTTATTTGATGAAAATGTTAACTTACTTCAGATGATAAGCGACAATCACCGCTTATTGACAATTACAACATAGATAGTATTACAGTTGCATTGTCAGCCTTAAAAATAGTATGGGGAGAGAGATAGAAGTATGGGGGAAAGGGAGTGCGACTCCGCATGAGCTACTCCACATCAATATTCTGAGCGGTCATGGTATTTTTTCATTTTTGCTGGCCTACTCAAGCAGCAAACTGCATGACTCTTACACAATTAAGTCTCCAATTTTAACATAAAATTGAGATGAACTTTATGCAGTTCAGTTCCTTCATTCCATTACCATCAATATTGTTTGATGTGAGATACAATTTGTCATCAGCCGGGAGTCAGTGAGAGAGTCAGCCGTGTATGTTCAGTCGCGGCACGCTACATTACTCACTGAATGTCTCGCTGAAGCCTTTGCGAGTGAAACTCTATTGCAATCTTAGAATTTTAATTTTACATTGAACACAGCGCTAGATGTGACGCGCTCCAATACTTCTGTCACATGCGACAGTATGTTCGCCCACTATTACCAGTAGCGCATTATCAGATATGTTTTAATAATCGATTATTTTAAAACAATTATGATACAAGCCTTGTTTACTTATGTTTAAAAATAACTATCTGACAAGGCCCTTTTAAGCTGTACAATCCCAAGCATTAGGCAAAGTAAATATATTAAAAGTGTCTGGTAACACTGCTTGACACAATCGGGAGACGAGAGCAGACGAAGGCAGGGGACGGCTTACACAAGAACACCGACCGAGGTGAGTGGGCGAGGTCTGTGAGGCAGCCTCCGAGTGCTGGAGCCTCGTAATTGTTCCTCATGAATTATTTATGCAAGTCTCGACAACTCGACCATCCGTTAGCGGCCATATCGGAACTACTTACTTTTGCAATGAAGATTTTATGCGTTCTTATATAACGGCAATAAGTCTAAGCATACAATACTGAAGGTAAGTAGAAATTAAACTTCAATTGATTATTTGTTCTCAACTGTATATCAATACAGAGGCCAAACTTTACTGGTATACAGCGGGAATATCTTATTTAGTGATAAATCACAATTCCTTAAGGTAAGTGGCCCGTGTGTGATTGTAGCCCTCATTCGCCAACTACGAGTACACTCACTGTGGAAGAGCGGACATTTTTCTTTTCTGCTCTAATTAGTCTACTTTTCTTTTACGAAAGTGTTCATAAGTGACTAATTGGCAGCAGTAAGCAGTTTGCTGTACCAATGTATACTAGACAAGAGTGACTGACGTGTTTGTATTTCACCAGATTTGTGACTGGTTTTATGTTCACGGCTCTGTTTTATAGGCCACAATAATGTTATATTGTTGTACATATATATATGTTTTCTGAACAAGATGCAGTGTTATTTGTCTTATTAACCAAAATATGTGGCCTGTGGTAGAATTCGTAATGTACTTTAATGTACTTGAGTAGTGTGGCTATAAGTGTCAATATAGTGACGCACTTTTTTTTGTAAGAAATGTGCGATTGTGATCTAAGTAGTAAACAGAGCAACCACTAATCATTGCTCAAAACAGGAGTGGCATAAAAACTAAATTCCATACCTTTAAAATTGAAGTAGCATATGGTGGCAACTAATGCCATGATGCGCTGGATTAATTAATTTCACGTATATACACTTTCTAATTTAAAATTTGCCTTGATATTGTTTATAATATATGTATATATAAGTTTTATTTATTGCACAACGTTACCACTCTAAATAAAAGATGTCGCGTCAGTTGCGCTCGACTAATATATTTGTATAGTTTTTCTTTTTAGGACGTTGATATTAATTTGCTGTGATGGTCGAGTATTCTGGCTGCTACACCTTTTATGCACGAGTCTACTGCTTTGTTTTGAGTAGCGATATTAATATTATTGTTATTTATGTTTAATAGTTTGAAAAGAGTATTTGGCACATGAGTTTCTTGCCCGATTCTTCTCATGATAGCCCCTACACTCGGAATCGGGCGATTGCGTCCGTGTTTTCTTGTTCCACGGACGCACTTTCCTCAAGCGCTCGTGTTAATAAAGTTAAATTGTACTTGTTGACTATTTTTATTTGTGTCTGTGAAGACCTATGAAAATAAAACTTATTTTGACTTTGACTTTTGACTTTGACTTTCTAGTTAAAGTCTCGGTGGTCTAGTGATAAAAGCACACGGCTTCTGATCCAGAGGTCCGGATTCGAATCCTGACACTGGCTCACACCAATGACTTTTCGAAATTGTTTTCAAGAACCTTCTGTTTTTGTTGATGAAGAAATTTAAATAGCTGAGTGCAGAACGGCCAGATGCAGCCGCGGATATCTTGTACTTGTAATAATAATAATAATATATCTTGGACACAATACACACAGCGCCAGTTTAGTTCCAAGCTAAGCAACTAAATGCTTGTGTTATGGATACTAGATAACGGATATTAATACATATATACTTTTCTTTTGTAAATACATACTTATAATACATAAAAAAAACATTCAGACACCACACAAATATTCATGTTTGTCACAAATATTTGTGCTCGGGTGGGAATCAAAATATCTGTTTGTATGACGTTTCGTTGGACCTCAAACTGTCTTTATAACAATATTAAAGGAACGAGCAAAACGTTTATCAACTATTAAGTATTATAATAATAATAATAATCATTTATTTCAGGCAACATGGCTCATAAATACAGAAAAAATAAAAAATGACCTAACCTAACCACACGCGTATTGTGAAGCGGGAATAATTCACGCTCTCATAAGTGAAACATTGCTGAGAGGTGTGCAGTTGGCTATTTCTAATATATGAAACGTCATTCCTACTAATCCCTTCGGAACATATTGATTGCACCGGACGTGTCACGTGTCCGACATCCGTTAGTTATCCGGACTGTTCCCGCTCACGGCTCGGATCAGAACCCCAGCCATTAACTAACTTAATAAGCGTCACACAAATATCATCTTTATTACGAAACCAATAAGGACTATTGCATGTTTTTGTGATGCATTCGACTGACAAAGTCATCGTCCACGTGTGTTCAACAGAGTGAGACTCTCTCGCTAAAATAACATTATAAATTGTGCTCGATATTGTGTGGCAATATATATACATATTTTATACGAATTAATACGAGATTTGGATATCCAAATAAAGCTTAAACCAGCCAAAGCTTAATTATTTCCAGTTCCCTTTGTTCACAGATATACATCTGCTATTAATATTCATGTGAATTGGGTCTAATTATGTCTGATCATCACTGTATGCAATATATGTGGATCTAATTGACCCAGCAAGCTTTGTTTCGCCTCAGAAGAAAAATAAAAATGGTCATTGGAGGTTACAAGGAACAACAAACGGCAACAACAAACAACAAGGAATGAGATAGACTTCATCTTGTCAGACAAACGACATATATTCAACGATGTCTCACTGATCAACAGAGTGAAAACTGGGAGCGATCACAGACTAGTTAGAGGCACGTTGGATCTCTGTGTCAAAGTCGAGCGGTCACACTGAATTACTTTGCGTCCTTCACCTGTTCAATACCAAAACCCAGAAAACTTTCAGCTCGCACTCCAAAATTGCTTCCAATGCCTAGATGAGTGTGATTGGAAGATATGTACAGCATGATAATGGAAGTTGTGCATGCCGTCGGTGCTAAATTTTTTAGTGATTAACGTGCAAACAGAACTCAGAAACTGTCGGAGAAACTATCAGGCTCATGCAACAGAGACGAGAAATTTCGACGCAGTCTTCGGCCGATTGGTCCAAACTCAGGCAGCTAAATGGGCAGATCTCGAAAAGTGTACGACGCGATATTCGCAAATCGCGGATATAAGAAGCTATAGAGCGAAACCAAGGCTCTAAAGTATTCGCAAAAAATCTGTCTAATGGCCAGAGTAAATGGACTGAATTGAAGAAGGATAACGACGTCGTTGTTTCTTCCAAAGATGAGATTCTGGGAGAGGTTCAGAAATGTTATAGACAGTTGTATGAGTCTTCTCAAACTCTTGCTGTTGGCTTGTCTCGAGATCCCAGATCCAAGCTAATTCGGCACTACAGTGAAGACATCCCGGACGTCAATCTGTACGAGATTAGAATGGCTCTCAAGCAGCTAAAGAACGGAAAGGCACCGGGGACGATGGAATTACTACCGAACTTCTGAAGGCGGGTGGTACACCGATCTTTAAGGTCGTTCAGAAACTTTTTAATTCTTTCGTACTCGGGGACGACCTTCCAGAGGCGTGGACCAGGAGCATAGTGGTGTTATTTTTCAAAAAGGGTGATACAACGCGCTTGAAAAATTATGAACCCATCTCGCTTTTAGGCCATGTCTATAAGCTGTTCTCAAGAGTCATTACAAATCGACTCTCGCGCAGGCTTGACGACTTCCAGCCTCTCAAACAACACACACACTACGCCAAATTATACAAAAGAGCTAGGAGTATAATCAGCCTTTATGCTTGGCGTTTGTGGACTATGAGAAAACCTTTGATTCCGTCGAAACTTGGGCAGTGTTGCAGTCCCTCCAGAGTGGTAGAGCCAAGTGGTAGAGCCAAGCAGTTTACTGCATAAATGGGCCGGCTCGACCGGTGAAATACCACGACCTCTCAGAAGACCGACGTAAAGTGGCCCATGCCACGTTTCGTTCGGTGAGAGAGGTACCCGGAGGCCCACCCCCTTCCCCATCCTTTCCTATCCCCTCCCTTAAAGGTCGGCAACGCAACAGTAACACTATGTGTGCTGCTGGTGTCCATGGGCGGCGTTAGTTGCTTACCATCAGGTGACACGCCTGCTCGTTTGCCCTCCTATCCCATAAAAAAAAAAGATGCCCCAATTGACTATCGGTATATCGAAGTGCTACAGTGTTTGTATAGAAACGCCTCTATATCAGCCTGGATTGGGTCTGGAAGTACGAATCCCATTCCATTGAAGAAAGGTGTCAGACAAGGGGACGTAATTTCCCCGTAGCTGTTCATCTATGTCTTCCAATGCAGCGGGCATTGGAAGACATATTCAAGCTCCTGGATTGGTCTGGACTAGGCATCAAATGGTGAATACATCACTCACCTTCGATTTGCCGACGATATCGTGGTCGTGGCAGAGTCACTGGAGGACCTTGGTATAATGCTCAAGGATCTCAGCAGATTTTCCCAACAAGTAGGTCTCAGAAATAACATGGACGAAACCAAAGTAATGTTCAATGCCCATGTCATTCAAGTACCGGTTACTGTTGGCGATGCGTTCTTTGAAGTTGTCAACCACTATGTTTACCTAGGACGAACAGTCAAGCTAGGTAGAGCCAACCTCGAGAAAGAGATAAACCGACGGATTCAACTCGGTTGGGCAGCGTTCGGGAAACTAATGGAAATCTTCTCGTCCAAAATCCCACAGTGCCTTAAGTCTAAGGTCTATGACCAATGTGTGTCCACGTCTCAGCTCCATATTTTATCACTGGTAGTGATAAAATATGGAGCTGAGACGTGGACTCTAAATGTTGGCCTCATGATGAAGCTCAAGGTGGCTCAGCTAAATTTGAAAAATTCAATTTAAAAATACTTATTACGCAATAAGTTGACAAAAATATGTAAAACTTGTAACACTGTAAAACATTTGTACAGAAGCTCTCACCACAACTGCCATATACATTTAAACCGCTTACAAGACTCTATACAAACTACAAACTGAAAAGGATTACGTTACAAACTCCGCAAAAACTTCCACTGTACAGCTCAGACGAGACATTGTTGGGTAAAAAGTTCCACTTCTGATATAACCAGAAAGGTTTCAACTCAAGGAGGATATTGAATGTGGTTTCTAAAAGTTATTTAAGGCTGTATGAAATATGATATTACTAAGGTATCTCAGAATAATTTCGAGATTTGACAAGTGAAAAGGAATACACTCAATAATTTCAGAAGTGGGATAGTCAATTACAAATGGAGATTGTTACTAAAAATAAAAGAACTAAAAATATTTCATAACATTGAAACAACTTTTTATGAATTATATCGCGTTTATTTAGAACTTATTTTCTATTTATTTCCCGATTTATTCCCCTCTTTACAGAGATCATTTTCACGAGTAATGAACAAAAAGATGGTAGTCGTTCAGAAGCTATTTTCATTGATACAGAAAGCACCCACATTTTGGAAATAAAAATCAAAAAGTCGAAGTTAAACATATGATTTTTACAATTGGTAACCCACATCAGTTCTTTTCTCAAAATATTATAAATAAATAATAGTACTATCAAAAACCCGTCTAAAATGAAGTAATAATCAGCCGCTGAGTTTTCTTGCTGGGTCTTTCTCAGGCCGCGTTTTTGACCCTATTAAATCATACAACAACGGATCTTTACAAACAAAATTTTTCTTTAGTAAATATATTTTATGAATAAATATATTTGTTTTGATATTGATGTTCATTACTCGTGAAAATGATCTCCGTAAAGAGTCCGAAACGTCGGGAAATAAATAGAAAATAATTTCTAAATACTAGTTAAGATATAATCCATAAGAAGTTGTTTCAATACTGTTGTATTTTTATAAGACACGAAGACAAACGATCAGGCGTGTTACCTGATGGTAAGCAACGAACGCCGCCCATGTACACCAGCAACATATATAGTGTTACTGTTGCGTTGCCGACCTTTAAGGGACAGGGGCTAGGGAAGGATGAGGAAGGGGGGTAGACCTCCGGGTACCTCTCTCACCGAAAGAAACGCGGCATGAGCCACTTTACGTCGATATTCTGAGAGGTCGTGGCATATCTTGGCTCTACCACTAAATACTAAATAATACTCTCGGGTGGTATGAAGACAATTATGGAAATCATATAGACATTTGCATAACATCTTACGTCACAATTTTATAACAATCAATCATATCTTTGAAACTTAAGACAACATAAAATCTTGCTGAGTAAGCATCAATTACTAAGGTTGCCAACTTTATGACAACTTGGTCAACTTTAGATAATAATTAATTAAAACATTACAATGTCATCAGCCCACAGCCCCATATGCCAACAGCTGGTCGATTAGTTTACTTAGCAATTAATGTATTCATAACAGGTTATGTGCCCAGTTAATTTCATATAAGCAAGCATCGTCAATAAACTCTACTAAATTTACAGTGCATTTTTTTTATAATCTCCCGCCTTTTAAACCCGAGTGTTGACAAAGACTATACTAGACTGACTCGGTGAATTCTATTTTGTCCTAAATTGTGGGTGGCACCCATTACCATACAGCGATATGATTTTGTCAGTCATCTGTCTTTATCAAACTTACCTTCCGAAGCAAATTTACAAGAAAGGTCTGACAAACTCAGGCTCACTTTTGTGTCTTTATAACAATAATTTATATAACGGTTTGTTAAAGAATAAGAAGAAAGAGGTCTTGTTCAAAATATTCATTCTGAGTTTTATGAATCCAAGATTAAAACTGACCGGTCTGTTTGGAACAACTCTAAGTTAGTTTTCCAGGCGGTAAATTATGTTTCCGACGCAAAGAAATTGAAAACATTTTCTGAGATTTGAATTGTACGAGTAGTTTATTACTTTGAGTTTTAGTTTCGGTTTTGTGATTGTTGGGCGGTTCGTTGGTGACGTTTATAAACTAGATCAAAATACATTATACTATACAGTTTTTTAAAATATCAAATTGATACCAAACTATATCTATCACAAACCAATTTTTTTAAAGTAGAATTTTACCTTCAGAATTAGTTACGTGTAGAGTTATAAAAGGCAATTATGATATAACTGAAGGTGTTATGATTTTGCCATTTCGTGTACGGATCTCTATGAACCTGCGTATTTATTTACATTCCTGTGTAACTAGAGGTTCTATAATTACCGTCACGCCTGTGTCTTTGTCGTTAAGAAGCTACTCGAGTGGAGGAGCCATTCATTACCTCCCCCCTCAGCTGTCACACGGGAACACAAAGTAAAGTGACGATTGTTTATAACGGCAACGCGGCAAAAGGCAGCAGGAAAAATATCTGTTTGACAAGTTCAAATTTTTCAAATACAAACACATCATGGATTTTGTGTTGTCTAAAAATTATTTATCTATTATAATTAAACTATACCCCTTTAATAAAATTCTAGATCAAATATCTGATAGCCAACACGAGGTAACGGTTCCAAAAGCTATCATGGATGAATATTATTTACTAAATCTTCAACATAAAAAACATTCTGTTAAACATGTCGCTATCAAAGGTATGTGAAATTACTTTAACTCATATTTATTAATCTCCTTCAAGCTTATATATGTAAAGGAAACACTCAGTAACGGCATAAAAAACTTCTAATTGTAAGAAGGAAATCAAATCAAAATGTTCACCAATATGAAAAGTTTCGATAAGTTCCTTGTCGAAACTTTTCATTCAAAATTTTCATTCCAAAGTGTTTTTAATAAGCAAACTTGAGCGAGGTTTCTATTGGCTATATAACTCTTATTTATCAATTACGAATGTTATGAGTACCTATCATACCTCAAGAATATTTATATGTAGATAGTATGTAGTATGTGCAAAATACTTTTAGATTGTTGTAGACAAATCGATTTTGTCACATTGTTTATAGAAGTAAAATAATGTGACAAAATCGATTTGTCTTTATTAAAAAAAATATGGATAAATTGTAATAAACACCACTTTAAACTTTCCAGACTCGAGAACGGCGAAATTAAGAAATCTATCATAATTATCATTTTTTGCGTATATATACTATATATATAACTTCACACCTTTTTCTACGCGAAGTTCAAATGAACTGCACATTTAATGGGTGCAGCAAATTAATCTTTAAGTGCTTTAGATGCCCTTTGATTAGTGTAAGATTTTATTGTGAATGCGGGTTTTTGCATCGCAACCGCGAAATAAAATAATAAAATGACTGATTGTAATAATAATAATAACATGTATTTTTTTTGCTCGACTGACTGGGACCATGAAATGAACCAAAATGTATATAAATATTTTTCGTCGTCTTGATGACAAAATTAAATTACTTTTTGAGAGATTTCTGGTTCATACGAATGAGTTTCTGAAAACCTTTTTGGAATTTATTTTAATCAAATTTGCCTAATGCAATGTTAGGTATAGCCATCAACTTATTTAGAGGGCAGGCTATATCTCAATAAGGGCGTAAAAGTTCACCAAAAAAGAGTAGTCCAAGCTTGCTGCTAGTTCTGTACCTCATAACTAAAGTATGTATCAAAGCTTTTTTAAATGCTCACATATAAAGTGCGAGCAGCACACTACTAAGGCTTGGGTTCCAGTTCTGGATGTTGACGAAGAACCCCGAGACTTTCTAACTTCCCTCCAGAAGAGTTTGTTATTCGCCTCGAAGTTCTCTGTCAACCTCACACACACAAATGTCACTTATTTTTGGAGTCGGTGCCAGCCTAGGTAACGTACTCTATTGTGTAGCACCGACTTCAATAATGAGTAACATTTGTAAATATTTTAATAGTTAAAGATGAATTTATTAAAGTCTTACGCTTTGTATATAGTAATAAGTATACAAATCGGTAAATTACGTTATTTATCGCTTTTTAGTTATAGTGGTACTGTTTTCAAATACTTATAGATTGTGTGGTTTACGTTTCTAGAAGTCGGTTTAACTTTTTTTTAAAGTAATTTTTTCTAGTATTTTTTTGTCATCAAAAACTTGCAATACATCGTCACAATCTCTAAATTTCAACTTTCTAATTAGGATTCCCACATGGGAACAAAAGACCGAGTGAAATTATTAAAAGAGTGCCTTATGGTGCTTTTTTCTCGAATGATAATGTGAACTTATTCAGATAATATAATGACTTGGTGTGGAGTTAAGTAAGTAATAAGACAAAACATCTCTGAATCTTGCTAATGTTACATTCCCATACAACTATATCTCTCTGCGTAGAGCAGGTTCTTTTGTAACACATTCAGTACGGTCTTACATTCACCACCAACAGTACTTCGCAATTGTTCACTGAATGAATGCACTTCAGATGTTTCACGTCGGTAAGTGCTCCGCCGAGATGAATACCTCTGTCTCAAGCAGACCACCCACCCTCCTGGTGACTGGTGTCTGGTTCTCATGCCTGGTACGGCGCTGTGATATACTATTTTTAAATTGTTCTTTAGGCTGTTACTATTCTATATTCCACCATACTATACATTCGTAATAATTATGTATTTGTAACAGTTTTTTAAGGAGGTAAAGACCTCTACCTCTCGAACTTGGGATTGTTTGAATTGAATAAGTGATAAATATCAATGACATACCATATCTGGCCGATGTTTGTCAAAAAACTCACAATAAGACACTATCTCTACTTGGCTTATAAAGTCGTGGAGCTATTTAAATATTTCTATACCAGTGTTAAGCAGGGAAAAGATTTGTTTGTTCGTAATATAATAATGATAAAAAGTCTAAAAAATAGACAACAGACAGTAATTGACGCTGTAAACAATGCTCTTTCAAAAATAGTATACTGGTTTAGTACTAATAATTTGTTTTTAAATGGTAATAAAACCAAATATTTGAGATTTTTTACAAAAAGTACAAGTAAAAACCAGTGTGGTGATGGCCAATGAGAGATTGGAATTGGTCGATAAGGTTGTCTTCCTTGGTATAAGATTAGACTCTAAATTACAATGGGGCCCACATATAGAAACGTTGTCTGGTAGACTAAGCTCGGCAGCGTAAGGAAAATACGTCAACTGACCGATGTTGATACTGCGCGTTAATTTATTTTAGCTATTTCTACTGCATTATGTCGTACAGCTTATTGCTTTGGGGCCGCTGATGTAGATTCAGTTCTTGTGCTCCAGAAACAAGCTGTTTGTGCTATCTATTTGATGAGTCCCAGGGATTCACTGAGAAATAAATTTAAAGAGATAAGAATTATGACATTTTATTCGCAATATATTTATAAAAATCGTAGGTATTTATGTTCATAAATATAAATCTAAATTTATGATAAACTGTGATATTCATAAACTAAATTTAAGAAATAAAAACAAACTCGCTGTGCCCACTACTAGACTCCTTGAAATCTCTAACTCATTCCCAGGTCAATGTATACGCTTCTACAATAAACTTCCAAACGAGACGGTTTAATTATCTATGGGTAAATTTAAGAAATTCAAAATTACTGAAAATATGCACATACAATACCAGATCCTTGTTATCAGAGGAACGATATAAGTAGATCTATGCTAGGCATTGGAGCAAATAGACTACGATGTAGTGGGACTCTCAGAAGTAAGGAGGACGGGATGCCAAATGGAAGAACACCAAGATCATATATTTTGCTATATAGGAGAAACACCTGGAAGGCACGGCGTAGGTTTCATAATTAAAAAGAACTTAAAAACAAACATTGTAAATTTTCAAGGGATATCAGAAAGAGTGGCCTTACAACAATTACAGTTCGATAAAGAGACCTTGTCGGTTATCCAAGTTTACGCACCTACTGTGAAGAAGAACTTACCAAATTTTACAAAGAGCTAAATATAGCACACGACTTAGCAGATAACACGGTTCTAGTAATTGGAGATTTTAATGACAAAATAGGGATACATAAAAGATCAGAAAAAATAATCATGGAAAAATATGGATATGGAAGGAGAAATGAAAGAGGAAAAGAATGATTCAATATGCCTACGAGAATAAACTGTCAATAATGAACACATATTTTAGAAAAAAAGATAATCGCAGATGGACTTGGGTCTCGCCAGATCAAAAAACATATAACGAAATTGATTTTATTATGAGCAATACACCCAGAAGAATAACAAATATGGAAGTATTAAACCAAATGAAATTTCCTTCAGACCATAGACTAATAAGAGCAACTTTTAATTCAAAAATAGTAGGAAGACCTACTCGAAGCCGAAATCTCTAAAGGGTGACCAAGAAATAGAAACTTACATACATAATTTAAAACTTAATATTACTAAACTGATGCCATATAGTACACAAAATGTACAAATACACTATGATAAACTTAAAGAAATTATAAGAGATTCCCTCAAAACAAAACCTAAAAGAGAAAATAACAACAGAAGCAAAATACTAGCAAAAACCACCATAAATTTAATAAATGAATGAACTAAACTAATGGCTACTAAGAATAAGACTAAAAATAAGAAAGAAGAACTTAAAATGATTATTAAACAAACAAGCAAAGCTATTAAAAAGGATTATTATAACCATAGCAGAAAAATATTAGAATACAATTTGAATACGTACCGAGGTTCAAAGCGAGCCTACAAAAAATTAAACACACACAATAATTGGATACAAGAATTAAAAGGAAAGGAAAAGACACAAAATAGAACAGACGTCCTCAGGTGCGCTACAGAATTTTACAAACAATTATACAGAAAACCAATTGAAGACTTATATGAAGCACAAGATGAAGATAAAATTACTGAGGAAGTACATCAGACTGTAGAACTCATAAATGAAGAAGAGACACTACTACTATATAAAAAACTCAAATATGACAAAAGCCCAGGACCTGAGAATATAAGCAATGAAGCGTTAAAAATAGGAAATCAAGTTTTATTGACACCTCTGACGCAGTTTTTCAATACAGTCCTGGATACAGAAACAGTACCAAAGCAGTGGTGCCAATCTGACATAATACTAATATATATAAAAAGGGCGATCCACTCGATGTTGGAAACTACAGACCGATCAGCTTATTATCAAGCATTTATAAATTATTCATCCATTCTGCACAGCCGTGTATCAGCAAACAAATTGATGCTTAACAAGCAATTGAACAGGCAGGGTTCAGGTCTACATTCTCAACACATGATCATATACACGCAATAGAACAAATATTAGAAAAATACAAAGAGTACAACTGTCCACTATATGCCTTTGTAGATTACTCAAAGGCTTTCGACACTATCACACATCAATCCATATGGAAAGCATTAAAAGAGTGCCATTTAAACCGTAAATACATAAATATACTAATTTACATGTATTCTAAAAGTATTAGTCAAGTTAAACTAGAAAGGAAAGGAGAAGAAATTTTAATCAGCAGAGGCGTACGACAAGGCGATCCAATATCGCCCAAACTATTTATAGCCGTCTTGGAAAGTGTATTTAAAAGAATCAACTGGAAAGATCAAGGTATTAGAGTAAAAAATCAATGATTAACACACTTGAGGTTCGCAGACGACATTGTGATTTTCTCTAAAACAGCAAAGGGACTTGAGAACATGCTACAAAATTTGAATAGAGAAAGCAATAAGGTTGGCCTGGACACGAACCCAAATAAAACTAAAGTCTTGACTAACGGACACAAAAAACCACGTAGACGGAAAACAAATAGATTACGTAAGCAAATACATATATCTTGGCAAACAGATTTCATTTAGCACAAATAGTAATGAAGAGGAAGTTGATAGACGTGTCAATATTGCATGGAGAAGATTCTGAAGACAGAAAGAAATTTTAAGGGGAGACTATAGCTTAAAACAAAAAAAGATTATCGTAGACACATGCCTTTTGCCAAATCTCACATATGGGAGCCAAACGTGGGTTTATACAAACAATATAAAAACAAAATAGTAACGACACAAAGAGCAATGGAGAGAAGCATGCTGAACCTCAATAAAATGTAAAAAAATTAGTAATAAAACAGTAAGGAAAAAGACGAAGATCACAGACGCCCTTGAATTTGCTTTAAAACAAAAGTGGCAGTGGGCTGGGCATATTTGTAGGACAAACGATAAAAGATGGACACTGAAAATAACCAAATGGAAAGGACCTATTGGAAGAAGACATGTTGGGAGACCGAAGCGACGATGGGCAGACGAAATAATAGCGGTAGCAGGGAAAGAATGGATCATGCAAGGACAAGACAGAGAAAAGTGGAAAATGTTGGAGGAGGCCTTTACCCAAAAGGGTTCCAAATTAAATTAAACACCGGCAGAAAATTCAAGAATATGTAAAACTAATTTTGTAAATTAGTTTGAGACAAATAAAGCTTTATTATTATATTATTATTATCATTTCATAGTATAAAACAAAGTCACTTTCCGCTGTCTATCCCCTTATATGCTTATATCTTTTAAACTACGCAACGGATTTTGATGCGGTTTTTTGTAATAGTTAGAGGGTGTCAACGGGGTGGTTTTGATCTATAATTCATATATATTTAATGTTGTAAAGAAAAAAATGATAATTTTCGAGATGTAGCACTTTAATTGCAAACGCTGGCTAAGTGATAGATCAAAACAATGTTCTACATTCTACATTATTAAAGACCTTCAGAAGGTCTACAAAAAAGTCTGCGAGGGCATATGTAAAATCTCAAATCAAATCTCTTAGAGATAACCCATAATGACCATTTTTATTTTTTTACTTTTTACGAGAAATAATGGCTCATTTACGAAGAGATTTTAAACATTACAGCATTAATTTTCATCCAAATAAGTATCTTATATAGATTGTGAAATATTGTCCATGTAATATAGGTGATCCTGGTCCTTTACAGTATGCAATTTAAACGAATATTTTCGAAGATATTGCAGTATTAACATAGCGGGACAGCAGTTAAAGCCGATAAATAGCACAAATTGAACCTCATTATATCGAAAATTTACTCATTTATTACTTTTCATGCGGAACAAAGTTCGCCGGGTCAGCTAGTATATTATAAGTCGGTCACTTTGTTTTCCACGAACAAATCGGTGGCACTACATCGCCACGGGAGATGGGACATACATCTAAAAGCGTTGTTATATTGTACACGGAGAGTGTTGTTCGCACTTTTCGTGTACTCATACCAGAGTTGGCTCGTGTACAACGATTAACAGTAGGCCCGAAACAAGGTAACCTACACGTCTTCAGAATAATAACCAAAACGACTGGCCAGCTACGCTTACTTGCGATGGTACGTCTTTGTCTTTCTAAGTCATAAGTTGTCAGTCAGTGTGTCGGTTAAGATATGGCTCAGATATTTAAAAGTCTTAACAATATTCAAAGGTGTGCCGTACATTTTATTTGAAAATCATAACTTCAGATTTAATCAATCAATCATTTATTTATTCACAAAATTTTGGGTATTTACAATATGGTGACAATTTATTTTCAGGTTTCTCTAAAATTTGCCAAAGTAGGCGTGTGAATGTTTTAAAAAAAGTATACAAAAAAAAAGTCTAGCGGAATAATCAATAATTTTAAATTTATAAAATGTCAAAAATAATTAAGAATTTCTATGGTTTTGAATTGGTTTACTAGAGTTACAAACTAGAGGCAAAATATTACTGCTAGATACGTCAATTATATTGTTCTGGTCAAACTCTGTATAGTCAATTAACATATTTGCTAGTACATGTCACACATCCGACACCGGTTATGGTGATTGCGGATCTAGTAGTCAAATCTTTAATAGTGCTATTTGGCATTGTGTAGTGACAAAAATCAAAATAATCTGCGAATACTTCCTCGATAGCAGATAATGATCCTCTTAAATAGTTATTACTGAGTATACACAATTTATTTTTTCGTTTAATTTTCGTATTGTTTGAATTTAGTAACACCGAGTTGTGATGAGTAGACAGTGTACTTTGTGTTGGTGAAGTAGTTGCTAAATCTTTGTTTATTTTTTTGTGTTTGTTTAGTGTCAGTGGCCGTCTGGGTTTCTTTGTCTTTTCTACCGGTCACAATTTATTTACGTTATATGTCAATTGATATCAGTCCTCGTATTTTCTCACAAATATTGATGAGTCTTCTAATACCATGTACTGAGGGACTTAGCAACACTATATAATCAGCATAATTCAAAGTATTTAGACATTTGCCATTATAAAAGCAGCCAGCCTTAGTAAGACGTAGCTCCTCAATAAGGTCATAGATAGATTGAACAATTTTGTTCAACCCAGAAGTAAGTCCACCCTGTCTCACCTCGCTCACCAGCGTTTAAGGCGCGGACGGTTCCATTTTATTTCATTAAGTTGATTTGCGTACTATTCTAGAAAATTTATAATTTTGGGTGGAACTTTTGTGTTCCTTAACTTATTCCATAGCGTTCTATTTTTAATGAGTAATATAATTAAAATAATTGGGGTTTCTAAAAATTACAACCCAAAAATAAACGTTGACGACCAATGAACGATTTTTTATCTTTTGAGCGGGTAAACCTCAGAACGGAATATCGTGACTCGTGAAAGAAGTATTTCTAATTACTCTAAAACATTTTCCCATTACATTCTAAATATATTAGCGAGGCTCTATTCAGCACCTTGATTTCTTGGAGCCGCACGCTATATCTATGAGGCCTCCCGTAAAATGGTGTTATTAAACGGACGGATGTTGGAACAAAAGGGCTTATAAAAGCCTGCACATTGTTTTATACGAAATCCAAAATCGTTACAGTTAAAGGATAATTACAACTATATACTAGATATGGTGTTTGTATATAGATTTTTAAATATGGCCTAAATTAATTACAATATTTTAAGTGTAAGACTACTAATTAAATTTAACTATCAACTCAGTTCTCTATCCTTTTGAAGCAGATGTGGTTATTAAGTGATTTAATAATTATTATGGGATGAACGCGGATATAGTATAAACGCGGTCCAAATGAGGGCACTGCGCAAAATTTGGTCAGACCGCGCAAAAAACAAGGTTGTAAGAAAGGAAGATGGATTGAAAGAGAGTGTCGGTGTAAATTTAAGGAACGTATGAGAGAAATAAAAAACATAAAAATAAGGAAGCCCGAGATTGACTAAAGCAGATATACAATGCGACATATACTTACAAGCGGATGGATCATAAGAAGGCAACGACGGCTACCTTAAGCTTTACATGACCCAAAAGAACGAATCCTTGACGAAACTGTTTTCAGGAACCTTAAAAACCGACGAGAATGTATGCGGGAGAAAGTCGAAGAAGCGAGTGAAGCTTGTAGTAATCGTGCATTATGGCAATCTGTTCCCTCTGCCTACCCCGCGAGGGCCTTGGCATGAGGTTAAATATGTATGTGTGTTGATTACAGCAGAATATTAAACTGTAATTAAAACAACTTTTGTATTACAATTTTAAGTTCCTATCGAAAATGTTAGTGTAAATTATATGTTATTATATAAACAAAGTCAGTATGGAACAAGGTGTTGTTGAGAGACTTGAAAAGGAAAGAATGTTTCCGCGGTAAATATCCTGAAAGCCTAGGAAGTAAGAAATGTGAACATACATACATACATACATGGCTGAGCTTTTTCTGCACACTGTACTAAATAGTAGGCCGTACAAAGTGCTAGTTAACTACTATACATGTATATTTATGTGGAACTAATCCTTCTGACTTTAGTTTGTATTTGATTTATATACTGTTACGAGGATGGATTTAATTAATATTGGCTTTATACGGACGCAATGTTTGTGAAACAATATTATTATTAAATCAATTCGCCTCTGATTTGAATTAATAATATACGCTTCTTATGTAATTATGTGTTAACTGGTTCCATTTATTATCGAAGTAAAACACATGCTATAATTATAATAGATATAAAGATTTTCAACAACTTTATCGTCTTTTTTTATTGGGTAAGAGACAAGCGTGCAAGCAGGTACCACAACGGGTAAACATAACGGCTAGGCGAGGCTTAACCACCGCTGCATACTCGTACACCTTCGGGTAGACAAGGTCGTGATGTTATGTTATGTTATGTTAAGGATAGTATTACAATTTTATTGTCGACCTATAAGATAGGATAAACGAAGGATGCGCGTGGAGGGGTAAAGGAGATAGACTTGTGATATTCTGAGATGTTGTGATATTTCATCGTTTCAGACGACTAATTCACGCAGCATGACTCTTCCACTAATCATTACCTAGTGGCCAGTATAAAACAAAGTAGTTTTACGCAATCTGTCCCCTTATATGTCTAGATCTTTGAAACTACGCAACGGGTTTTTATGTGGTTTATTTTTAATAGATAGATAGTATCAACGGGGTGGTTTGTATGTAAAATCCACGCTTAACGTAAAGAAACAGTATTATTTTCGATTGAACATAATATAATAAATATTTTATCATTTTATTTGCTACATCAATGTTCGCCCGGTCCAAATTATAGAGTATCTAATTATATATAATTTTATTGTAAAGTTCAAAAGTCAGTGCGTGCAGTTCAGTTCATCCATCCCATCTCCATCAATATTGTTCGATGTGAGATGTAATTTGTCGTCAGCCGGGAGTCAGTGAGAGAGTCAGTCGAGTGTGTTCAGTCGCGGCACGCTACATTACTCACTGAATGTCTCGCTGAAGCTTTTGTGAGTGAAACTCTATTGCAATCTTAGAATTTTAATTTTACACTGAACACAGCGCCGGATGTGACGCGCTCCAATATTTCTGTCAAATGCGACAATATGTCCGCCCACTTTTACTAGTATGGCATTATTAGACATGTTTTATTAACCGATATTTTAATACAATAGCCTAACCTAACCAAAGTGTAGTTCAACTATGAAGGTGTAACATGAATATGTGATAATTTATCATGTACCTTGCTAAGCAGGATATAAGTACTTATTGATCACAAAAAAACAAAAAAAGCGATCACATTTGTCACCTAACGATATTTGTACATATAATATAATCGTAGGAGAGTCAAAACGTACATTGAATATTATTTATTTTAGAATATTTGGGACATGGTTTAAAATCGATACCGAATATAAAAATGTAGTTTTTAGAATTTTTGCCTGTTTGTCTGTATGATTGTTACGGATAAACCCTTAAAGTACTGGATGCTTTTATGTACAATGTCGCATAAATATTGCCAACAGGTCAGATCAAAACATTTGGTTTGATATTACTAATTAGGGGTGAGAAATAGTATTTTTGCTGCGTTATGACGTCCATGCAGACAAAGTCCCGGGCAAAAGCTAATATATAATAAATAGACGTATTATATTATCAAAATCGAGACCACCTTTTTAGAGTAAATTGAAAACAAACAATAAGAAACAAGATTAAAAATGTATAGCGGATAAGGCTGGCGATGGTTGTAAGGTAAGCGTGGGCTTGCAAATTTCTCCCAAGTCAAAAACATCTGAATTAAGAGCAGAGTTCTTATACACAGAGGCCTCACAATTATTGACAAATAAATAGTAGAACAGACATAGCAGTACGTCACCACAAAATGGAGGCGCTCATTGTGCCGGCTCTAATCAGAGCCTCGCAATAATTGCTCTGAATAGTAATTATAAACCGTCATATAACTATAAATATCTAAATATTCCGTATAACGTTGTTCGCTAACATGGTTACGATCTCTCCCGACGCCACTCTATTGCTTTAGTACAGCTCTAATGGGCTATTTTCATTAATTAATTTATTAATTATTCCTTCATAAAATTAGAAAACCCCTCTTTGTATTAGACAATAATAAAGGTGTTTGTAGTCGATTGTTTCAACTTATAACGGTTACCGCGGCCCATGAACGCAATATGCCGACTTCTAAAATATAAATAAGTAATGTAGGCTTTTGATGTTAATAGCTAACGATACTTGAGCAGAGTTAGCAAGATAAATATGATACTGATAAACGCCAGGATGGTAAGCTTCAGTATAAAACAAATAGAAGCGTTGATTAAATTTAAAAATAATATGAATTGTTCAGGTGGTAGTCAACTTGTTCAACATCATCAGTTCACTTTCCTTTCCAACGATATTTCATTGATATTAATTTGCGTCTCGTTCCGCGCTTCAAACACGAAATATATTTTTATCACTTTTAAAAAGTTTTACAGATTACATCAGAACCTTCCGATGAAGTTCTGGAGAATCCATTAGGCGAGACAACTATTTATCACTTCGGATATAAAATATATCTGTTGGGACATTTTTAATAAAAATAAAAAGACTGACATTAAAACAACTTTTAGGATTATATCGCGTTTATTTATTACTAATTTTATTTATTTCCTGACGTTTCGAACTCTTTACAGAGATCATTTTCACGAGTATAAATATAAAAAGACATAGTTACCAGCTGTGATGGAAAAGTTTTTATGAAATCGGATGTTGTCATCATATCTAAAATGTTGTTAAATTGCCACTTACGAAAAGTGCAATCAGTGATAAATAACAGAAACAATTTTTTATTTTCCTCTCGACATGCGAGTGGTTGAGGTTTTAAACGTGATTTTTTTTCACAAGCGACGCCTTTTTTGTTCGATTAACCGCAAAAAACTTACTACCAATTTTTAGGAGTATAAGTATAAAATAATTATATTGTTTTATCTAATTATTAATTATTTGGCAGTTTGGCTCATTAAGCTTTTTGGTGAAAGCAGAGAAAAAGAAACGTCAAAAAGGGCCACTTTAAATACCTAATCCGACCAGAAAAACGTTCTTAAAGAAAAGTTAATTATACGTCGCTATAAATTATATAAAAGAAAAAAGAACAGAGACACATTTGCGATATATAAATTGCGAAGAATGATTCCTCACATTATGACAGAGCTCTCGAGGCTACACTCTCCCCTTCGCGTTTGAATAAAGCTTAATGGAGAAATAATTGAATTCACGACTTGAGCCGGAAATATTTTAGAGCTCACAATATACCACCTCCATTCATGAAATGATTCCATTCAAACACAAAAGGGTAATAAGATGCTCGAAACACCTTTTTGCTTTTGCATTTCATATTAACAATTCCACTCTCAGTTGTGAAAACTCCTCACGTATCAAAATGGCCAGTACAGATATTAGTACCCATGATCAGCACGAAACCGCGCTGTCAAGACCCTCTTAAATGTAAAGGTAACACTGACTTTTACACTTGACCTCAGACGAGTGGCCTTTGAACCTAATGCAATCAACCCTTCCCTCTAGTCTATGTTGAGTATCTTTAGCAAACACGATAATTAAGTTACAATTATTTAACAATATCCACCAATATTGTCTTCAAACAACTAATAACAGTGTTGAGTGGTCCTTAAGCATTCACTAACTACTAACGGATGTTGACGACAGCCTGCAAAATCCTCTCGGAAGTTACGTCATTCAGTAGTCATTATTATCACCCCTAATATTTATTGTAAATTATTTTTATTGTTTGTCTAGTTATGAGTATTTATTTATATAGTTACGCTTTTACATTCTCGAAAGGTGTAAGCAGATATTCTTTTAATCACTGAATGAAATATTTAATCATTTAGGCCTATCGACTTAAGTAATATCAAGAATATCTAAACGCCATATATATTCAGATACTAATTTCAACGCAGAAATACTAGTATTTTTTTTATGGGATAGAAGGGCAAACGAGCAGGCGTAACACCTGATGTTGAGTGATCAGCGCCGCCCATGGAGACCTGCAACACATATAGTGTTACAGTTGCGTTGCCAACCTTTATGGGAGTAGGATATGAAGGGATGGGCCTCCGGGTACCTCTCTCACCGAACGAAATGAGGCATGAGCCACTTTACGTCGATCTTCTGAGAGGTTGTGATATTTCACCGGTCGAGCCTGTTGCTGGCACAATTAATTATTTTATAAAGACTTTTGCATGCAAATGACAAAATGTACACGGGATATTTTTGATTTTAACTGTATGTAATTCACCTGCATTTTGTGCAAATAAATGTTATTTATTAACGCCCTCTGATTCAACATAATAAACCTGAAAACGTATAAAATGATATAATTATATTGCATGTAATATTAATTGTTTCAAATTATTACTAACGTAGGTAGTTACTACACTCGTTAACGATCATGTTATTGTCATGAAGAGCCTTCATAATCGTATGAAGAGGCGCCCTCCGACCTCCAATTACAAGCCATTTGACACACTCACAGCACACAATGGAGGTGTTATACAGGTTGTATAGAATAAGTGAGCCATTAGTACTAATATTATAAGGAGAAGAAAGACTTATCTTTTTGTTTATTATTCGGTTTGTTTGCTTATCTCAGTGATGAGCAAACAAACATAAAAACTGTGCAAGTGGTAGCGCAAGTTTATACTTCTTCTATAATTAGAATGTTTTTATTCAGAAATAACATAGACAATATATGTTTTTTGAATAATTTGTGTTGTAATGCAATAAATAGTTCTTTGAAGAACTATTTATCGGTAGAACAGCGCAGTTGACCGAATGAATGGCTTGACGCTTGACGGATAAAATAACACAACCTCTCAGAAAATCGACATTAAGTGTTTATGCTGCGTTTCCTATGGTGGGAGAGGTATCAAAAGGCCTACCTTATTTCCCCTTCTCTACCTATTCGAATTCCTATCTCAATTTAAAGGCTCATTTACCATGTCACTTACCAGCAGGTGACTTGCTTGCTTTTTTGCCCTCATTTCCCATATAAAAACAATTTCTAAGTTACAAAATGATTTACTTGTCGGTTAAATAAAACATTGTATGCTGAGTGAAATGTTATTGAATGAAGTATCTTAAATATATAAATATATTTTTTGCATTTGTTTAAAATATCTTTTAACTAAGACTGGTGTCATGAACGAGCGCTTCAAGTGGTAACATCAATATATCGTGTGTGCTCGCAACATGTCTGTATGTAGAGCCATTAACAGAGACCGAAAAAACGCACGATCTGTGAACCGAATGATTCGATTTACAGCTTTCTGATCATTCACTCATTCATCGCACGTTACTCGGAAATTATATTTTTTTACTTCATTCAAATCTAACAAAAGACTCTGTAATGTAAGTGTACGGAGTATTGGATTCTTTTAAAAGGCAAACCCATTTTAAACTTAAGGTCTTATATATAGAGTAAAATAGTGGTAAAGCCAAGCAGTTCGCTGCATGAAAAGGCTGGCTCGACTGGTGAAATACCACGACCTCTCAGAAGATCCACGTAAAGTGGCTCATGCCGCGTTCCGATTGATAAGAGAGGTACCCGGAAGTTCATCCCCTTCCCCATCCTTTCCTATCCTACTCCCTTAAAGGTCGGCGTAACTGTAACACTACATGTGTTGCAGGTGCTCATGGGCGGCGCTGGTCATTTACCACCAAGTAACTGCTCCCTGTTGGTTTGCCATCCTATCAAAAAAATATCACGTAACATTCTCTGGTTATAATTATGTAAGCAATTATGTATGCAAATGATCGATGACTGGCTGTAATTGTACCGGATGTATGCAAATAGGCTCCACTGTGTTTTACATGGAACCAAAAAAAATAGATTTAGAAATTCAATATCCCACATTGGAGGGTTGCAGTTGGGTTATGTAGGTAGAATTATTATACCTATTTTCTAATTATTAAATGAAACAAAATAAAAACAAACACATTGACACTAACACAAATTAACCATTTCGCTCAGCACAAGCGCCGTCACTTGAGCACGTTCACCGTTCGTTCACTCGCCTCGGATCAACTCTCGTTCATTCACTCGTAAGTGGCCAACTCGATCTAGCTGTAGCTTTATAACTAGATGCATCTTGTTCAAGTGCCTATTAGTGCTCGGCGCGGGTGAAGACACGACCGACCTCCATGCCCAGTGTCAACTCAATGTTATACTTAAACCAAGTGATCACTATAAATTAAGATATCTTTTCTTCATTCTAAACAAAATTCTATTTATTATTTTTATTTAATAATCAAAATTGTTCTTTACAAATAATTTGGCACAGAGGCTCACCTGATCAAGCATTGTATATTTTTTCTTGTTATGTGTTTCTCTACTACTATAGATAAAGATAGTCTTAAGCCTGCTCTCGTGGCTTAACTGGGTTTTAAACTGATCAATTCACTTTTCATTGAAACATCGGACGCCTGTAGACTGTTTGCTTAGGGTCGGATGAATGCGAGCCTCGTGAATAAGTAACACGGAAAGTGTGCAAAGGATATCTTCAAAGTTCTCGATAAAAATGTTTAATCTATTATGAGTTGCATATATCAGAGTTATATTATCTTTTGATTTTTTAATACCTTTAAAGAATATAACAAAAATAACTTCACGGATTTTTCTACCTGAAGGTGTAGGCAGCGGCTGCTAACCAGTGGGCAAGCGCCCCGCATCTGATATAGAAGTCATGTGATCAATTCCGGGCTCACACCAATAGATTTTTGGAATTCTTTTCGGTGTTATGTGTAATATATTTATAGAAACTGACAACTTTGTGGCCGTTGTATAGCATTAGGTTCCGCCACCTATTCTAGTTGCGACAAAACGATTCATCGAGTCGAGGTTAAACAGCCTCTGCCTATACGGAGTATAAAAAGGTGTACAGTTATGTTTTGTGAAGGGAGTTTAGTAAAGGGAGCAAATAAATTGTTACAGAGAAAGTTAAAGATCGACCCACACGGTACCACAACACACAGAGCGAGATTAATCTTAGTATCACGTCATCTTACCTGAGTATACGTAACCCCTTGGAGACCATCGCTCTCTCCACGCACCTGGCGAATGGCGCCTGCTGCCGCTCCTGTCAACACACAGGCGAGCAGTTATAGGGATTATCTATTAATCTCCTTACTGATCTTGTTGTAGGAGACAATACTGAAATATGCCAGCTGTGTCTATTGTAAAGCTGAAAAATATTTTTAGTACTACATTATTAGTTCCGTACCACATAAGGGTGCCATAGATTTGGTACGTCTATTGTAAAGTTAATCTTTGGTGAAAGGCCCATAACCTCAATAAATCCACCCCTATAATAATCTCATAAGCTACATTACACAAGGTTTGTTTATTTGTTTAGACCGGAACATATTTTATCTGTTAATACTGAATAAAAAATATACTCTTTTATTTTGCGTTGTTTCTCCGTGTAGCAAACAGTACTGATATATGCTAAATATTGGACAAACAAAGATTATAAGCTTGCAACGTTATATTTGGATACGTTTTTAAACCTTATGCTGTGTAGGTTTGAAGTAGAAATGCATTCACACCAGATCAATCATTAATCAATCAATTTACAAGAATCGATGACAATGCATCTTTAGCTTTATATCTTTAAATGCTGAGCAGCACTTAATAAAATTCTATAGGAAAAATTACTTGGCCAATTCTAAAGCACATATGCTTACTAGGGCTGGGTACTCCGTATCCAAGTGTTAAATATCATAAGCGTAGAAGTTACTTGATATTTTTAAATGACATTTTTCAAGAATGAAAATAAATGGTTGATCTTGAAATACCCGACTGCGAAAAATAATTCAATTTTAGCTACAAAACGATTTAAAGGTATTTTAAAAGTTATTTCACTCTATTACTACTAATACTACCTACTAACGTACCTATCTAAAACTCTGGAAATGATCCAAACTGCACAATTATTAGTAAATTGTTTAAAAATCTACTGGAAAAGCGTCATCGGGATAATTAATTTCCTCAAGGAAAACTGAATACTCTCTACTTTCCATGCACGATCATAAAAAAAATATTGCCGTGGGAAGTTTTCAAAGGTTCTTTGTCATAACACATTTTCTTGATGGGAATGGTTGGAACATTAATTATGGCTTTCAAACATGTTCTTCGACTGTGATAATATTTACCTGGCTCTTCAACATTTCATGATAATTAGATTGCCCACATAACTTCAAAGCTTTTTCTACCCGAAGGTGTAGGCAGCGGCTGTTAAGCTTCACCTAGCCAAATCGGTCACCCTGGCCGCCAATTGCCATAAACGGGGCACCAAGTTAGCAGTCATCGAAATTTATCACACTTAACTTCTGAAAAGAATTCTGAGAAATTATTGACATGAACTCTGTATCGATTCCGCGACTAATGAATCAAAAGCTGGGAGATCGACCACTGGATCACCAAGAATTATATTTTCCTAGATCGACCATTACTGACTTGCCCTATCACACTAGTCGTAAATATTGATTTCGCCACTCTTCTTTTGTCGATCTTTTCTAAATTTCCAATCTGTAAGCATTTATATTATCGACGCATGTATTGTCTAAGTGATTCCAATAACAGTAATGGTAAGCGACATGGCCAGGGTCAGGATAAAGTCACAAGTTCCACTTTGCGCCGGGATTGTGAACGTAAATACATTACAGTGGAGGCGGACGCGCTGAAAGCCTCTCGCCCACAGTTGACGAGATTAGATTACGTTTATAAATGGTTGTCAGCACTTAGATCCTATACTAGTACCTATTGCGACCACTTCACTTCTACGCTCGCTTCGTGGCCCCGTGGCTCCGTGGCTCCGTGGCTCCCGCTCGCTCTGCGCTTTCAATTTCATGCTTGATTCAATGTGCTTGATTTGATTTTCGATTTTGATTTATGTTCGTGGTCTTACTTCGCCGCATGATATTGATCCCGCTTCACACAAATATAATTTGATCTGCCCATTGCCACTGTTCACTATCTAGTGTTCCGTTGTTCTTTCAAGGTTCGAGACCGTCGGTTATATAAGTTATTTTTCTTCCTGTTAGATTAATGTAACTTATATCTTGCTTACGGTTAACGGTACAGTAAAGGTACAGAAAATATTCATACATAGCTTTCAATAAGCGGTTGGAAGTATTATGGTAGAGGCGTGCATATCACCCATTTTTCATGGGAGGCTAATGTTAGCGTTGCCGGACTTTAAGATGCGTTAGGGATAAGGAGGGGAAGGGATTGAGGGCGCACCTCCGGATACCTTCACTTGATTTGAGTTACTTTACGGCGATTTTCACCAGTTAACCTGGCCCATTCAAGCAACGTGCACACACACACACACAACGTACGCACAACAAAAGATCAATTTGTTCAAAGTCTTTACGCCTCTGGATTAATAGTTCTTCATAGATAAGTTATTTAAATGCATTAACACAAAATGTTACAGTACCTACTCGTTGAGCTGACAACGAATTGTTGAACGTAATTCAATTACAAACGAAACAGACGAATGAATATTGAATTAATTAACTCTGAAATAATTAATTGCTGTAATATTGCGTCCATTGTACATTTACATTAATTTGTGATGTTGTTCTGATGACTCGAGGGGTGACAAAAAAAATTTTGGAGATGGAGTAGCTCTGGTACTGAGTTGTTTCCTCTATCTGTATGTGCATGTTGTTTAAGGTCTCGGTGGTCCAGTGGTCGAGCACCACGCTTCTAAATCCAGAAGTAGGGGGTCCAAATCCTGGCTCACACCAAGGACTTCCCGAAATAAATCATAATATCGATGACTGAAAATTTTGTGCCCGGTATGGCAATAGGTTCGCCACCTACTCCATTCGCCACCTATCCACCACAGCCGCAGGTGTATGCGGGTAGAAAAGGCGTGAAGTTATTTTCTATGTTGTAATAGTTTTGTGTCCATCAATATATTATAAGCCCATCATAGACTCCGTGGAATCCTACTGAATTATAGTCTACAGATGGAATACTAGCTCATAACAATAATTATAGTCTACAGCTGGAATACTAGCTCACAACAATAATTATAGTCTATAGCTGGAATACTAGCTCACAACAATAATTATAGTCTACAGCTGGAATACTAGCTCACAACAATAACTTATTCTTCTTGGAAGCAATATCCATGACTGACAAAATTTTTGCAAATTCACCTATTTGATTTGGCACGTTAAAATTTACCCTACACCTTAGCTTTCTAACGTGTTGGGTAACTTTGTAGGGCTTACAAAAATGATTTAATTTAATTTGGATGTCATAGTTTTGACAATATAAGATAAATGATTACAAATCATACGGTGATCAATAATAAATGGACTGCTGAAATTGATATGAAAAGTTCAAGGCCGCTGGGAATGTCATTATTAATTCAAAGTTTTGAAATCATTTTTTTCTTTTGTTTAGATGATATCCAAAATAGTTGTGGTTGATGTTGATGTATTATTTTCATAACATAGCATAATATAACTTCACGCCTTTGTTACCCGAAGGTGTAGGCAGCGGCTGTTAAGCCTCGTCTCGCCGTTACATTTACGTCCCAAATGGAATTGGTGGCGAACCTATTGTCATACCAGGCACAATTTTTTTTCAGTCATCGATATTTATCACACTTAACTTCCGATCATTATTTTCATACATACACCCCAAATCCCTTGCGTGGTGAGCAGAGAGAACAGAGCGCCATAAGGCACGATTCTTACACACCTCACTCGCTTCGTTGACTTTCATAACTCTTTTCGTGCACGCGCGTTACGTCGATTTCGTAAACATTTCAATTACAGATATTATATTTCTATTAGGTAACTGTTAAGTAAGTTATTAAAAAGTTCAATTTTCACGATTTATTTTAAATTCTATCGTAAGACCGATACTTAATAAGCACAGCGCAAGTAATTAAGTGAACGCCATAGCGGTCAGCGTAGCGACGCATTAATAATTCTAAGTATATTTAAGGCGTCTTTAAAATAGACGACGCCAATAGAACAAATTTCTATCTACTAAGCCACTGGGCTGCAGTAGACGACAACTGAGGTATATAATTGTATCATTATACCTAAGCGATAATACATGGAGCCCAGAGGCTTCATACGAGCATTGCCAACACTTTCAAAACATTTGCTATTCTTCGAACAGGTTTGTAAGCCTTTGGGCTATCGTCCGACTACCCTACTCGGACGATAGCCCGTGATATTTTATTGCGTCAGATATTTTTTTCCGTTCACATACTTCTAAAGTGCGTGTTTTGAATGAGAACGGCTAATTTCATCAGATCTCAAATAAAACATATGACCTAGCAGATGTTACCGGCCGCTTGTCAACCACGTGATTAATGTCTCAGTTATTGCACGCCGCACGTCACCCGCGAGAGTGATTTGTAGCGCTTCGTATGCTCTGCGGTCATAGTAACCGTTGACCGATTATATCATTTGGAAATTTTCGGGATTAAATTGAATATTACTCTATTGCTGTGTGGCGCCGGCTTAGAATACCACCACCCCATCTCTTCCCGTGGGTGTCGTAAAAGGCGACTAAGGGAAAAGCTGGAGGAATGGGCAGCAGCATTCTCTCCCAACAAAATACAGCCTACTACGATCGCCAACCCGCCTGCCAAGCGTGGCGATTATGGCAAAAACCCCCCATGGTACTACAAGGAAAAGCTACGGCCCCCAGTCACAGCAGCTCCGCTATTCCGTTGGCTCACGGTAGCGGGCTCGGTAACGGCGGAGTAGGGGGTGCTAAAAATCACCGGTCGCGACACGGCTACCATAAAAAACGAACTTTGGCCCTGGTAACACACAACATACGCACGCTTAGGACTGACGAGAGGATCACCGAACTGGAAGAAGAACTGAGTAAGATTCGATGGGACATTGTGGGATTATCGGAAGTCCGAAGACAGGGGGAGGATACGGTAATCCTGCGGTCTGGAAACTTGCTCTTCTACCGGGAAGGCGATAACACCTCGCAAGGTGGTGTCGGATTTATCGTTCACCGGTCTCTAGTAGCCAACGTGGAGAGGATCGAGAGTGTGTCGACAAGGGTAGCGTACCTTATACTCAGAATATCCAAGGGATATTCGCTGAAGGTCATACAGGTTTACGCGCCGACCTCAACACACCCCGACGACGAAGTGGAGGCCTTATACGAGGATATCTCGAAAGCCATCCACTCGTCCAAAACCTACTTCACTGTGGTTATGGGAGACTTCAACGCTAAACTAGGCACGAGGAAAGACGATGAGCTGAGGGTGGGGCAATTCGGTGTTGGACAGAGAAACCAGAGGGGTCAAAAAATGGCTGAATTTCTGGAGAAGGAGGGCCTCTTTATGATGAATTCCTTCTTCAGAAAACAGCCACAAAGGAAATGGACCTGGATTAGCCCCGATGGTTCAACAAGGAATGAGATAGACTTCATCTTGTCAGACAAACGACATATATTCAACGATGTCTCAGTGATCAACAGAGTGAAAACTGGGAGTGATCACAGACTAGTTAGAGGCATGTTGAATCTCTGTGTCAAAGTCGAGCGGTCACGTCGGATGAGATCTACTTTGCGTCCTTCACCTGTTCAATACCAAAACCCAGAAAACTTTCAGCTCGAACTCCAAAACCGCTTCCAATGCCTAGATGAGTGTGAAACAGTGGACGATATGAACAGCAGGATAGTGGAAGTTGTGCATGCCGTCGGTGCTAAATTTTTTAGTAAGCGACGTGCAAATAGAACTCAAAAACTGTCGGAACCTACTCTCAGTCTCATGAAAGAGAGACGAGAAATTTCAACGCAGTCTTCGGCCGATTGCTCCAAACTCAGGCAGCTAAATAGGCAGATCTCGAAAAATATACGACGCGATATTCGCAAATTTAACACCCAGCGGATACAAGAAGCTATAGAGCGAAACCAAGGCTCTAAAGTATTCGCAAGAGATCTGTCTAATGGGCAGAGTCAATTGACTAAATTGAAGAAGGATAACGGCGTCGTTGTTTCTTCCAAAGATGAGATTCTGGGAGAGGTTCAGAAGTTCTATAGACAGTTATATGAGTCTTCACAAACTCCTGCTGTCGGCTTGGCTCGAGATCTCAGATCCAAGCTAATTCGGCACTACAGCGAAGACATCCCGGACGTCAGTCTGTACGAGATCAGAATGGCTCTCAAGCAGCTAAAGAACGGAAAGGCACCGGGTGACGATAGAATTACTACCGAACTTCTGAAGGCGGGTGGTACACCGATCCTTAAGGCCCTTCAGAAACTTTTTAATTCTGTCGTGCTCGGGGGCGACGTTCCAGGGGCATGGACCAGGAGCGTGGGGGTGTTATTTTTCAAAAAGGGTGATACAACTCGCTTGAAAAATTGTAGACCCATCTCGCTTTTGAGCCATGTCTATAAGCTGTTCTCGAGGGTCATTACAAATCGACTCTCGCGCAGGCTCGACGACTTCCAGCCTCCCGAACAAGCCGGTTTCCGGAAAGGATATAGTACCATAGACCACATACACACACTACGCCAAATTATACAAAAGACCGAGGAGTATAATCAGCCTTTGTGCCTGGCGTTTGTGGACTATGAGAAAGCCTTTGATTCCGTCGAAACTTGGGCAGTGCTTCAGTCCCTCCAGAGATGCCAAATTGACTATCGGTATATCGAAGTGTTGCAGTGTTTGTATAGAAACGCCACTATTCTTCGTACTCCCAGACCCAATCCGGACGTCAGTCCGGATTGGGTCTGGGAGTACGAATCCCATTCCATTGCAGAAAGGTGTCAGACAAGGGGATGTAATTTCCCCGAAGCTGTTCACCGCTGCATTGGAGGACGTATTCAAACTCCTGGATTGGTCTGGACTAGGCATCAACATCAACGGCGAATACATCACTCACCTTCGATTTGCCGACGATATCGTGGTCATGGCAGAGTCACTGGAGGACCTTGGTACAATGCTCAAGGATCTCAGCAGATTTTCCCAACAAGTAGGTCTCAGAATGAACATGGACAAAACCAAAATAATGTTCAACGCCCATGTCATTCAAGCACCGGTTACTGTTGGCGATGCGATCCTCGAAGTTGTCGACCACTATGTTTACCTAGGACAAACAGTCCAGCTAGGTAGAGCCAACTTCGAGAAAGAGATAAACCGACGGATTCAACTCGGTTGGGCAGCGTTCGGGAAACTAAGGGAAATCTTCTCGTCCAAAATCCCACAGTGCCTGAAGTCTAAGGTCTATGACCAATGTGTGTTACCAGTGATGACATACGGAGCTGAGACGTGGTCTCTGAATGTTGGCCTCATGACGAAGCTCAAGGTGGCTCAGCGCGCTATGGAACGGGCTATGCTTGGAATCTCTCTGCGCGACAAAATCCGCAATACGGAGATACGCAAGAGATCTGGCGTGACCGACATAGCCCGGAAAGTTAGCACGTTGAAGTGGAGATGGGCTGGCCACATCGCTCGACGAACCGATTACCGCTGGGGTAAAAAGGTGCTCGAGTGGCGACCACGTACCGGTCAACGCGGAGTAGGCCGTCCCCCCACTAGGTGGACCGACGACCTGGTGAAATCCGCGGGAGGACGATGGATGCAGGTTGCACAGGACCGGCAGTTGTGGCGCTCTATGGGGGAGACCTACGTCCAGCAGTGGACCTCGAAGGGCTGATGATGATGATGATGATGATTACTCTATTTAGTTTGATTGTAAAATAAGGTTCCTAATGTTCCCTTTTGATGTAAGGAATATATAATAGAGGCGTCATAGATTTCCCCGTATAAGATAACAGTATAATTTAATATTAACTTCAACATTATTTCTTCCTACTTTCTACCTGCGTATCGACTCACTTCAATATAAAATAAATAAATACAAGCTACGTATAAATTAACTCATGCATACATGGTTTATCATTAAACGAAACTGATGCCTGATTCACTGGATCTTTGATTATATTTATGAGGTCACCAATGTAAAAATATTTTCTAGAATTTGATTAGTGGATTCTAAGGTAAGATGAGATAAGTTGTAATACTAAACAATCATGCTGTAGTTATGTACTAAATTAGATACCATTCACCAAAAGTATCACCGTGGTGGGCGATTGCGGTGGAATGTTGCTGTGCCCTGCCCTCTTTCCAAAACATTTTTTTTTTTTGGGATAAGAGGGCAAACGAGCAGGCGTGTCACCTGATGGTAAGCAACCAACGCCGCCCATGGACACCAGCAACACATAGTGTTACTGTTGCGTTGCCAACCTTTAAGGGATAGGGGATAGGAAAGGATGGGGAAGGGAGGTAGGCCTCCGGATACCTCTCTCTCCGAACGAAACGCGGCATGAGCCACTTTACGTCGGTCTTCTGAGAGGTCATGGTATTTCACCGGTCGAGCCGGCCCATTCATGCAGCGAACTGCTTGGCTGTACCACTGTCAACATAATAAACATACTCAGAACACTATTTAAATTTAGAGTATTTCTTTAAAAACACTGTCCCTATAAACCGCTGAAACAGAACATAACTGTACGGAATCCTGATCGCCTACTATCTAACCGTAACTTTCCGAATGATCTCAGCGAGATACATCGAGCCCGTGGTTGCGATTAGTTACACTTGAATTTCTCGAGGGACTCGCTCCAACCAATTTGTATACCAACAGCTGAAACTTGATCAAAATTACCTGTCAACAACATTACAGTACTGAACATCTCACCTTGGCTTTTTTACATCTTACCATAGCCTGGCTTAAACGTCTGAAATTAATTTCATAGCCAGACGAGTGACGTGGCAACACCATCGTCATATTATTATACAATATGTTAAAAATCGGACGCGTCGACGCATAATAGCCGCTGTCCACACCTTCGGTAACAAAAAGCGTTAGATTGCAAAACGCAAAAAACTAATAAATAAAAGATTTATTGAATTTATTTTCTTAATGAGCACAACAGTTGGTGAGTTACAATACCGTCACGTGCCCAGGTGGGATCATGTAGAGGAGAGGGATAATGTCCACAGTTGTTTGAGGACCAAGTAATTAATATCTCGTTATGGTAAATAGTACCTGGACTGAACTGGATAGTTACGTGACAGCTTGTTCTGGAAAACTGTAAAAACAGGCTTGTTTGTTTTGTAATATTATTTTACAATATTGGCAGAGAACCACGAAATCTCAATTCGTTACCTATAAAGATTTCGAGGATTTAGTATAATAATATGTTGTATATAACATAACATAACATAACTTCACGCCTTTTGTTACCCGAAGGTGTAGGCAGCGGCTGTTAAGCCTCGTCTCGCCGATATGTTTACGTCCCAAATAGATAAATAACGCTATCTTACTTACGGCGCATAACTTGAACATTTTGAGTGTTATTTAAAAATATCAATATAGAACAAATAAGAAATAAAATAGACATTATTTGTTATTGAAAATAAAATGAGAAACAAATTGAAATATTTGTTATTGAAAATATAATAAAGAGAGGCATGAAATAAAACATAACGGCTCTTTTCTAACAACCAGCCCCTAACAGACGCGCCCCCTTACATATAACGATACGGACATCAAAATATTTTGTTTGTTTAGCTAGCTCCATCCTTATTTACAGTGTCTGTCTGTTTATCTTCTATTATAGGATAATACTTTCTATTAAGAAGCTAATTATCTATTTGAACAATAAAATATATATAGTTTTTTTATATATCTTATGTTTTTGATATTTAACGTTTCTCGTAAACATTTACGTAATAATATTAAAAATATGTAAACACTAATTTAATCTAAATACTCATTTTATTGAAATCGTACAGTGTAAAAGACCAATACAAAAAGGGTGGCGTTATTTAGTTTGAGCTGTCGGCATGGCCGCCAGCTTGTCTCAACTATGAAACTGACGTCCGACAAGAAGTTTCACACCGACTCGCCAAATTCATGAATAATTCAGGAGCCACTTTTCAATTACTAACAATAAATTGAAGCCTTAAACAAGAGTTATGTAACAAACATTGGTCCGACGCGCCGCGACTCTCTCGGAATATCGTTGTGCTCGCTTTAGAGCTGTTGTGTCTACAACCAAAGTGCTATTTGATTATGAAGTTATCTCAGTAACTAGGATGGAACAGGTCTTGTATTGACGGAATTTAGTATTATAGAAAGTACACAGGGATAATGAGGGATAAAACATATGACACTTGCGCCTCTAAAAGATCATTGAAACTTCGACTATTATTTATTTTTAACCGACTTCGAAAAAAGGGGGAGGTTCTCAATTCGTCTGTATGTATATTTTTTTTTTATGTCTGTTCAGCGATATTTTCGTCAATTATTGACGGTTTTCAAAAATTTTTTTTGATCGATTGTGTTTACTTTCGAGATGGTCCCATTTTCACCAGGTCAGGATCTGATGATGGAAACCAGGAGAAATCGAAGGCAACCTCCGAAAATTTTATGCGAGTATGGTGTTTTTGATACGTAATAGTGATGTCTTAGGGATATTCTTTATGGTGTCAACATCTGATGCTGCTGTGCTGATGAAAAAGCCACCGAAATCCTCAACGGTTAGGAGTTTGGAGACAGTACCGCAGTTAGTCGATGGAAACTGTTTAGTGGTGTATAGGACTAACGTGTTGCTTGGAAGATAAGCTTAAATCCATATCTGATACTGCTGTGCTGATGATGAAGCTGCGGAACTCTTAAACGGTTAGGAGTTACAACACAATACTGTGAAATGTTTTTTTTTTGCAATACTTTCAAGGCTACGATTGGTCTTCATTCGGGCTGCAGTGTTATTGTCTACCAATGATAATAACAAAAATATAAATACTTAGCAAATATTATCATACTCTTTTATCTAATTACCTACTTATGACAATAGGGAGCTACCCTAAAAATATCAACCATTTAACAAACGGACTTGTAACCAGTGATAATATATTTAATAAACTGAAAGCCATGTAAATAAACTAACTTCTATTGAAGTTCACAACTCATTAATATCACTAAAACTCGTGAAAAAAATTACTTAGAAAAAAAAAAGTTAAACCGACTTCTAGAAACGTAAACCACAATATATTTAAGTAAATGAAAACAGTACTTCTATAACTAAAAAGCGATAAATAACGAAACTTACTCATTTGTATACTTAATACAATATACAAAACGTAATACTTTTATAAAGTAGGGGAGGTAGTGGAGGCATGGGCAGTAGGGAGAAATGGGCACCCCCCTTTTATTCTGATTTGATCATAGATTTTATATTTTTCTTGATTTGTTAGTTTTCTTTACCAACTGGAAACACTGTTAATCTATAGGGTATATGTAATTTCTGTAAGTTATCAAACACAAACACGTTTAAAGATTTTGGGCTAGTAAAAGTAAACATTTTGTTGTGGTTTCGGATCGTAATAAAGATAAAACTAATAAAAGGTATGTGTATTTTTTATTATTTATCTATTGTATATTTACTAATCTATATATTAAACTGAAATTTAAGCCTAAATATGAAGATTCATTAAAATGCCGGTAACATGAGTCGTAAATGTATACAGAAGGAGCAATGGACATTTGGATGATAGGGAGGTTTGGGCGTGCCCAATGCTCCCTCTTACTATGTTCAGTATAGAAAAATTGTTAACAATTAGTTTATTTTTAATTAACATAACATAACTTCACGCCAGTTTTACCCGAAGAAGAAGGCAGCGGCTGTTACGCCTCGTTTCTCCGTTATGTTCACGTCCCAAATGGAATAGGTGGCGACCCTATTGCTATACCGGGCACAAAGTTAGTCATCGATATTTATCACACATAACTTCCGAAAATTACGAAAAGTCGTAGTGAAAAGTCGTGTGTAGGTGGTAGATCCAAGCAGTTCGCTGCATGAATGGGCCTAATTGTTAACAATTTTTCTATACTGAACATAGTAAGAGGGAGCATTGGGCATGCCCAAACCTCCCCATCATCCAAATGCCCATTGCCGAAGAAATTACCGGTATTTTAATGAATCTTCACATTTAGGCTTAAATTTCAGTTTAATATATAGATTAGTAAATATACAATAGATAAATAATAAAAAATACACATACCTTTTATTAGTTTTATCTTTATTACGATCCGAAACCACAACAAAATGTTTACTTTTACTAGCCCAAAATCTTTAAACGTGTTTGTGTTTGATAACTTACAGAAATTACATATACCCTATGGATTAACAGTGTTTCCAGTTGGTAAAGAAAACTAACAAATCAAGAAAAATATAAAATCTATGATCAAATCAGAATAAAAGGGGGGTGCCCATGTCTCCCTACTGCCCATGCCTCCACTACCTCCCCTACTTTATAAAAGTATTACGTTTTGTATATTGTATTAAGTATACAAATTAGAAAGTTACGTTATTTATCGCTTTTTAGTTATGAAGGTACTGTTTTAATTTACTTAAAGATTTTGTGGTTTACGTTTCTAGAAGTCGGTTTAACTTTTTTTTAAAGTAATTTTTATCTAAATGCAAATAAAACCAGGGTTTATTAAAAAATATCCCATAAGTATAAATAATTTCTTTGTTGTTGTTCCCTTACAGCGCTATTACAACAATAGGTCTACCCTTAATGACGTCATTAGTAAAATAATGACGTCAATTATCTCGTCTGTCTAAGCGACAGATTAAAATAATTGCGATAGCAAAATTAATATTTGAGTTCGGAGTTTGTTAGAACTTCGCAAAGTATATTTGAGGGTAGTTACTTCCAATGACTTTGAAGAGAATGAATGAACATTATTAAGTAATGAATCAGGTTTTAATTGATTGATTGATTGATAAACTGTCATATTTAGGAATAATACTTAAACTTATGAGAAGATAACAGTCGAATTATTTAGTTTAAATAGTAGGTGTATACTTAACATCAAGCAGAATTTATTAAAGAGTGGGCTGAAAAAAGTTATAAAACTTGCTAAAGCCGTATAATTGAGTGCGGGGAAAAAATATAGAAATATACAGACGCAATGAAAATCTAAGTTGTAAAAGGGTCACTGTAATGGTTTATTTACCATTAACATTATTTAATATTAATCAAACATAGGTACAGACAGATGATATTTTTCAAGCTGAAACTTTAGGAATGAAAAAAGATCTTTACAAATATTTTTTGTGTTCACTTTACGGATCTCACCTGATGGTAAGTGATTAAATACGCCCATGCAGGTGTCCCTGCGACACAGATAGTGTTACAGTTTAGATCCCAGCCTATAAGGGCGTGGGGTGGGAAGGGAGAGGGAAGGGAGTTTGACCCTTGGATACCTCTCGCACCGAACTAGATTCGTCAAGAGCCAGTTCAAGTCGATATTCTGAGAGGTCGTGGTATTTTACGAGTCGAGCGGGCCCATTCATACAGCGAACTGCGCAGCTTTACCACTGTTGGAATAACTCACTCACTGTTTTAACAAAAATAAATGTGAGCAACGTTAAGATTGTAATATTATAGATATAGTATGATATAGTCTGTTCAGTGATTAACAAAGATTTCCGAACAGTTCCTAGTGTATATTACCATTCAAGTAGAAGTGTGTCTTATAAAGAGCTGTCTATCAAAATAAATGTTGTTGTAACAACCATTTCGTTAATGTCTCTTTTCACACTGTTTTCTTATGAAGAAACACAAAGCCGGCGAGGTTCCCGTTTGGTTTTTATGCGAAAACTTAGTGAAGCCAATAGTTTTTATTGCCGCCTGTAACACCATACAGAGACCCCAATATATTTTGTTTAAATATTACTTCGTAAAATACTTTCTTGTGCTCACGTCGCTAAAGTTATACTTATTGGATCGTTATATCGATTAGGGTCGCATGGATATTTTCGTTTAGCACTTATGCGATATTTAGGTATTTACTTAGCTAGCAGCTACATGGTTAGGTATCTTTAGAATTATCTCTACTGCTCCGAGTTGAAATTCTAGTACATAATAATATCAATTATCTTCTTTTATTTTAATATAAGGGTTAAATGATGAGTAATTTCTGTTTATTTATGCAAATAAGCTCCACCATTTTATACATAGGACTAAGTAATTAAATAGTAAGGCTGAGACATAATGCGAAACTGCCTTTATTTTGGCAAGTCCTGCATGAACATTTATATGTAGTTACCGTTTCGCCAACTTACGCCAATTATATGTATCACACAATATGGCCAAGACACACATTACATGACCAAATAGATAGGAAGGCGATGTTAGGAGCCTCAAAAATCGACGCGCGTACATGAAAAGAGTTATGAAAGTCAACGAAGCGAATGAGGCGTGTAAGAATCGTGCCTTATGGCGCTCTGTTCTCTCTGCCTACCAAGCAAGGGATTTGGCATGAAGTTATGTATGTATGTATGTACATAATACTACCCTCACCTGGGTTTTCAGAGCGTGAAGTTTTGTAACACAGTTAATTTATTTTAATGGTATATTCCAGCTCACAGAAGCACATAAAAAGTGAGGTCAATAAACTTGTGAATGCTTGCATCGATCATTGAGAGCGCCGCAATGTTTCCTGTTTACGTGAGCAATATTTCATATTGAAGTTAATCTCTCTTTTTCGGCTCGTCTGCGTCACAGTGACTCAATGACGCGGTGACGCGCTCCCTATTGTGCGCCGCTGTAAAACATGTCAGGAGTTTTCGTGGGGTGACATCACGGATTTAGCCCCCACATGGAGGCTAGGAATAAAGTATGGGTTTGATCTGGGAACGGGAACATTCCGTAATTTGTATTTGGTTGTATTTTTTTTATTTATCAGCGAGACATGACACGTTGAAAGTTTAAAGTTTCTGTAAACTCTTTGGTATTTTAGATATTAACTTTTTGATATTTTTAAATCGTGTGTGTCGAAATTTGTATTTGAATTTTTAAAAACATTTTGTTTTAAAAAAAGATTCGAGTGTCAATGAATAAAAAAGAGGACTTGGATGTTGATTTTTATATCGAGAGGTTGTGTAAAATACCAAAAGAGAATATCGAAATTATCAAGCGTATCATTGAGAATTGAAATATGAACAGAAGTCTGATGTGGTGCAATGGATAAAGCGACAAAGTAAAAGAAGTCTGATGTGGTGCAATCGACAACGCTACCAATAAAAAGGTCATGTACACATAATTATCTAATATATACTATGATTTAATCTGTTGGCATTATTATTTGATACACATGCACTGAGCTCCTAAATACCCTAGGAATGAATAACTGAGCTGAGTCATTTTATATAGTGGTTCTCACGTTGGTTCTACCAATATCATAAAGATTGGGAAGCCGAGAGAACGAAGCCGTTACAGTTCCTATTTTCTTGTGGCTTACTTGCCATTGCCGTGTACATTTTTTATTTGGAAAGTTAACTTCATCGATATTTATCACACATAATTTCCGAAAACAATTTCGAAAAGTCAATGGTGTGACCCAATGTCAGGAATCGAACCCCCGACCTCTGGATTCAGAAGCGGGTGCTCGGCTCGATCACTGGAAACTAGCCGACCCGGCAAATGTTGTCTTGCCAAAAAATAAAATTTAAAAATAGTGATTGATCGTAGGGGGTTGAAAATTGAGGGTTGTATGTATTTTTAACCGACTTCTAAAAGGGGAGGAGGTTCTCAATTCGTCTGTATGTATAATATATATTTTTTTATGTATGTTCACCGATATGTTCGTCAATTATGGACAGATTTCAATAATTTTTTTTTCGTTGTATAATGTTGACCTCCGTGATGGTCCAATTTTCACCAGGTCAGGATCTGATGATGGGAACCAGGAAAAATCGATAGCATCTACCAAAAAATGTATGAGAGTATGGTGTTTTCGTTACGTAATAGCGATTTCTTAGGGATATTCTTTATGGTATCAACATTTGATGCTGCTGCGCTGATGGAAAAGCCACAAAACTCCTCAACAGTTAGGAGTTTGAAGACAGCACTACAATAGGTCGATAGGAACTACTTGACAGTATGTAGGGCTAGCGTGTTGCTTGTGAGGTGAGCTTGAATATACACCTGATGCTGCTATGCTGATGAAGAAGCCACAGAACTCTTTAACGGTTAGGAGTTGGGAGACAGTACTGCAGTTAGTCGATGGAAAGTGTTTAGTAGTATATAGGACTAACGTGTTGCTTGGGAGGTATGCTTGAATCAACGTCTGATACTGCTGTGCTGATGATGAAGCTACAGAACTCTTAAACGGCCTAGCCGTTTAAGCGTTCTGTGGCTTCATCAGTTAGGACACAATTCTGTAAAAATGTTTTTTTTTCTGCAATAGTTTCCAGGCTACGATTGGCCTTCATTCGGGCTGCAGTGTTATTGGATAATGATAATTACAAAATTATAAATACTTAGCAAGTACTATCGTACACTTTTATCTAAGTACCTGTTTATGACAATTATAGCTCCCTTAAAATATCAACCATTTAACAAACGAACTTGTAATTACTTATAATATATTTATTAAACTGAAAGACATGTAAATGAACTAACTTCTATTGAAGTTTACAACTCAATAATATCACTAAAACTCGTGAAAAAAATAACTTAAAAAAAAAGTTAAACCGACAGAAACGTAAACCACAAAATCTTTAAGTATATGAAAACACTACCTCTATAACTAAAAAGCGATAAATAACGTAATTTACTTATTTGTATACTTAATGTTTACAGCCTAAAGCGAAAGAAATTATACTTACGCAAGCTTCCTGTTTATAACTAGATATTTTAAATAACACAATATTGTGTATATACCGCTCCCCTTCTAATGCTAACGCTACTGGATTTATAAACTCTCTCTCAACTGTTTTAACTAACCTAAACAGCAAAAACAACATTATAATAGCAGGTGATATCAACATTAGCATTAGACTCAAGCCGGAGGAACCCAGCCAAGAATACACCAATAGAATTAACTATTTGATTGCTCATTAAAACAACTTTTAGGATTATATCGCGTTTATTTCTTATTTATTTATATTTATTTCCCGACGTTTCATCACTCGTGAAAATGATCTCTGTAAAGAGTTCGAAATGTCGGGAATATATAAAAAAAATGGGTGCGTGTACTTATGTACGCGCGTGAGAAGTTATACTTCTTTGGAATCATTAAAATATATATATTTTTTAATTATTAAATATAATTATTAAAAACAAAATTTAGAGAATAATAAATATATAAGACATTATTTTGTAAATATTAAATAACCAATAATAAGTATTTAACATTAATAATTTAATAATATTTAGTGTTAATTATATTAAACAAAAGTATTTTAATTTATATCAATAAATAATACATACGGATAGTTAACCTCAATTATATTGGAGCACTTGAAAAAGTATATAGGCACAATTGTTTTCACTAATATTCACAAATAGTAAGTAATATCAATCAAAATATTCAATTTAAATCACTACTGAATATAATTTATTAGCACATATATAATTCGCACTTGTATGAAACTAAAACTTCATTCTGTTAATTTTGTGTCACAGATGCGCGCGCATCTTAAAATTTCACTCTCATATTTTTTTCATAATGCGCCTAAAGAAGTATAACTTCAATAAATAAGAAATAAACGCGATATAATCCTAAAAGTTGTTTTAATGAATGAGATTCGCGAAAGTCTTAGAAATAAATATTTGATTGCTCTCTCTTCCTATGGAATTCTAGCGGGGCATACACTACCCACGAGGAATGTAAACTGTTTGGATCATTACATGCTCAAAATTAATTCAAACAAAAACTCGGCATATATTGCTGTGTTCCCGACCACAGTTACAGATCATTTTACTACCTTACCGTGTCTGTCAAAAACCAAACCTGAAAGCACTTTTATTAAGATGAAATCTAACATAGACTATACAAAGTCTCTGCTATTACTACAACAAAGTGACATCTCTAATCTTCTCACATGTAATGATCCAACGCTTATAACTCAAAGTTTGTTATGACACATTACTGAATGTATCAGTACCAGTACCACCGTCACAGTAATTGCTAAGAGTCAGCGCACACTAAAGCCATGAATTACTCCGGGTATTCTACGCTGTATCAGACACAGGAACCATTTACAAGAAAAATTAAGAAAAGACCCTTGTAATGACATTTTAATGATCACCTATATTCGATACAGGAACTACTGTAACAATCTTATTAAAAAACTTAGACGACGAACTTAGTTAACGAATTCCATAAAAGATAATAAACAGTTGTGGAAAAGTATAAAACAGATTACCGATTCTAATAAACGACGGGAAAATAGGAGTGAATTAATTAACATAAAGAGTAATCCTATCGAGTCCGTAGACTATGTCAACAGCTATTTCGCTAGTATAGGAAAGCAGCTAGCTCTAAATATACAAGCCAGCCCAGGGGCTATTCCAACTTCTAACAAAAATCTAGAAATGCCCCAATTTAACTCGTTTGTTCTACTGGAAACGGACACAGGTGAAGTTGAATCCACTTTAATGAGTTTAAAATCAAGGAGTACCCCTGGCTGGGATAAAATACCTATTGGCTTCCTAAAATACGCAAAGAATGAGCTCGTTCCTATCATAACGCATCTCGTTAATCTTTGTTTTCAACAAGGTGTATTCCCATTTCAGCACTATAGAAAAGTAAACACACACACGTACACACACACACACACACGAGCACACACACACACTCGTATAAGAACACATAATAACGCACTGGAATATCAGTTACACAAGTATTATACGTATGCCTTGTAGACACTCAGAACCAAACCAAAATTGTTTTTTATATAAATCTTAACTATGGAAGAGCGTGGTCACCTGACACAGACACTCGCTGCTTAAAAGGTGACCTCGATCAAATTAACTTATTTGTAAAGTGGTTAAAGATCAATAAATATATTATTATTATTGTTTTATTCTATCCCTTTGGATCTCAGCAATTGCTGGTAAAATTGACGAGCTACTCACGGGCTTACACCAAGTGAGTAACATCATTGCCTACTGAAGTTGGTGCTTGTGTAGTTGATGTGAGGAATCGTCTCACTATGGAGCATGTGTCAATGATAAGTGATTTCTGTAAGGATATGTATGTAGCTTTGTGTAAATCTAGTTATTCTATGTACGACGCGTATGCATGTAAAAATTTAGGAATAAGACCTGAGGAGGATATTATTATTGGTACTATTTTGACTACGTTTTTTTGCCATATTTGTCGTATTTTATCTACCAAGGGGATGTATTTTTGTATTTTCTCTGTATATTTCTTGTTAATGTTTTCTGAATTAGGTATCGATATGTCTATTAAATATGTTACTTTTTGGTCTTTAATGGTTAGTATAATGTAAGGTCTATTATTTTGTGTGGTTTTATCGGTGACTAGCAGACCGCGCGAAATTCGTACCGCGATATTTTATACATTTTCCACTAAAAATATTATTGCCGCGATCATATTAATACCCCAAAGCTTTCCTTATAAATGGACTATCTAACACTATATTCTTTTTCAATTCAAGTTCCTGACATACATACATAACTTAACGCCAGATCCCTTGCTGGGTAGGTAGAGAGTACAAAGCGGCATAAGGCACGATTATTACACACCTTACTTGCTTAGCAGTTGATATTAGCGACTGACAACCTAGATATGATGAAAATAATAGCATATTTATTTCTAAGATTTTCGCGAATCTCACTCATAGATTAAAATCAAAATAATTTTATTTTTTATTAACCTGGAAACCAAGTTTCTTTTCTTTCTTTTTCTCAAAATATTACAAATAATAGCAATATCAATAGCCCGTTCAAAATTAAATAATAATCAGTTTTGAAGAACAGCCGCTGAGTTTTCTTGCTGGGTTCTTCTAAGGACTGGCCGCGTTTTTGACCCAGTGGTAGATTTTTTAACAAATACTTTTTTTAATACTGCTTGAACCTTTTTTTTTAATTGGTCACTAGGTTTTTTTTAAATTGACGACAATGACCAATTGAAAAAAAGGTTCAAGTAGTATTAAAAAAAACTAAAGATTGACAAAAACTTCTGATAAAGTCCCTGGTATTTCTATTGATTGAAGTTGATAATATTTTTTTATGGGATAGGGGGGCAAAGGAGTAAGCGTGTGACCTGATGGTAAGCAAAATGCGCCGCTCATGGACACCGGCAATCCTTATAGTGTTACCGTTGCGTTGCCGACCTTTAAGGGAGAATGATGGGGAAGGGAGGTGGACTTCCGGGTACCGCTCTCACCGAACGGAACGCGGCATGAGCCACTTTACGTCGATCTTCTGAAAGGTGGTGGTATTTCACCGCTTAAGCCGGCCCATTCATGCAGCTAACTGCTTATTATTTTAACTGCTATTATTTTCATCATATCTTGGTTGTTAGTTGCTAATATCAACAGCTAAGCAAGTAAGGTTTGTAGTAATCGTGCCTTATGGCGCTTTGTAATCTCTATCTACCCCACAAGGGATCTGGCGTGAAGTTAGATGGCGTGTTAGATAGTCCATTTATGAGGAAAGCATTGGGGTGTTAATATGATCGCGGCAATAATATTTTTAGTGGAAAATGTATAAAATATGGCGGTACGAAGTTCGCGCGGTCTGCTAGTTACATAATAAATATATACTACATACCCCAAAAGGGTATATACCCCAAAATATGATTAAATACCACAAACTCATTAGGACAAAAAAAAAACAAAAAAAATGTCTAAGGAAATTAAAAAAAACTACCTGCCAGCTATGAGCGGCGCTCATGACATATGATATGATATACTTAGTCATGCCATAAATATTGTAACAAAGAATTTTTTTTTTTTTAATTGCAAATAACATTTATTACAATGTGTTACTTTAATACATAAATATAAAACGATATAAAATATAAAAAGCTTATTCGAAGTGCTCTCCATTGGCTGCAATACAGGCTTTTAAACGTTGAGGCCAGTTATCAATAGAAACACGCACTCTTTCCATGGGAAAATTCTTCACTGCCAATCGTATGGATTGTTTTAGGGACTCTAAATTATTATGACGTTTAGAGCAAGCCGTATTCTCTAAAACTGACCACAAATCATAATCCAGTGGATTAAGATCGGGACTAGACGACAGCCAGTCTTCAGCTCTAATGAAGTCCGAAACGTTCGCTTCCAACCAAGATTGCGTGGACCGAGCTTTATGACCCGGTGCCGAGTCTTACTGGAAGGACCATACTTCATTATTGAACATGGTGTTATTAAGGGGCTTGACTACCTTTTCAAGAATGGTATCACACTTGTGCCGATGTTTTGATACCTTTTTCACAAAAATATGGCTCAGTCACTCCTTCGTAGCTAACACCCCACCAAACCATCACTGAAGTCGGATAATCCCCACGTTGCACTCTGTCAACTAATTGGGAAGCTTCCTTAGAGCTTTGAGCATAAATACGGTCATTTTGTTTGTTAAAATGTTGCTCAATTGTAAAAACTTTTTCATCCGTAAACAATATTTTTCTGTGACCTCCCTATGCGTACACGTGCTGCAGTAGTTGTTTAGATTTTAACACCCTTTTCTTTTTTAAATTATCAGTTAATAAATGACCAGTGCGCCTCTTATAGGCTGCAAGTCCTAAGTCATCTTTTAAAATACGTGACATTGTTCTAGGTGCTATCTTCATCTCCCGAGATAAAATCTTTTGCTTGCGGACAGGATTTCTTTGAATTCTTTCCCTTACTGCTTTGACCACCTTTTTCGTACGAACACTACGTGGACGGCCAGGTCTTTTTCTGTCACAAACAGAGGAGGTCTCATTGTACCTATTAATAGCCCGGTACACAAACATTTGACTAATACCAAGTGTATGGAGAGTTTTAAAAATTGCATTTGGCTCCATACCTACTTTGTCTAAAGCAATCACAGCGATTCGGTTCTCTTTATCACCCCACTCCAATTTTAATATCGCAAAATATTGTACAATGTATTGGCGCCAAAACGAGAAAACACAATGAACAATCGTATAAAAATGACAGATTCCAAATTTAAATGTAATATTTTTTTATTTTTAGTTGTAACAGTATTTATGGCCAGACTAAGTATATGTGCGCGGAATATTTGCCTAAGAAACGAATACTTACATTTTGTATTTTGCAATATCTTTTGAATTAAATATCCAAATTTAATCATTCAAAAAATTCTAAAAAGGTATTGAATCTATCTTTATATTGAACTAATTTATTTTGAGTAAACCATGGTAGAGAATAAAGAACTTTTAAAACGACATCACTATAATTATTTTTAAAAATTAAAAAAACTCTTATTGTGATATAACTACAACAGTTAGACATATGGCGTCGCGGACTTTTTTGACGACAATCATATGTTCTGTGAAAGAGTAGTACATTGTTTCGTTCTTTAATCAATAGTTTGTAGTTGTTTGCAGCGTTCGCGATGTAAGATTTTTTTTCGGGTCTTTTTCTTACACCTTGGGTTACATTAGTGGATTTATAGTAAGAATCCCTAATTTATTTTAAAATATAATATAGCCTAAAGCCTTCCTCGATAAGTGGACTATAACACCAGTGAAAGAATTTTTGAAATCGGACCCGTGGTTTCTGAGGCACATTCAAACAAACAAACTCTTCCGCTTTATAATATAAGTATAGATTATAAGTGCCATACAGAATACACTTTTCGCCGTTAACGTAGTTTGAGTTTTTTTTTTTAATTTATTGCACACCACAAAAAAAATCAAAATACACAATAACTTAAAATTAAAGTACAGGCAGGTACAATGGGCGGTCTAATCACTTACAACGATGTCTTACAGACAACCTTTGGATGGACTTGTTTGTTCGGTAAATGGGAGGTGGGGTGTACTATTTATGAATAACTGTATAAATACATGGCCATGTGCATAACTAATACACATTTATAAGTACAATACAGTAATACCCCGGACCTACGCGATAGGTGGGTCCGAGTGATTGCCGTGTAAGTCGAATTCGCATAAGTCGGGGTTCAACTTTGCATATAACATAACATAACATAACATAACTTCACGCCTTTTGTTACCCGAAGGTGTAGGCAGCGGCTGTTAAGCCTCGTCTCGCCGTTATGTTTACGTCCCAAATGGAATAGGTGGCGAACCTATTGCCATACCGGGCACAAAGTTTGTCAGTCATCGATATTTATCACACATAACTTCCGAAAACAATTTCGAAAAGTCATTGGTGTGAGCCAGTATCTGGAATCGAACCCCGGACCTCTGGATCAGAGGCCGTGCGCTCGCCCACTGCGCCACCGAGACTGTTGCATATAAATACATATAAAGTATGTTTAATCGCAAATATTTTAATTTAGAGTTTTATACATATATACACAAGAAAATTTAAACAGTATCTTAAATTACCGGAATGAATTTAGACTCAATTTTTGAGTTTGTGGTGCAGTAGCGATCATCCCGCTTTTGATTCAAGAAATAGTGGGTTCAAGTCTATTTTTCTACAATTTACCTATACTGAACATAGTAAGTATTGGGCATGCCCAAACCTCCCCATCTCCAAATGCCCATTGCTCCCTACATGTATACATTTTCGACTTAAGTTACCGGTATTTTAATCTTCATATTTAGGCTTAACTTTTAGTTTAATATATAGATTAGTAAATATACAATAGATAAATAATAAAAAATACACAAACCTTTTATTAGTTTTATCTTTATTACGATCCTAAACCACAACAAAATGTTTACTTTTACTAGCCCAAAATCTTTAAACGTGTTTGTGTTTGATACGTTACAGAAATTAAATATACCCTATAGATTAACAGTGTTTCCAGTTGGCAAAGAAAACTAACAAATCAAGAAAAATATAAAATCTATGATCAAATCAGAATAGGGGTGCCCATGTCTCCCTACTGCCCATGCCTCTCCTACCTCCCCTACCTATAATATATCTATACTTATATTATAAAGCGGAAGAGTTTGTTTGTTTGTTTGTTTGTTTGTTTGTTTGTTTGAACGCGCTAATCTCAGAAACCACCGGTCCGATTTCAAAAATTCTTTCACTGGTGTATAGTCCATTTATCGAGGAAGGCTTTAGGCTATATTATATTTTCAAATAAATTAGGGATCCTTACTATAAGTTCAATAATGTAACCCAAGGTGTAAGAAAAAGACCCGAAAAAAAATCTTAAATCGCGAACGCTGCAAAAACTATTGATTATAGAACAAAACAATGTACTACACTTTCACAGAACATATAATTGTCGACAGAAAAGTCCGCGACGCCATATGTCTAATTATGGTAGTTATCGCACAATAAGTGCTTTTTGAATTTTTAAAAATAATTATAATGAGGTCGTTTTAAAAGTTCTTTATGTTGTACTTTGGTATTAACTCTACTCAAAATAAATTACTTCAATATAAAGATAGATTCAATACCTTTCTAGAACTTTTTGAATGATTCAATTCGGACATTTAATTCAAAAGATATCGCAAAATACAAAATGTAAGTATACGTTTCTTAGGCAAATATTCCGCGCACATATAATTATATGATCGGGAGACCCGCTCGACTCGGTCATGAGCACCGCTCATAGCTAGCAGGTAATTTTTTTTTAATTTTCTTAGAATTTTTTTTTCTTTTGGTCCTAATGAGTTTGTAGTATTTAATCGTCTTTTAGGGTATATGTATATTTATTTTGTAATAATTAATAGGTGATGTGAACCTGTAACATCTGTGACCCCATGTCTATTTAGACACATTAGATTAGAATTTGATCTATTTAAAGAGTATACAAATACTTACTTTTATTAATGGCTTGACGTTTCGGCCTGGTTGCACTGGCCGTAGTCACAAGCAGACAGATAATGTGTTTACCTAAATGTGTCGCGTTATTTTCCGTTCATTATATTTATGTAATATGGAACCCGAATATTAAAAGATTTAAAAATATTTTCATACTTAAGTAACCAAAGTCATGGGTTAAAGCTAGAGTTAGTTTACAGTTAGTTCTTCACGTAGATATTATAATATTATCTATAATTCTTTACAATATTGCAACTTCATATAAATGGACGAAGCGCAAGATATACCCACGCAACTCGACTTGGCGTCTTTTGCTAAAATATAAAGATTTAGCGAGTTTGTTACACATCTGCATACCACATTGTTACACATCTGCATACCACATAGTTGCCCATCTATATATATTTACATTTTTAATATCGTGATCTCTTTTAAAATTTAGTGAATTTATTTTGATAAGAGTAATACCAAGGTGCCATAATCGACATCATTTAAAATATTTAAAAAAAACTCTCACTGTGAGTTAGCCATACTGGTAAGAACATGTGGTGACCAGGTTTTTTTTAAATCGACGACAATGACAAATTTAAAAAAAAAAGGTGCAAGGAGTATTAAAAAAAACTAAAGGTTGACAAAAAACTTCTGACAAAGTCCCTGGTATTGCTATTGATCGAAGTTGATAATATTTTTTTTTATGCGAGGCATGAGGGCAAAGGAGCAAGCGTGTCACCTGAAGGTAAGCAACCTGCGCCGCCCATGGACACCGGCATCACTTATAGTGTTACCGTTGCGTTGCCGACCTTTAAGGGAGAAGGATGGGGAAGGGAGGTGGACCTCCGGGAACCTTTCTCACCGAACGAAACGCGGTATGAGCCACTTTACGTCGATCTTCTGGGAGGTGGTGGTATTTCACCGGTTGAGCCCATTCATGCATTCATTCAACTGCTTAATATTTTAACTGCCATTATTTTCATCATATCTAAGTTGTTAGTCGCTAATATCAAAAGCTAAGTAAGTGAGGTGTGTAATAATCGTGCCTTATGACGCTTTGTACCCTTTAACTACCCCGCAAGGGATCTGGCGTGAAGTTACGTATGTATGTATCAGGAACTTGAATTGAAAAAAAAAATAGTGTTAGATAGTCCATTTATGAGGAAAGCTTTGAGGTATTAATATGATCGCGGCAATAATATTTTTAGTGGAAAATGTTTAAAATATGGCGGTACGAAGTTCGCGCGGTCTGCTAGTTAGTAATAAGTATTAATAGCCTCGGTGGTCCCGTTAAGTAGTCGAGCTCTCCGATTCTGGAGTCCTGGGCTCACCAATGACCAATGATTTCTCGGATTTTTTTTGATATCTTACTATAGTTAATGTACCATTTTGTATTTTTTATGGGATAAAAGGCAAACCTAAGGTAGTAGGATATGAAAGGATGGGGAAGGAGTGTGGGCCTCCGGGTACCTCTCTCACCGAACGAAACGCGGCATGAGCCACTTTACGTCGATCTTCTGAGAGGTCCTGGTATTTCACCTGTTGAGCCGGCCTATTCATGCAGTGATTATTTTTCTCTATTTCTGAATCAATTTCTAAGCCTTTTATTTTCTTTTCTACAACACGAAGTTACACTTCCAACGCGCGGAGGGACTCCACGCATTTTTTTTCTTCTTTCTTTAATTTAAATATTATTATATTGAAGATTAAGTGAAATTTTTTGTTACAGATAAATATATTTTACCGTTTGTTGTTGCATTTCAATAAAAATATATATATATATTATTTTTTTTAATTTATTTATTTATTTATCCATACAATATAACATATTACATAGTTTACATAGTATAGTTAACATATTATATATAGCTACAACATTAACCCCTTGTGAAGTGATGGTATCTGCACTAGGTTGCCCTGTCACGCAGATTACCAGTCCTCTTTTGGAGTTTTTGAGAAAATAAGACATGTTATTAAAAGTACATTATATCACTTTATAAGTACATATATGTATATGTTTGCGTGTGAGTAGTGTTGGTTTGTATTTGTGTGTGTGTATATCTGTGTCTTTGTGGGAATATATAAATATACAATGCTACTACATATATATATAAAGATAAATAAGTAAATTATTTAGATACGTACTATTTCCAACTATCAAGACGCCACAGTTATTAATTGCCTGAGCAATAAAATAGAAAATAGAATAAGACAGCACTGATGCTGTCTTATTCTATTTTCTGTAAATATACATGGAGTCCTCTTTACATTGTGATTTAGTTAAGGGGTATGTATTCAGTAGCATATTTATCTTATTATATAGGTAATTACTAAGGAAAGAATAGGATCGATGGGCTAGACTGTACCTATGTGATATTATTGGACAAACTTCAGTTTTAATGCGATCCTGGGAGCGTACATTTAGATCATAGGGTAACAGCGAATGTTTGTGCAAAATGATTTGTGAAATAAAGAGTTGACGAACGGTAAGGACATTGCAAGTAGAGTATAGGTCTGTGGTAGGATGTAGGAATGGAAGATTGTTTGAAACTTTCAAAACAAGTCTTTGAGCTCGTTCAAGTTTCAAAAGATGAGTCTTCGCAGCACCTCCCCAAACCAATAAACAGTAACTGAGCAAAGACTGGCAGAGTGCAAAATAGATGGGTTTCAGTATCTCCCAGTTCGCCACATTTCGGAGGTTTTTGAAAATTAATGATTTTTCTTAGACGCTTGGATACAAGATCATATGTTTATCGTATCTGAGATGACTATCAAGGACTACTCCTAGGTATTCAATGTCCTGAACTTTTTGTATTGTGGGACATACACATGACTTCATGTGGATGTGGATGTTCAGCTGGATAATTAGAGCATGAATGGGCTGTAATAACATGATTTGGGTTGCATGGTTGGAGTGAGTTTGATAAAGTAAAAGTTATGTATTTAGTTTTATCCGTATTTAATGATAATGAATTGTCTTTCAACCACATCGCTACCCTAGTGAATCCAATCTGGGCATGATGGTAAACATCCTCCCACGAATCCCCATAGAAAAATAGCGCTGTATCATCGGCAAAAGAAATTATTTTCCCGTTAGTTAAAGGCAGCTGACAAAGATCGTTGATAAAGACTAAGAATAACGTCGGACCTAGTATACTGTCCTGTGATAATCCAATATTAGCAATAGATTCATCGCTAACCCAGTTATCGACGACCACCCGTTGGGTACGATTGCTCAAGTAGCTCTTAAACAAAGTTAATTGAGTGCCACGTATTCCCATTAGTTCTAGTTTTTTTAATAATAGAGAAGGGGATATAGTGTCGAACGCCTTGGCCAAATCGATGAAAATTGTTAATATTTTTTTATTTCCTTCGAGTTTGCCAACTATATTATTAGTAAGTTCTAGAACAGCATCGCGGGTAGATCGTTCATGCCTAAATCCATGTTGATTGTTAGACAAGAGATTATTGGATTCTAAATATTTTGTTAGCTGGGTATTAATCACTTTCTCTATGATTTTGGAGATCGTGGGTAAAATCGATATGGAACGATAGTTTCCGATTTGATTTCTGATACCGCTTTTATAAATGGGGTGGATGATGGACTTTTTGTAATCGTCGGGAAATATACCTGTGGCAAAAGAGGTGTTACAAATATGGGTAATAGGGCCTATTAATAAACTGGCGTATCTTTTAATGAGAGTACTAGAAATATTGTCGTATCCAGATGTGTGGCTGGTCCTAAGGTTAGCAATCAATGTTCGTATCTCATATTGGTAATAAGACAAATGAGCGTTGACTTGAATGTGATGGTACATTTAAATGAACGGGAGAATGGGTTCTAGGGATGGATTGAGCCAGTAACCTACCAACATTACTAAAATATAAATTTATGGTATTTACTGAATGTTGCGGGTTTTGAGAATCTATCAGGTCAGTCGCCGGTGTACGTTTCTTAGTAGAGTACGTGATATTTTTAATAGTGGTCCATAACTTTTTTGCATTGGTTCCACAGCTGGCTAATTCGGCTTTGTCATATTCACGTTTTATGTTTTTGAGTAATTTATTACAAAAATTCCGATAGCGAGTGTAAATTAATTTTACTGTAGTGTCTTCTGGGTTCCTTTTACATTTGAGATGTAACTTATCCCTATTACGCATACATCTTAGTAGCCCTGGTGTAATCCAGGGTTTTAGTAGTCGTTTACGTCTCGATGTAATGTACATCCTGGTGCATTTTTCTATATTTCCGGTTATGGTTGTCTGTAAAAGGGCGGTCGCATCATTTGGATCGCTAATGGAATATATTGAATTCATGCAAATATTTTTAATTTTATCATCAAACGCATGGTAGTCGAGTACTTTAGTAGTAGTTTTTGGTTTATAAGGTGAACAGTTTAGGGTGATGTTTATGATAATGGAATGGTGGTCCGTTAGTGTAGTATGGGCTACCAGGCTTATTACGGGAAGTCTGGATTTGATAATGACATGATCAAGACAAGTTTGAGTATGTGTTGGAGTATAGAATGCAGGTAGCATGCCATGAGATGCTAAGAGATTAAGGTAAGGTTCTACTCGGTTATCGGCCGAAGATGTAGATATATCAATATTTAGATCGCCAGTTAAGAATACATTTTTGTAACAGGAAAGGGAAGTTAGTAGACTATTTAAAGACACGAGAAAATTGGTAATTTGCCTTTCACTTGGTGGGCGATACACTGCTATCACAACCGAGTTAGGGTTTAGTTCGATCACCAAACAATTAGCGTCAGTTAGAGGGAATTCTGATATTTTACATGCGAGATGCGACCTGTAGTAAATAATTACACCCTCATTTTGGCTTCGGATATAATTTGTGTGGATCGATAAGTATCCACTGATGGGAGGTATAATAGGGTTATTATATTATATAACCAGCATTCGTTCAAGATTATCAAGTCCCAGTCGATACCGGATCGATGCAGCAGAGTGAGCAATCCCGTTAAATTACGTTTTATACTTCGGATATTCTGAATAATATATTGTAAGTTTTTTAAACCTACATACATATATTACAACATACAATGTATGTTATAATTTTAAAAAATGATAATTCCAGCTTCTGCAATAAAATAGAGTAATCATATTGATTCATTTCTATAGTAATGATTTTTGATACTTATTTAATGGCTTCAATGCGAGCGAAGTTGCGGGTAATAGCTAGGAACTTTTATAAATAGAAAAAAAAATACGCCAAAATACGACCAAATAATACAAATTCTAATTAGGGTATTGTACGATAGGATGAGAAAGAGAGAAACAACAACACAACATAACTTCACGCCTTTTCTACTCGAAGGTGTAGGCAGCGGCTGTTAAACCTCGTTTCGCCGCTATGCTTTGTTCCCAAATGGAATAGGTGGAAGTTTTTAGTCATCGATATTTAGATCTCTTGATTCAGAAGTGGGGTTCCCAACCACCGTACCACCGAGACCTTTTAGCAAGAAACAAATGTTTAAAATCTACCTGCGAGCTGTCGCAGTCCGAGCTGTCCGAGTCGGATACTTCATCCGTACTGTAACTAAATATTTCCATTTGAAACGAATACTTACATTTTGTATTTTGCGATATCTTTTGAATTAAATGTCCGACTTGAATCATTCAAAAAGTTCTAGAAAGGTATTGAATCTATCGTTTTATTGCAATAATTTATTTTCAGGAGAGTTAATATCAAGATACAAAATAAAGAATTTCCAAAATGACATCATTATAATTATTTAAATCGTTATTGTTTAATTTTAGCGGTGTTCCAGACGTTTTTATTTGGGTTAGAGCTTTTTTATTTATGGAAATATGTTCTTATGTTATGTACCTGTTTGTTGTGTAACCTTTTAATGTCTATGAAACCTCTCCCTCCTGGTTTTCGTTTGAGATTAAATCTCTCTGTAGCTGCGTGTATATGATGTAATGATGCTTGAAGCATGTAGTCAGTGTGAGTCTATTAAGTCGGTCCAAGTCCGTTTCTGTCGACTTAATTATACCGAAAGAGTACGTTAATATGGGTGCTGCATATGCATTAATAGCTTTTATTGTATTTCGCGTGGATATGGATCTGTACTATTGTGTTTACCTTTTAATATGCTATTAATCTTACATTTATATGTACCAAAATTCATTTTTATGTCAGTTCTAAAACTTGCAGTCGATTTAAATAAGGAATTTAACTGTTGTCTACTTGCTGCATATAATTTTATGTCATCCATGTATAGAAGGTGGTTAATTTTGGTGCTATTTTTTTGTGTATACAGTAACCATGTCCTGCATTATTAAGGATTCAAGATAGTGGATTCAAATACATACAGAACCAGAGACGGCTTAAGGAATCACCTTGAAAGATACCTCTTGCTATTTTAATTGGTTTAGATGTAATAGTTCCTGTTTCTGTATTTATTAATAATTTAGCTGTCCATTGTAACATTAATTGATGTAGTAGTCCCACTAACGAATGATGAATTTTATAGATTTTCAAGATATGCATTAACCATGAATAAGGTACACCATCATACGCCTTTTGGTAATCAATGTAAGCGTAATATAGATGTGTGTGTTTGCCTAACCTGATTGTGTATTTCTGTGTCTATTACTAATTGTTCTTTACGACCTCTGGACCCCTTTCTGCAACCTTTTTGTTCTTTTGCGATTATTTTATTGTGTGAGAGATGTGTATTGATTTTTGTGAGATGATGGATGTGAGGAGTTTGTATAGAATTGGTAGATAAGCTATGGGGGGGGGGGGGGGTATTTTGCGGGATCAGTAGTTTCACAGTCTTTGGGTTTTAAGTATGTATTTCCTTGGGTAAGAAATAAAGGGATATATATTGTTTGGGTTTTAAATAATCTATTAAACGCATTTGCTGTGTGTTGGTGAGTGCTTGGGAATAATTTTAACCAATAACTTTGTATTTTATCTGGCTATTGACTGTTCTATTGACTGCTCTTTCTATATCTAGTTTATCTATTTCAACTTCTGGAATAGGGTTAATATTCTTGAATTGATCTTTTTAAAAGCTTTTATTTAGCTTGCACTGTATGTATGTATGTATGTATGTATGTATGTATGTATGTATGTATGTAAGTATGTATGTTCGGTGGAATCTTGCAACTCAATTTTAAAGTAGATATCTTCAACCGATTGAGCTGAAATTTTGTATACACGTTTACTTTGGATGACAATGCATGATATCATATGTGAAATTATTCTTTAACCAATATCGCGGACCACCCAAGATGAAGGAATGGATATTTTGAATGCATTTCTGCAATATGGGTATTAAATGAAAGGGCTTATTGAATGTAACTCAAAAAATAATATGACGTCATTCTAAATCCAATATGGTGGAATATCCAAGATGGAGGAAAACATAGTTTAAGCTTACGTACAATATGGATATCAAATGAAAGGGCTCATTGAGAGTAACTGAAAAAATAATGTTACGTCATTCTAAATCCAATATGGCGGATCATCCAAGATAGAGGAACTGTTTTTTTTAATGCATTTATACAATATGGGTATCAAATGTAAGGGCTTGATAACAGTAACTCGAAAAAAAAAATGACGTCATTCCAAATCCAATATGGCGGGAAAAATATTTGCGTTATTTGCGTTTCTACAATATGGGTATCAAAAGAAAGGGCTTGTCAATAGTAACTCAAAAAATAATATGACGTCATTATAAATCCAATATGGTGGAATATCCAAGATGGAGGAAAACATATTTTAAGCTTCTATACAATATGGGTATCAAATGAAAGGGCTCATTAAGTGTAACTGAAAAAATAATGTGACGTCATTCTAAATTCAATATAACGGATCATCCATGATAGAGGAACAGTTTTTTTTAATGCATTTCTACAATATGGGTATCAAATGAAAGGGCGTGTTGAGAATAACTCGAAAAATAATGTGACGTCATTCTAAATACAATACGGTGGACCATCCAAGATGACGGCATACATATTTTTGATGCATTTCTAAAATATGGCTATGAATTAAAAATCATCATTGCGATTAAATGGAAAAGAAAGCTCTAAGCTGAAATTGAATAAGATGATCGCCTTATTGAAGAGCTGGACTATTTGAAATTAAGCGGTAAACTAACTTGCAATAATGATGCGTTGAATGAAATGACACTAACCTAGCCAGCTATAACTAAAAATAAGAAAATAAATTAAAAGCAAAAATCCTTTTTAATGAAGCTTTTATTTAAGCGCTCTATAAATAAGAAAATAATATTTCCTTAAAAATTTCAAGTATCAACTTAGAGCCTCAGTATGTACAATTTATATAATCATAAAAGCTTGTCGCGAGGTTTGACTCCCTATCAGTGGGGTATTAAATTGCAATATATAATATAGTAAAGTTAGTAGATTAATTTACAAGAGTGTTTTGCCCATTTCTTCTCATGACAACCCTACACTCAGAATCGTCCGTGCGTTTTTGTTGAATGAGGCAATTTTCCCAAGTGCTCGTGTTTTAATATGTTATGCTTTAAATATAATAATAAGTTAAATATCTGTATTTACGGACTATATTTAACTGTGTGTGAAGACCCAAGAAAATAAAGCTATTTTGATTTGATTTGACATTATAAAATTAGTACAGTTTATTTACAACTCGCGCGACAAGATTTTATTATTATATAAATTGTACATACTGAGGCTCTAAGTTGATACTTGAAATTTTTAAGGAAATATTATTTTCTTATTTTTAGAGCGCTTAAATAAAAGCTTCATTAAAAAGGATTTTTGCTTTTAATTTATTCATCATTAATCCATTCCGCTTCATTGTTATGCTCTACTGGTTTTGACCATATGTTTTCCCAAAATTGTTCTAAATCTGTTGTGGTAGGTGTTTCTGTTATTATGGTTTCTTTATTAAAGTATCTGTAAAATAATATCTGAGTAGTATTATAAACTAGTGGAAGGTGATGTTAAGAGCCTCAAAAACCGACGCGCGGGCATGAAAAGAGTTATGAAAATCAACGAAGCGAGTGAGGCGTGTAAAAATCGTGCCCTATGGCGCTCTGTTCTCTCTCTGCCTACCCCGCAAGGGATTTGGCGTGAAGTTATGTATGTATATTAAAAACTAAGTTATCTTTATGTCTTTGATTTTATTTCTTATATCTGTTTAATTTTTTTGATAAGGCATGCAGTTTTTGAGTTTTTAGGTCTATATCATTAATTGCATCTTCTTTATTATTAAATTTATAAATGATGGTGATTTTGTTATTGTTCTTGACTAATAAATTCCCTTTTACGTATTGGGTTAATCTTCCTATTTCCTTTCTGAGAACAGCGATTTTAAATTTCTAGGCGTTTTTCCCATGCTGGCTTATTATTTTTTGGAATCTTTTTATTTTAGCTTTCTATATTTATTTTATTGTGAAAGGAAGTGGCGGTCAATGCACCGCAGTAGATAACCTCCTGAATTTCTTCTAAATCTGCCTGTTCGGATTTTGATAATTCTATACCTACATGTTTATCGAGTATTGTAACAGTTTGTTTAGCAATGCGCGAAATTTTAAGTTTTGGAATACTGGGGCGGGTTATGGGATCAGTTCTTTTGTATTTAATCATTATGTCTTTAAAAGCTTCTTCTAATTTAATTTCATCTATTTCTGTGCCTATTCTGCCTTCTACATTAGATAGTTTGATTTTTGAGGGTGTAAACTAAATGAGCATATGGTTTCTTGGGATAAGGAAACAATTTGGTCTGTGCTGATTGTGGGATTAGTTTGGTATGAATTGTTAAGAAGTGTGTGGGAAACTGAGTTTAAATTTGGAGTATTGGGCATGTTTCGGGATTTTCTCTACTGTCTTCTAGTGTAATTTCTCTCTTTATTTTTTCTCTTTCTGGTTCTTTTTTTCTCTTTATTTCTATGAATTACTCTGATTTGATCAGCGAGTCTTTGTTCGGTAAGCATATTAAGGTCTGGGTATTTGTTGATGAATTTGGCACGTAGTGTTGAACTATATCCTATATTATACAATTTGTAATTGTATAATAGCAGCGCAGAAGTGCATGGTTAATAATAATATTATCGGTCCATTTCATCCGCTGCCTGGTTTTGCCAGAAAGGGTGGTTGCAGGAAGTAATTCCTGTAAAACACTGTATTTTGTGTAATGTTATTTGTGTTGGTGTTATTTGCTGTAACATCGTGAGCGATTGCGACCCGTCTGTTCAATCTACGACCACTGACGGTTCGCATGCTGCCACGTCCAGCGCTCCAGAAATGCCCTGCTGATCCCCAGGTAGCGACCCTATACGTACTCTATTTCTATTTCTCTTCATGTTATTGGGTTACCCTTTCCTGCTTAGCCGTGTATGTTTCTATACAGTTTGTTCCTGTATTACACGTGTCCGCGCCCCACGTGAGCTCGGTCTTCAGCTCAGACGTGAGTCGGGGATTTAGGGGGGCTTATTATTATTATTACTTAATACAATATACTAAACGTAATACTTTACTAAAGTCATCTTTAATTATTATAATATTTACAAATGTTACTCATTTTTGAAGTCGGTGCAACACAATAGAGTACGTTAGCTAGGCTGGCACCGACAAAATGAATGACAGGGATATAGAACGATATTTAGCATCGTTAGAATGTGGATGGCTGTCGGAAGATGACATGGAAACATCCAACCAAGAAGATGAACAAGTACCTCAATGTTATGACGAAGAGCAGGTGCTAAATATACTAGAAAGTGATGAAGAGGACACAGAAGATCCAAATGATCCTGGAGGTGACCCTCCCTTGATAGAAAATGAGGTGAGAGACATTCCGCACGAAAACATCAGCATTCCTTCTGTACATACATTTACGGGATTGCTGGATAAAAGAAAATTGATTTGGAAAAAAAGAACCATGGAATATGAAGAATCTAAAATTAAATTTCAAAGCAGTTCTGATTTAGGACTCAAGGAATCCTGTCAGTAGGTACAGTTCAACAAAATAGAATACCAAGTTCAAAATTACCTGATAAAAAGCAAATCATGAGTAAATCTACTCCGAGAGGCTCATATGAAGAAAGAGTGACTACTTTTCAAAATGTGGATATGAGTGTTGTTGCATGGAAGGACAATAAAGTTGTCACATTACTTTCATCCTATGTTGGAGCTTTGCCTTTGGATAATGTATCTAGGTATGACAAAAAAAAGAAGGAAAAAATACAGATCCCATGCCCTAAAATTATAAGAGAATACAATGCCCATATGGGTGGGGTGGACTTGATGGACAGTTTTCTTGGGAGATACAGAATAAAGCTCAAGTCAAGAAAATGGTATATTCGTATTTTTTTTCACCTTTTAGACCTAGCAGTAATAAATGCCTGGATAATATATAAAAAGAATTTAATTGCCAAGAATGTGCCCAAGAAAGATATCCTTAATTTGGGCTCATTTAGAAATGAATTGGCCTTTACTCTCTATAACTTAGGAGTAGTACAAGAAAATAAAAGGGGTTGCCCAAGTTCTAGTGCTTTAGAGCATGAAATACAAGCAAAGAAAAAAAGAAGTGCTGTTGCAGTTGCTCCACCAAAGGAAGTTAGAAGAGATGGACAGGGTCATTGGCCTCTGGTCGGTGGATCCCTACGATGTAAATACCCTTACTGTAAGGGATATTCAACTATACATTGTTCAAAATGCAAAGTAAGTCTGTGTCTCAATAAAAACAATAATTGCTTCAATAATTACCATAATGAGTAATTTGTACTGGTCAGTTCACTACTGATAACATAGTGATGGAAATTTCCATCAACCCATTTTCATTGAAAATATAATATTTTCCTGATCTTTTTATTTTTTATTTTTATTTTATTATAGAGCAAATCCTGCCTCCAAAAAAAAAAAAAATTGCTTAGCAAGCAAAATTCATGCATATAAGGGTTAACTATTAAAATATTTACAAATGTCACTAAGTTTTGGAGTCGGTGCTAGTCTAGATAACGTACTGTATTGTGTTGCACCGACTTCAATAATAAGTGACAATTGTAAATATTTTATAAAGAAAATAAAAAAAACAGATATATATTGAAAAATTAAAAAAAATATATATATAGGGGAGGACTACCCCGAGGACATTTAGGGGGATGAAAAATATTTGTTGTCCTATTCTCAGACTTACCCGATATGAACACAAAATTTCATGAGAATCGGTCAAGCCGTTTCGGAGGAGTATGAGAACGAACATTGTGACACGAGAATTTTATATATAAGATTCTCTTTGGGGTGCCCACTCCTTTGAATATTAATGCAGTGAAGATAAAACATTAACTGTTAAAATATAGCTTATAAAAGTATTTGTTCAATCTCGTTACCCGCAGCTCCTTTATTATCACGCCGACGGAATCGTGGCCACGAACCTGCTAGTGGTAGAGCCTTCGAAGTGACTCGTGCCGCGTTTCGTTCGGTAAAAGAGATATTCGGAGACCCGATACCTCGTCCCTTTCCCTTCCTACTGCCTTTTAGGACGGCAACGCACTACGGTGTTCATGGGCGGTAAGAAGTTATTTACTATCAGGTGACCCATTTGTTCGTTTACCTTCCTATCCAATAAAAATAAAGTCACCAACAAAACAATGTACCATGAACACGTGCAACTTGAGTTTGCTGAGTAGGGCGCGCGACCTCGTACCTGTCACGTGCCAAGTGTTTGAACTTGACAGAACATAAGGTACGTGACTCGCTCCAAATAAGACACGACGAACGGTGAATTATACCACCTGGAAAGTGAATTACAGTTAAAAATTTACTTATTCGATGTAAATAAGGTTTTGTATTTATATTTTGATTATTGTATACGATATTTACATTTTTAGGATTATCTGGGGGACACAATTTTTCACGCAAATATATCAAGAGATTGAATTACGTTTTACAAACTAAATACACAAACGTATCATTATTGAGTTCAGTTCCGTAGGAGGTGCGTAATTGTAAAAACTGCATTAAAATCTAAGCATGTATTTACGTAATTTGTGAGCAGCTAACTGGCAATTAGTGTTGGTAAGGTCCTCGTAGGCGCGCCGCCATTGTGTAAGTACCGCGGGGGGCGGTCCTTAAGGAAGTTAATTTCCTTGTGTTAATTTAATTTCTGAAACCTTTTAAAATCACCTACGTGACCTTTTTATTGGATAATAAGGTTTTAAGACGCATTTCATACTGTTATTCTTAAGCTAGACAATTAAAGCCTGTCTTATGGAAGCAGTCAACTAAGTATATCTATTTACTATGCAACACGGTGACAAATATTTGTAATATGTTATTAGGATCAAGCCCGATGACTTTTTTTCTGTAGTGGATCTTACTGAATAGGTCCTAAGACACCCATCAGTTTTAACGCAGATGTGGCATGTCTTACATCACAGCTTAGTCCGAGTGCTAAATCTATTATAATAGTTATTAAAATATACTAGATTAAAATGAGTTTGCGGCTTTTATCTAAGTATTTATTCCGTAGAAACATGACTAAAAATACCCAGCGTAGGGTGCGGTGAATCCTCGCAGCTCCGATAATATTACTAGTAGATGATAAGATAAAGTCTCCAACTACAGTTATTGCTTGATTGAAATTCATATCTGTACTACCTGTTAATGCTGCTAACGTAAGCGGTGTAGCTCGGCATGATCAGATCGGTGTGGGTTATATTGGTGGTTGCTGCAAGCCTGGCACAGGCTGGCAGACATGACATATACGCCAGGTATGTGTTAATCATTTTTAAACTGTCGCTTTTATCCACACACGTAATACTGAATGATTTTATTTCGATAAACATAACTTCAGACCAAGTCCCTTACGGGGATAAGCACCATAAGAGACTTTTCATAATGTGTGTCATGGCCTTCCTCGACTCCTACATCCTTCCGCTTTTGCAATGTATCTGCTTAGTCAATCTTGCATCATCCATTCTTTCTTTTTTTTTATGGGATAGGAGGGCAAACGAGCAGGCGTGTCACCTGATGGTAAGCAACCAACGCCGCCCATGGACACCAGCAACACATATAGTGTTACTGTTGCGTTGCCGACCTTTAAGGGATAGGGGATAGGAAAGGATGGGGAAGGGGGGTGGGCCTCCGGATACCTCTCTCACCGAACGAAACGCGGCATGAGCCACTTTACGTCGGTCTTCTGAGAGGTCGTGGTATTTCACCGGTCGAGCCGGCCCATTCATGCAGCGAACTGCTTGGCTCTACCACTGTTGTTTCTACACATTTCTTACTTTTACACCGACGCTCTATTTCAATCCAACTTCGTATCTTATAACCTTGTTTTCGACGTGGTCATTGAGCACCAATTCCGCAAATATGGCTCAGTGCTCTCATTTAGGCCGCATTTATCCTCACGAATACTCATTCATATTAAACACGTTAAAACCGTACAAATTTAGTTTAGCAGACATTTAAACATGAATTATCTTAATGAGCATTATTTGTCGAAAAGTTTATGAAATATTCAATTTTCCACAGAAATTCTGTTCATGGTATCAAACTACGTAATAGGGAAGACAGGAAACTGCTTCATGACTTAGAGACAGAGCTAAACTTGGACATCTGGGGCCATGGAGTGCCAATGTCAAGGGACGCTATGGTCATGTTGAATCCAGATAACCAGCTTCAATTTCTAACAGCTCTAGATGAAAAGGGAATCCAACATTATCTTGAAGTCGCCAATGTTACCAAGTAAGTCAGACGAATTGATTATAAATCTTCTATAGAAATTATAATACTTGTAGTCTTTGGTTTCTGGTTTTTCAAAACACATGTTGGTTTAGATATATTTTTGGCGGTGCTTTTAAATCTCTTATTCATGGAGTGAAGTCCATTTTCTCTCCATGTAGAAGTATCAAATATAATACTTTAATTTTGAGAACTCTAAAATATATAAGTGATTGATCCTATGATAAATTAGAAATTAATAACATGATATTAAATGATAAATTTTAATCTAATAATTTTATAGATTTCTCAATGATGAAGAAGAAGAACTCACCCGATGGAGAAACCAAAGAAATAATAGAATGGTTTTCCAGAACTATCCGCGGTATGCTGAGGTATCAAATTTTTATAATCAACATTATCTTCCCGAGTGTTCAAGTGTAGGTCTTTTAGGCAACAGATCGTCTGTAAAGCTAGAAAGGTCAAGTGGGCAGAATCACTCGTTTTATATCTCAAAATTTAGTGCTCATTTAGTGCTAATTTAGTGCCGATAACAGATATTTGGTGCTGTGATAGGGGGACTGAAAATGAGAACACTGCTAACTTTTCATTAAGCTAGCAGTGTACCATTCGTGACCGCGCTATGATACAGTTGGAGCGAGAGGCACATCAGCTAATAATATAGTGCTCAATTAGTGCTGCCTGTACAAGCAAACAGATTTAAAAAAAAAACATTTTTTCAATTTTTAAGTATAGATAACTGCTGACATAACGATACGAGCAATCATAGAGCTGAAAGATGACTTTCAACTGCCCGCTAGAAAAATCGAAGATTTTCAATAATCGAAAAGTTATAGGCATTATTCTGTATTGCAAATATCGAGTTTTCATCAGATCTCAACGTTATAAGATAACAGGAAACGACCCTGTCTGCCCTAGCGATGTAGCCGCTATGTGTGTGTGTAAAAAAAAAAAATTTCAAATCAACAACTGCTAGTATAACGACGCCAGCAGTCTTAAAAGCTAGAAGAAGACTCTAAAACGGGAACTAATGGAATTAAAAGACGTCACCATTTAGTGCTGCCAGTACGGCAAAAAAAATTTTTTTTTTTTTTCAAATCAACTACTGTTAGTTTAACGACGCTAGCAGCCTTAAGAGCAAGAAGGAGACACAAAAACGGAAACTAATGTAATCAAATGACGTCACCATTTAGTGCTCAATTAGTGCTGTCAGTACAGCAAAAGATTAAAAAAAAATTAGAAAAACGGTTCACCCTAAAGGCCATCCCTGCAACTTCCCGCTAATTCGATTTCTGGGCGCTTAAAATTCTATTTTATGACATTTTAAAGTTTTTTGAGCTCAAAATATATTTTATGTGTGTTCAAAGTTTTAGTATCGCCCTTGCGTTTCGGATTGTTCACAGTTGTGATTACATTATCGAGCTCTTCAGAAGTCATGCTAAATGTAAAATGGTACTGGCCATCGGCACCGAGATCCTGATATTTCAAAGTTTCTAATTCGTCCGATGTTTCTGCCGTTGTATTTTCACATTCTACACTGGTAGACGTCGAATTTAGACTTTGATTGAAATTGCGAATAATTTTTGTCCGTACATCGTATTTATTATTAGTTACTATCGAATATAATGTGTCCGGTAAAATTTTATTTTCTAATTCAGACGATTTCTTTCCATATTTCATGGCGTTTGTGAATGATTTTACATTTATCGATGACCAAATCTTTAGCGTGCCGTTCTATTGTCTGTAATAGTTGATCTCTAGGAACAGCTGGCTTGCGTCCTGGCTTAGAATCCATTTTGGTGACGACTTTTAATTCCATTAGTTCCCGTTTTAGAGTCTTCTTCTAGCTTTTAAGACTGCTGGCGTCGTTATGCTAGCAGTTGTTGAAAAAAAAATTTTTTTTTAACACACACACACAGCGGCTACATCGCTAGGGCAGACAGGGTCGTTTCCTGTGATCTTAAAACGTTGAGATCTGATGAAAACTCGATATTTGCAATACAGAATAATGCCTAAAACTTTTCGATTATTGAAAATCTTCGATTTTTCTAGCGGGCAGTTAAAAAATTATTTTCTTAAAAATTTTTCTGGGTTCACCGGTAGCATTAATTTAGCACTGATTAGTAACTCTTTTCAATTTCACCAATATCGATTTTAAAGTCATCTTTCAGCTCTATGATTGCTCGTATCGTTATGTCAGCAGTTATCTATACATAAAAATTGAAAATATGTTTTTTTTAAAAATCTGTTTGCTTGTACAGGCAGCACTAATTGAGCACTATATTATTAGCTGATGTGCCTCTCGCTCCAACTGTATCATAGCGCGGTCACGAATGGTACACTGCTAGCTTAATGAAAAGTTAGCAGTGTTCTCATTTTCAGTCCCCCTATCACAGCACCAAATATCTGTTATCAGCACAAATTTAGCACTAAATTTTGAGATATATAATAGTTTAAAAAAACTAAAAAACACGCTTTTTATAGAAAACCGAACTAAAAAATAGAAAAATAAAAAAAAATATTTTATTTTAAAAAAAGCGTGGGGTGCTTTTTAGATATTAACGAAATGATAATCACTCTACTCATATCTGTCAATAAAATATTTATAACTATTCACACCATGCACCCCACGCTTTTTTTAAAATAAAATATTTTTTTTTATTTTTCTATTTTTTAGTTCGGTTTTCTATAAAAAGCGTGTTTTTTAGTTTTTTTAAACTATTATTTATTTTCTATTTTTTAGTTCGGTTTTCTAGTCTAGAACTTTCATAGTTCACAAATCGCACCATCTAGTGGCAATCACCGGAAACTAAAAAAGAAGTCGGTTACAAACAAACATACAAACATACAAACCTACAAACATACAAACATACAAACATACAAACATACAAACCTACAAACAAACATACAGGTGAAGCTAATAAAAAGCTAATAAAAACGAGTGATTCTGCCGACTTGACCTTTCTAGCTTTACAGACGTGCAACAGATATTATTTCATCATCACCAGTACAACCTATTCAGTACAAAAATATTTTCTTTATAAAAATCTCTGAACCAATTTCAAACTATTATGACTTCTAACAAAACCCTTATGAAATGTTTGAAGTTAATAATAATAATAACTTTTAAATTTGTATTCAAGTCTTACTGCGGTGCAAGCATTGCTTATATTCGCACTCAGATATGATGTTTACATATTCTCAGGTGGACTCTTACTTGGAATCTATCGCTGCCCAGTACCCAAATCTGGTGACTCTTGTCACAGCCGGACAGAGCTACGAAGGACGCCCTATTAAATATTTGAAGGTTGAGTAGCACCAATATTTTTAAAATCCCATAACCTTATCAACTCATTTTCCGCTTTTAATTTCCATTTTCAAAACTGAAAGCATTGTATTGAAAATATAGGGTTTACTTCACAGAAATGTATTTGAAATCTTCTGATTATTGATTACAGAACCAATTGTAATTGTGGGCGCCTATCACACTTCTTTTGGCAAGGGGTAACTCGAGCCACTAGATTTTAACTATTTGCTACTCTCTACATCTCCAGATCTCAACAACGAACTTCAACGACCCCAGCAAACCCATCTACTTCATAGACGCGATGATCCATGCTCGCGAGTGGGTCACCACTCCAGTTGCCTTGTACTCAATATACAGACTCATAGAGAACTTGAATAACGAAGAAAGTGATCTGTTAAGCGATATCGATTGGATTATCATGCCAATGGTTAACCCAGATGGCTATGAGTACTCACATACTGATGTAAGTACATATTTTATTGCTATAAATTACTTCTATAGATACTATTACTTCTGCATCTAAAAAATGTCTGAATATTCTATTTCTCCCATCTGTTTTTATACCAGGTACGTCTCTGGCGCAAAACAAGGTCTCTAAATCCACTAAGTCCGGATTGTGTGGGTGTCGATGGCAACAGGAATTTTGACGCTTCGTTCAATACTCTTGGTGTTTCTTCAGACCCTTGTTCTGACATATATCCCGGTCCAGTGGCTTTCTCTGAACCCGAGACTAGTTATGTTAGGGACATCATGTTGGAACACTTGGACAGAATACAGATGTTTATGGATATCCACAGGTACTTACTTATACCAGTGTCAGCGTAATTTTACGACTAACAACTTTCAAACATTTGTCAATTTGAAATTAAATCTACAATAAGTTAATAATTCCTATATGAATCATCATAAGTTATATTTCTTATTTAAGTTACGGAAATTACGTACTCTTCGGTTACGGAGACAGAACTCTCCCTCCTAATGCAGTACATTCTCATTTCGTGTCCGCGGCCATGGGGTCTGCAATGGATGCTGCCAAGTTACCTCAAGCCGACTACTATCTAGTCGGTAATAGTGCATTAGTGCTATATGAAGATTCAGGAGCTGCTCCAGACTATGGACAGGTATGGTGTTTTAAAACTGTTACCTTCTATTTGACGTTTATAACTAAATATCCTAATAGAAAAGAATAAAATAGAACTGGTCTCTTCCTACCATATATAGAACACATCCACGTATCTGGTAGCATATCGTGCGTGCCACAAAAGTTAAATTTGGAACGTATGTTTGACAAGAATATGACCATTAATTGTGGAAAAATCGGGTTTCATGACGTTTAGGAGCTTCTGTTTACCCTGCAATGTACTTGGCGTGAAGCAGCGTTGTTATTTGACAATTTTTAATCTGTTCACAATTAAATCATAACACATACTTAGTATTATTATTTATATTGATAAACAATTATCGTGATAAAAGATTATTTTTAATCTCTTTATAATCAGTTTCAATTCGATTATAGGCTATTTTAATTTTCTTTATCTTTAATTATACGAAATGGATAATAAATATTATGATATGTCAAGGTCTGCGAGTAGATTTACTAAAATAAACAAGATTTATTACAATATACTAATTAATACCTACTCTGAAATATACGAGCGGTCGCTCAACTATTTAACCTAAGGCCAATTAATTTGGTCCTCAAATCCTCAAATCTTTCAAAATTCAAAATATCTTTATTCCTTAGACTTTACAAAGTGCTTAGAATCGTCATACAAAACTACTAGCAAAAATACGCGGAGCTTAGATTCCCTTTCATCACACTGTCTTGAATGTGAAAGCGAATCTAAGTGCCAGTTCCGGCGTCAAGGCTTCTTGAGAAGAACTGGCAAGAAACTCAAGGCCGACTCTTTTCAAATATCCAGTTTAACAAATAGTGATAAGTACAATCAATACAACACAAAAGGAGCAGTTCAATTCCAAACTTTTTTATCGTTTATATAGTCTGCGATACAATAATAAGCCCTTTGATATAATCTACTTTTAATTTAATTTTTAAATTTCCCCATGGATAATTCAATCGCGTCGTTTGGAAGTTTATTGTAAAAGCGTATACATTGACCTGGGAACGAGTTAGAGATTTTATGGAGCCTAGTAGTGGGCACAGCGAGTTTGTTTTTATTTCTTAAATTTAGTTTATGAACATCACAGTTTTTCTTAAATTTAGTTTTATATTTATGAACATAAATAAGATTTTCATAAATATATTGTGAATAAAATGTCATAATTCTTATTTCTTTGAATTTATTTCTTAGTGTATCCCAGGGACTCATCATATAGATAGCACGAACGGCTCGTTTCTGGAGCACAAAAACTGAATCTGCATCCGCGGCACTACCCCAAAGCAATAAGCCGTACGACATAATGCTGTGGAAATAGCTAAAATAAACTAAACGCGCAGTATCAACATCGGTTAGCTGACGTATTTTCCTTACAGCGTAAGCTGCTGAGCTTAGTCTGCCTGACAACGTTTCTATACGTGGGCCCCATTGTAATTTAGAATCTAATGTTATACCAAGGAAGACAACCTTATTGACCAATTCCAATCTCTCATTGACCATCACTACACTGGTTTTTACTTGTTTAACATTTTTTGCAAAAAATTTAACATATTTAGTTTTATTACTATTTAAAAGCAAATTATTAGCACTAAACCAGTTTACAATTTTTGAAAGAGCATTGTTTACATCGTCAATTACTGTCTGTTGTCTATTTACCTTAAAAACTAAAGAAGTGTCATCTGCAAACAAAACTATTTCATGATTATTTTTCACAAGATATGGCAGATCATTAATGTACAAAAGAAAAAGGAAAGGTCCCAAAATAGAGCCTTGTGGCACTCCCATTGCTACAGCTGATCCATGTGATAGCTTCCCGTTAACATATACTCTTTAAATGAGAAGATCCAAAGCGATGCCTCTTATACCGTAGTGGTGTAATTTTCTGACCAGAGTTTCATGCTGCACACAATCAAAAGCCTTAGACAAGTCACAAAATATTCCATAGGCATCCTGTGACTCCTCCCAGGCTTCAAATATACATTCTAATAATCTAATCCCCGCATCACATGTTGACCGTCCGCGCGTAAAACCAAATTGCTTATTGTGCAGCAGATTATTATCATTAAAGTATTTTAGTAGCTGTGCGAGGATAAGCTTTTCGAAAATTTTACTTATTGTCGGTAGTACTGATATTGGTCTGAAGTTAGTGTGGTATAATGTACTACCCGATTTATACAATGGAATGATTTTACTTAAGTTCATCAAGTCAGGAAACACACCACAGTCAATAAATCTATTAAATATCAGAATTAAGGCGGGAACAATAGTGTTAAATAAAGATTGTATAACATGCACAGAAATGCCCCATAAATCAGCTGTCTTTTTCATATTAATTGATTTAAACGCGTTACTCAAATCACACCCCTTAACATGACGGAAGTGAAAATCGTTAAAAAATTCAGGCACGTTATCTTTAAGCAAAGACTCTGCAATGGAAGTGGAAGAGCCTAGAGCACTAGTAAGATTGACAGGGAAAACAGAAAAAAATCTTCAAAGGCATTGGCAACCTTACAATCTGACTTGGTAACATGTCCATTAATATTTAACTCCTACCAGTCTCTTCATTGATGACTGTCCAAGTGGCTTGGATCTTATTACTGCTATTTTTAATTTTAGATTTAAAAAAAATAGATTTCGCGACTTGACAAACGCGTTTGAAAATCCTTGAATATAATTTTACATGATTTCCAAACTGTTCACTGTCCAGTCCCCAAAGACAGGGGTATTAGTAACAGTCATCTCCCTGGAAGTAAATATTGAGTTAAATTCGCGAAGAAAAGAATTAAAAAATAAACTATACATCAAATTAGGTTCTAAGTCATCATCAAACAACGGCAAGTTATTAGATAAGTTAACTTTTATACGTTCCAAGCTAGCTGTTACTGGCACAAAAGTAATTAATAATTAAAGTAATTTATTAATAATAATTTTTTGTGTTGGACTAATATTTGTGTATATATTATCTAAGCAGGTAGCACTAGTGGCGCTAATTCTAGTAGGCTCCATAAATAAATTTACTAAATTATAGGACTTAAAAAGATTTAAAATTTTACAGGAAGCAATTGTATTATCAAGAATATTGACATTAAAATCCCCGCAGACTACAATAGTTTTATCAGAGTTACTAACTTTGGCTAGGGCTTCATCCATGATTTCAATAAATAAATGAAGATCAGCGGAAGGAGGTTTATATACGCATAAAATAATGAACTGCTCTAATTGTACACAGGATATTTCTATAGAACATTCTACAGAGAGAGACACAATATCTTTCCGTTCTTTAAATTTCAGTTTTTTTTTTAGCAAAATTAGCGATGCCCCCCCATGTATTGTGTTGGTCCTGCAGAATGAACTACCCACCCGGTGGTTGCTGAAATTAAACATGAGCTGATGCCTTTTCAACCAGTGCTCAGTAATACACATAATACTAATATTATCAGATTTCATGAATAATTCCAGTTCTAGTTGTTTACCCTCAGTCATACAATATATATTCTGATGCACCAGGTTAATATCATTATTTGTATTATCAGAATTACATTTTTGTAGTCGTAGTGACCTGTTGTAGTTGTTGTTTGACTGTATGGCCAAACTTATTAACTGGGAATGTAATAAGTTTGAGCTAGAAGTATTTACCTCTATTGTCTCATTAATTAATTTAAATGACTAAAAGAAATGTCAGACTTATGCTCAAAAGAAGCTAAATTATTATTAATATCATTATTACTAGAATAAATAATTAATAGAAGATTCTATGTCACTAGACCTCTTAAAGGAAGATTATATATCAATAGTCTTCCCAATAGAATATTTAGTAGCCAGATTATTGGCTAGAATATCAAAAAAATAGGATAGCGAAAGTGCTATCTGTCGCTTAAAACTATTAGTGAGGTAATATCTACCGCTTGTCAGATTGTATAATTTGTTGCTAACAAAACTGTTAGTATCAATCAAATAAAGTTTATCATTATATGTACATATTGTATGGAGTACATTATTTAACTTATGCCTAAGATTATTTTCCGCCTCTGGCAGCTTCTTACAGTAAGGAAATGTGAACAAAATTGTACTATTTAGATTGAGAGACAATAAATAATCACAATAACTAATTATATCTTTTTTGTTCACATTTCCTCTATTTTCCACTAATATAATGAGGTTATTATGTTTGTTTAATTTAGCATTTCTAATTCTGTTCATAATTTCTTCATATGATGCAGAAGGATAGCAATGGTTCACAACTGAATGTCCCCCTATAAGTGAATTTAACATTGAACCCATATTTTTTCCAATACTATCACTAAACATAATAGTACTTTGCACATCTCTTGGTGAACAACTTGATACCTCTAATGACTGCTCAGCGCTAATACTCATATGGGAGCCATCACACAAGCTCTTAGTATTGTCATTGGAAACCATGGGCACCCACTCAGACTGTGGAGAACCAACGGAAGCACACTTACATGACTGGATATTGGCAAGTGAATCAAAGTAGTCTCCATTAAAATTACTCACTTCCAAAAGATTATCCACATCCGCGGCACTACCCCAAAGCAATAAGCCGTACGACATAATAGCTAAAATAAACCAAACGCGCTGTATCAACATTTGTCAGTTGACATATTTTCCTTACAGCGTAAGCTGCCGAGCTTAGTCTGCCTGACAACGTTTCTATATGTGGGCCCCATTGTAATTTAGAATCTAATGTTATATCAAGGAAGACAACCTTATTGACCATTTCCAATCTCTCACTGTCCATCACCACACTGGTTTTTACTAATTTAACATTTTTTGTAAAAAAATTAACATTTTTGGTTTTATTACCATTTAAAAGCAAATTATTAGCACTTAACCAGTTTAGTATTTTTGAAAGAGCATTGTTTACATCGTCAATTACTGTCTTTTGTCCATTAACCTTAAAAACTAAAGAAGTGTCATTTCAAGAAAAAAAAAGTGTCATCTGCAAACAAAACTATTTCATGATTATTTTTCACAAGATATGGTGAAGAAGGAAAGAAACAGGAAAGGTCCCAAAATAGAGCCTTGTGGCACTCCTATTGCTACAGCTGATTCATGTGATAGCTTTCCGTTAACATATACTCTTTGAATCCTATCACACAGATAAGAAATGAGAAGATCCAAAGCGATGCCTCTTAAACCGTAGTGGTGTAATTTTCAGACCAGAGTGTCATGCTGCACACAATCAAAAGCCACAAAATATTCCATAGGCATCCCGTGACTCCTCCCAGGCTTCAAATATACATTCTAATAATCTTACCCCAGCATCACATGTTGACCGTCCGCGCGTAAAACCGAATTACTTATCGTGGAGCAGATTATTATCATTTTAGTATTTTAATAGCTGTGCGAGGATTAGCTTTTCGAAAATTTTACTTATTGTCGGTAGTACTGATATTGGTCTGAAGTTAGCGGGGTCTAATTTACTACCCGATTTATATAATGTAATGATTTTAATTAATTTCATCAAGTCAGGAAACACACCACAGTCAATACATCTATTAAATATCAGAATTAAATTGGGAATAGTCTATATTTATCTCTATTATCTTTACAGAGATCATTTTCACGAGAGATGAACAAAAATATGGTATTTGTCGAGTTCGAAACGTCGGGAAATAAATAAAATTAGTACTAAATAAACGCGATATAATCCTAAAAGTTGTTTTAATGTCACTTTCTACTATAGTTAACTATAGTAACTATATGTAACGCTTTGTAGTATTATCTAAATGAAATATTTGGTCCTATGTGGTAGAAAATAAATCAAATGCAATTACAATACCGATTTGATATTTTATATTATCGATATTGAATTTCGGAATGTCATTGATGCGGGATTCGACTTCCTGGAGACTGAGCTAAAAGTTGTCGTGCTCAACTACTAGACGACACTCACGTGAATAGATAGGGTGGCACTATAGGATCGGGCCTCCGGATACCTCTCTCACCGAACGAAACGTGGCACGAGCCACTTCATGCTGATATTCCGAGAGGTCGTGGTATTTCACTGGTCGAGCCGGCCCATTCATGCAGCAAACTGCAAGACTCTACACTTTATTTGTGTATACTGATAAAACTTTTATTTTTTTCAGTTAATCGGTATTCCATTCTCGTTGACGCTGGAGTTGCCTGGCTACAGTTACATGTTTGCAGTGCCGCCGCAGTACATAGACCAGATCAACTCTGAGACCTGGCGAGGCATCGTGGTCACCGCCAGACTCGCCAAGACTTATTACAGCGCGAGATACAGCAGTGCATAGTAGACTGAAACATTCCACAAACATTTCACCAAATTATATAAATTATGGCTTAAAGAGCATTATTGTAAAATATGTACTAATTGACTTGAATATGTATATGACATTGTCATATGGCGAATGATGTAGAATCTTCGTAAAGGGTTATCTACAGTAAAATAAAAAATAAATCCTTGAGTGAGACAAATAATAAATTTTATCATGAATGTAATTTACAGATTTCAATATCCACACTATTAATTATAAAAAAAACGACTTTAAACAAAGGAATTATCCATCATATACATTTAAATCTCAGGAAACATCCTTGCTCTCATAACTAACTAACTAATAAAATCTACTCCTATACAAGCATTTTAATAACCAATCGATCCGCTAATAAAGCATAACCATCCTCCCGGGGCAATCGGTATAAACCAAGTTAATTCTAAGCATTACAACGCTATCTTAAGATAGGTATGAATACCGGGCGGCTAAGATGAAAGCACATTCTCACTCCCGTCCCCGCTACCTCCCCCTTCCCTACCTGTGCGATGTTTCAAGCTAATTTCCTTCCTAAACGACCACAAGGAATTTGATTGTTGGTGGTGTTCCACTCCCTCACAGCGTCACAGCCGACATCATTCTATTAAGGAATGCCAAGAAGCCGCGCTCACTTCCACGTAATTCAAGTGCTATTTGTAAAGACCAAAAAATTGTAGATTAGTCGACTAGCACTTGGAAAATTTGTCGGCATCTCTGAGATCCTGTTTTAACTAAATTTTGGCCACTTTGAATGGACTTTTTAAAAGATGAGTGTCAGAGAACAGTTAATTATTAGCAAATAACGATTGTGATTTGATTTTAGAACAGTTTTTTTGACATAATTCATACACATAATAAAATCGTAGGAAACTTGAAACTGTACATTGAATTTTTTTTAGAACATTTGTGACATGCCATGACAACACAACACACAGGCTAAATATTATCCCGTTATCGCTGATTGGGGGTGAGCAATGAACCCTTATAATGGCATCTACATAGTACTAAAAAGATACATAGCTTCCAAAAAGACTTTCATTGAGATATACTTACGAGATCTACTATCTCGTAAGTATATCTCAATGAAAGTCTATACTAGCGGGTAGAGACTGGTCCATTAGTCGTTGGAGTCCTAAACCAACGACGACGACGCGGCGGTGATAAGTGAACTCATTGTGCCAGAGTTACTGATGTGTTCGCCGCTACCTACGAGGGTCATAAGATCGCTGTCTGTTTTGTGGCTTAATCAAATACCATCTTCGTCTACTCCCTGTGTTCAGGGCAATATGTGTTAATACGTATTATATAAGAGATATAAACCTACTATTTGTATTTCAATATTAATCTCGGTCTCGGTGCTCCAGTGGTCGGGCACACTACTTATGATCCAGAGGTCCGGGTTCGAATCCAGACACTGGCTCACACCAATGACTTTTCGAAATTGTTTTGGGAAGTTAAGTGTGATAAATATGGATGACTAAAAAGCTTGTGCCCGGTATGTCAATAGGTTCGCCACCTATTCCATGTGGGACGTAAACAACGGCGACACGAGGCTTAACAGCCGC